>CADDXX010000592.1:385076-432405 GCA_902810485.1 Alauda arvensis
AACACTTTGGAAAATGACAGGCTTTTTTGTAGTGGTAATAAGTCCTTTGGAGAGTACTCTGGGCTTAGCTTTAGGGTGTGGGGAAAGGTCTTGCAGCTGGGGTCAATGGATCTTCTTGAAACCAYAAGGAAGTTGAGGAAAAGTTTCAGACTCAGTATTAGTAAGTGGTCCAAAATTAAATTCAAACCTAATCATCACAGTAGGAAAATCACTGAAATACAGGGAAAGAAGGTTTTTGAGGCTAGTATATAATTTTCCTGCATTGTGTATGTTGCCAGAAACACCAGGTCAGGAAAAAGTTCCATAAACTTACTACACAAGTCTGTTCTCTCAGACTCACAGGTGAAAAGAACTAGCTGGATCTTTCCTGATTGTGTAATACACATGCCACTGGATCAAGTGGTGACTATTGTAGTATTCATAAGAAATACAGATGAAAACAAAAAGTTWGTAAAATATCTTGCAAGATCTCATCACATTGTAAATCTGGACATTATTGCAGTGTTTCTCCATGCTCCATCCTATAAATCTCTTGCTTTATATACCATATATCAAGGAATAAATATCTCAAGAAAACTATCTGAGTAATCTGAGTAGAAAGCTGAAAAGGAGTTGACATCTGAGAKTTCTGTCTCAAAATTGTGTCTTTTGTGTATTCTGACACATTGAATGCTAATAAAAGTCATTTGTTTTCCCTCTACACACAAATATTACAGCTAGAAGCTCTCTGCATCTCAATGGAGAAAAAAAAGGACTTAAATCCTACTACTGTTGCTAGAATCAAATACAGGAGTCTTCTTCCTCCTAGGTACTTTGTTTATTATCTAGGTTTTTATATCTTTCTTTCTAAATTACTGATTCTTGACTTCTCTTTATGCACARTGGATGTCTCAGGCCTGCAAATGCTTTTATCCTAAGCACTCATTTCTTGAACAATAAACTTAAGAACATTTTGTGTGGTGAGAAATGTGCACTTCATTATCTTGAGATAARGAAACTGAATTCTGGCATAGTAAGAGCTAAACATTGGATACAAATGAAAGATGCAGATACAGTTTACTCCTCCAGTTGTATTTTAAAAGAATACAGAACTTTTACTTCTGCAAAGTGTGATAGTGTAGGTATCCAAAATAAGTCAAYRATTGATTGCAGATTGATATGGGTTRTAAACTTGGAAATGAGCTAGACATTTTAAATTTCCTCTTCAAATAGTGCCATCTTGTCTTTGCCAGTAGTCCTGCTGACTTTCTCTTTGCTCTTTAGCCACATTCACTTTTGGCTCCTGTCATGTTTTTCCTGCCCAGTTTGTTTAAGAGAAATGGGGATTGCCTGGATTGCAGCACACAGCCCAGCATCGTGCCTGGAGCCAATCTCCAGGCAGCCAGCATAAGTTTTTTAGCTGAGTGTCMCTTGCTCCCTCTGTGAGCTCTGTCCAGCTGCAGAGTACATAWAGCTGTGTGCTTTAAAAACCTGTCMTCATAATGGTAATGGTGTATTCAGCACACTGCCAGGAAATACCATCAACCAGACTGTTCATTTATGCTTGTCTAGTCAATACATTTTAAATAATATCTAATTCAAATACAATACTRGATCATAAAAATTATGGGTAGGATATRCATCAGATTCAAATCATCTGTCTGTTCTCTGGCAAAGAAATACCTATAAATCTYAGAGAAAATCTGCATGTTACCCTGCACTTTTATGTCTTCTACTTTTGAGAAACAAGAGAAAGTTCAACCTTGCTTAGAGAACAATCACACTTAGAAACACTGAATAAAATCCTGGTTTTTTCACACTCACATGCTGCAGGACTGTTGAGAGATTTCCTATTGCTCTTTGGAAGGTTAAAATCACTTTTGAAATACACCATTGGCCCCCAAATAAAARTGTCACCATGTAATAAATATGGACTACAGTGTTTAAAGTTTACCAGGTATTTTTCCTTTATTGTCTATAAATATTGGTTCACTTCTTCCAGATTTCTGAGTTATTATGTCCCAATAAGGTTCTTTGCCTGCAAAAGCAAAAATAAAAAACCCAATATTTACACAAATATGTGCAAATATTATGCATAACATGCAATTGCATGATGAATTATTGAAGAATACTTTCACAAATATTCCTCATTAAATGTTAATCTTGTTGATTTTAAAATACAAATAAATTTGAATTTAATGCCCTCACAACATTAAAGCTTTCAGAGACAGAGCATAATAACCGCATGGATACAAAACAAAGACTGGAATTTTGAAAACAAATTATTACTTGGGAGTCCAGTCAAACTGCAAGGCAGCTGCATTGTATCTCCCTTATGCTGTATGTACCAGCATTTCACTAACTGTGAATATGGTGCCATACCATTGTTTTCTGCTTTAAAGTGTAGATTTGCYCTCCAAGGCAGTTGCTTTGAATGATATTGATCACTGAAAGTAATTCTAAAACTAAGCATAAGAGAATCACATCAGTGATCAATGATGTTGGTTCACAATGTTTATAATTATAAAAAAATAATTTATTGTACTAGAAGGATTTCTTATGTATATTTAATGCATAAATATTTACTGAAGGGGGGTACCTAGAAACCAGAGTTTCAGTCTTTTGCATGTAATAGAAGATCTCCCAAAGATCTTGAATCAAAAGAAGTGAAAAGTGAAGGAAAAAAAAGAAATTAATAAGACAAAAATGGCCAATGTATAAACGAGCAGTTGTGTAGACACCCAGGCAGTGTAATAGATTCATTGTCATTTTCTGGTCATATGGAAACGTAGCTGCGTTTGTGAAAAAGAATTTCCAGACAAATCCTTTGCTCATGCACTTTCCCAAGCACGTTCCTTCCCATATTTGTAGTGTTGCCTTGACGCCTGATGCAAAGTCACAGTTAGTCAGGAACATTGTCAGAGAAGGGCAATGCTTTCTGATGCATAATTTACAATATTGCTGATGCATCTTTTTTCATTCCTCTATACTGGAATGAAAGATCATTTTATACAACCTGGGCAAGATCTCATTTCTTGAACTACACTGCCATGACATTTTTCTTTTTCCTTTTTATTTTTATTTTCCTTTCTTTTTAATTAATGCACTATTCAGAGAGCTTTTAAACTTATTCAGAACTCAGATATACTTAAAATATGATGAACTATTCTTGCTGAATTAAAGCTATCTAGCCTATTTGATTTAATCAATTAAGATTTTTAAGTGCATCATAAATCTGTGCACAAAGAGACAACACTCATAAATCAGTAGAGAGTCTAAATTAATTGCTACARGTAGCACCCTGCCAATAGCACATATAATTAACTTTTTGTTGTACAAAGTGGAAGATCAGAAAGTTGCTGCTAGCATTAATGAGAGGAAGAAAAATGAGTGTATATGATAAAATTATTAGAATGCTTGCAAATATTCCAAAGCTGCATTCCACTTGTGAATTACACTTTTAGGGGTCTTCATGTWCTGTAAATATAGTTATCCCTCACATCAAGCATGCCTCTGTTCTTTTTCAGGTTGAACTGGCAATTCAATACCAATGAAACAATGTCTTCAGAGYCACTGACTGCAAAGGACAATATCAGATAAAACCAGATCTACATGTCAGTAAATGCACCAGGAGCAAAGCAAGGGATTTCTTTAGTCTTCCAAAAAGTAGCAGGTAGAAGAGAAAAGCAGAGAAACAAAGAAAACAGTAAAAATGAAAATTTATCTTGGTAACAGCAAACCAACTTCTAAACTCAAGAAGATAAGATTTATGGTGAGATGAAATAAACTGTATTCTTTGTCCCTYCTTTTCAAGTGTCAACCAGCGTAATACACAGATGTATGACATGGATCATGTCTGCGCAGCCTTCCTATCCAAAGTAAGTTTCTATCTTGCCTTCCTTTCTTGACTCAAATACTTCTGAAATCAGTTTAAAGGTTTCTATTGACTTCATTTCAATGGTCACATGGATTCTTRACTCATGAGAAATCAGAGTGATGTCTAAACTCCAGCTTTGAGAAGGGGTAACTTTGACATTGCATCAAAATATATCCACAGGTGGAGGTTCCCCAATCTTATTAACTTTTTAGATTTAAAATGGAATCTTAAGTATTTTTTAAAATGTTTGGAAGTTCCAAAAAATTTTATTTCAGTTCAAAATCAAAAAAACTTCTGATTCAGGAAAGAAATTGCCCCCTTGCTGGTAGTACTTGTTTCTCAGTCTTATCCAACCAACCACCTTACATAKATATGTATAGKATATGTATAAATATTATATATACACATTTATACATTTTCCTGGCCCTGCAGTCATCATTCAAACAAYTCTGGGTGTGCTCCTTATTGTTCARTTTCTCTAAAAATGACTTGCAGTTGGTGTGCTGTGTTGAACTGAGGTGGATTTGAAGAAGTGCTTGCATATTTTAGGGAGAAGTTGGTAGAAAACGTTGGAACACAAAATTGTGAACTCCAGGACCAGAATGGGCTGTCTGGAAAAGATTTATTGAATGTTTTCTTCACAAGCAAGGAAGAATTTTGCAAAATGGTGATATAAAATTACCATATAATGGCAATGCTTTTACAACCACTCTATGTTCTCCCTGGGCAGGTACAAAAAAGCACTAAGCA
Organism: Alauda arvensis; assembly: GCA_902810485.1. Taxonomy (NCBI): domain Eukaryota; kingdom Metazoa; phylum Chordata; class Aves; order Passeriformes; family Alaudidae; genus Alauda; species Alauda arvensis. The sequence continues at coordinate 389,683 of CADDXX010000592.1, forward strand.
ATGCAACATTTTGGGAGAACTATTTCACATTTTTATTTATTTATCATACTTGCATGTTACAGCTGACCGAAAACTTATTTAAGGTGTCAGTGCAACATTTGGAATTATAAATCACAAATATTATCACTATGTTGGCTAAATAACAACACTTGTGATTTTTTTTTTCTCAAACTGAAATGTATTTTGAAGCTCTGAATTTTTGCACAGTTGAGTGGTCCTAATTAATATGTAGCTGAGGTAAGTGCTTTTTCTCATCTTAAAATTGGTAGTATTCCATAATTTTTTTATTTACACATGTGAAACGTGTATGGACATAATTTCAAAAGAGAYATTGCAAACACAGAAGGAGAGGAATTATTGACAGGTGTAATTAATGATCTGGAGGAACTCCTGTAGGAGGATTCACTTTGGATGTTAAAGGCAAAAATTTCAAAACTTTTCTATAAGTAATTTTTATAAGTAATATTTGTCATTTTAAAACCTTAAATAGTCATACTATAAGSAGAGAAACTCTGAAGGAAACTATCAAGCAGATGAACAAAGAGCTTTTTCTTTCTCATATCTTAGAAATTTGCACAATATGTTGCAGAGGCTTTACTTCATTCTTGCCTTACCCAATTTCCTAAAGGTTGAAAAACTGGATACTCTATAAAAATACAAAGTGAAAATGAATGCAGGTCTTCTGACATGATAAATTTCCTATGAATTTGTAACAAAAAAACCCCTTCCTCTCTGAGTCTTTTTTAAAWGAAAAACATTAATGTTGTTCCTAAAAGACCAATGTAAGTACTCCAAGGCCTAAGGAGAGAGTGGCAATGTGAAAATCCACATCTAACGAAATAAAATTATTCTGATCTTTCCAAAAAAGAAGAAAGGTCTAGTGTTGACTTAAACTATGTAGACTTGACCTTCAAAAGTCTCAAGGAAAGCAAGATTTGAAATACTTATGAAGTATTAACTRGCTGTGTGAGGCTGCAGAAAGGAAGGATTGTTTCTATTATAYGCAGTAATTTCATCTCTCATTTTGCTCCACGCTGTATCCCAGAACTTCTTAAATTATCACTAGACAGATTTCAATCCCAGGAAAATCATGGGGGAAGTCCTCTTGAAAGCCATTKAAAGACTCCAGAAGGAGTAGAAAACTCTGGGATCATTGTAGTTCTGGCAGCGTTAAATGCCAATAGAATTCTGTGCAATATTAAGAGGGCCATAGTGAGTCCATGAGAGAAGCAATCATTCAGCTGCAGTCTGTTTTATCTAGATCACATCCAGAATGTTGCATCCAATCTGGGAACCCAAATCCTGGGAAGATTTTGATCAGCTGGAGCAGGTTGAGCAGAGGGCCACCAAGACAGCTGGGGCTGGATCACATTGTGCTGTGAGGAGGGGCTGAGGGAGCTGAGCTTGCTCTGTCTGGAAAAAGATCACTGTGGGGAACCTAACAGGAACTTTGGCACTATGAGGAGTTACTGAGAAGAAGTTTGCTGAAGCAAGACTTTTTTGCTAAGGTTCAGAGTTGAAATATGAAACAATGGTCATAAATTTACATGAGAGRGGTTTTGACTGAATATAAGAAGAAAAAATATGAGGGTAATAACTAAAAATGGTTGCCTGAGAGGCTGCAGGTTTCCAAATCCAACTGTATTAAACCCTGAGGCAYCTGGTGTGAATTCAGTGTGAACCCTGCTTTGAGCATGACTTTAGATTACAGACCTCCCAAATTCCTCTGCAATCTGAACAACGCAGCAGTTCRGTGATTTTAATGGCATCAGCCACTATGAGAGTCCATAAGCTCTTAGACTCAGGACTTAGAGGCCTCAGAGTTTCTAATGAATCATGCAGCACATAGCCCAGTGATGTTCAGGTTTTGGCTCCCTTCTCTGAGAGAGAAGTGTTCCTCCAGCAACAAATATGCAATTAATCCCATGATGGAATTCAGTATTTTCCCAGCTAACCCCAAAGGCAAAGCACTTCTAAGTGTCATTTGTTGCAGAGTGCTGTAGAGCTGCCTACACTGTTYTACTTTTAAGTCTCAATGTTGTATTTTTCCTAGACAGATGCCAAATTGATAAAAATCTGATTTTTCTGCACAGTTGCTCCAATTGAATCCTCATTGCTACAACCACATTAGAAAACAAAGAGAGGTATTATGGTTGGAAGATTTTTTTTCCTACTTAATATCCAGATTGTTGGTGTGAAGGTCTCTAGTCTTTGTTTTGGCTTCCACTTGAAAACTGGGCATTGACATTTGCTAATTGCTAGCTTCTAAGGGAATTTAGTTTAAAATATATTGTATATACAAGGCCAAGTTCACTGTGTGCCACAAAGATTGTTTTCTTTCTTCTGTTTTGTATTTACAGCTAAAGCAAATTGGAAGGAAACTGGTGACTATCATGAACTGGAGAATAAGAACAACAAAAGATATAATCAAATAAAAGTTCACTAATGGATCCAGTTGCAAAAGATGATTTAGCAGCTGCTGTCTCAGAGCATCTACACAAGCCTCTTTTGATCCCAAATTTTGGACTGTGTATGAACTAAAAAAGCTATGAAAACCAAACTTTATTAACACTGTACTACATCCAGAACCATGCGGCCCAAGGCACACAGGAAGTACACCAGAGGTGGCTTAAACGGGAGTATTCTGGAGCTGGTCATGGTATATTTAAGAACTGTGTGCAGGGGATTTCCTGGAAGTTAAATAAAAGATAGACTGCAAAGGGTACTTTACCTGCTGAAACTTGATTTCAGGTCCCTGAGATTCTCCTGCAGCAGCAGAGCTGATAAAAGTCATCAGACCTCAAGCAGAGCAAGGTGATTTTTCCTATAATCCTGCCCCATTGTGAGGAAGGAGGCGAAGGAGGAGAAAAGGCAGACCCTCAAGACTCCTCCTAATCACTTTTTGCATTTTGTGAATGCAGATTTGGTTCCTCTTTCTATCCTTAAATCAGAGGAGTAGCCCATAGCTTACTCTGCTGAGGTGCTTTTTTAATTGGCTTAAAGTGAAGCAGAAGTGAGGAGCTTTGTAAATGCCAAAAATATGATTATTGKACTACCCACACAAATGTTTAGCTGAAGTCACTGGAGTCTCTGGTGTGGAACTTCAATAAGCAAGAGATATATCAAACTGCAATAGTCTCTATTGCCTGGAGTATCTAGGAGGTTACAGCTGCAGTTCAGAAGTTTGCTTACTGCAATTTTTTGTTTCGCTTATTTGAATGTATTTTTTCCACAAGAGTGTAGTGCCAAATGTGACAGAGGCCTCATACAGCCCTGCARTCCTTGAATGTTCTTTCAGTCTAATGCTGGTGCACTAAAAATGGGCAAGTCCCACCTCAGCAGCCCTGCTCCATTTTGAAGAACAGGCCATGAGGGCTCACCCTCAGCTCTTGGCTTGTCCCCTTTGTGGTACAACCACTCCTTCCTTCACTCTGACAGTATGGAATGAAAACTTTCTCTTCTAAAAGTAGTCCTAGCTCCCCATGCTAATTTCAACAAATTTTATGATAGGGCTAGACAGAGAAAACTGGTTTACTTCCCTCAGTTGTTACTCACTCTGTCGTTGTATCTCATTTAATTTATCTAGTTCAAGTTCAGTCTTGGATAACAAGATGTTACAGAAAAGACAAGTGGTTCTTCTGAGGCAGGAACTTTTTATTGTTACAAACAAGTATAATCATGGTGATTTATATTACAGTATCTGTACATTCTATCTCAAGGGAAAAAAAAGGATTGTGGAGTCACTGCTTTCAGTGTTTCAGYTGGTCAGCATTGCATATGTCAGTAATGTCATCTAACTCTGATTTGGAATTATGAGGCTTCACTTTCCAGAAATGCCCTCTAACAATGAAAATGGGCTTGCTATCTCTATTTCCCTTCTTTAAGAAAACAAAGAAAGAAAGAGCGGGGAAAAAAAAATATAATCTCCTGAATATATCTTGAAGATAAATCTTATTCTAAGTTCAACTCTAATGCATTTGTAAAAACAGTGACCTATTAGAAAAATTAAGCCTGGTAATGTTATGACTTATGGAAAAATCCTCTAATATTTAATTAACAAAACAGATWTTTTTTCCTAATTTTAACCATCTAAAAATGAGTACAAAATTATCCCAATTATCAATGCCTGTAAGACACTTACAATATTGAACATTGGTTATGATGCCTTGGAAATTCTATAGCCTCTTCAAACRTTCTGAAATATAGAATAGTTTTTCTGCTAATTTTAATAAGAGCATATTCTGACTCTTCATTAAAATTCCATACAACCCATTGCTGGCTTCATTGTATTAAATTTCGCAGGATCTCTCAATAAAGTTTTTGTCATGTCTTGTTAGAACTCATGTCTTGTTAGAATCTGATTAAAAAGAGTCTTGTGTTCCCATTTGTTCATATGCACATGCTGGAGATGAACTGATGGTGTCACCAGCTGCTGTAACTGAGGGTAAATGTAAGATATTTTTTGTTGGGTTTGCAGTGGAATTCACTTTACTTTGAAATTCAGTTCTGTCTGATATACACATTCAGTAGTCAGTTTAACAGAATAGCTTTTTCAGAAATTTTAATGAATGGGATGTCTGGAAGGCTCTGCATTACCCAAAGCACTCCCTTATAGACATGACAAGCATGGACTACATTGCATACACATTTCTCTCCACTCCCCCCAGTGGAGAGAACTCAGCTTTGTGCTTATTGTAATAAATTTTTAATGGGAAATATGTGTGTCAGTAATGACAAGCAACAAGCAGAATTTTTGGCAGATTTAATGCCTGGGCTACTGTACCTGTTGCTAAATATCAACAGATTTTTTTCTTTTCTTAACAATCCTCTTTCATATGTCATCAATAACTACATTTAGATTTTTGGCACTAGGCAAACGGAACTAATCAGATCTAGTGGCCTATCTGCTCTTAACACAAAAATAGCACTTTCTACCAAAAATATGCATGATGTAAAAAAATGTCTGCATTGAATTTGACTGGTAGGTGAGAAAATATGGTTCAGCAGAAAAGCAGGTGAACCCCATCTTGTAATTTATGTTAACTTTACTTTTTTTGCATTAATAATGGAGGCTTTTTTTGGTAACTTTTCTTGAAGAGTGATGATCCAAATGGATTTTTTTAACCCTTGAGCTAAGATTTATTCCTTATTTATTTCCATGTGTACAGTGTGATATTCTGGATCTAGTGGCAACAGAGGAATTTTTGTCAATACCTTCACCAGTTCCAGGGTCTCACAGTTTATGTTACAACTAATCTATTCTTCATCCAAATAGATGATAATTCTATGTATGTGTCACATGTTTTCAAACCTTCATTTAGCTTATTTTATGTAATAGCTTCACAGATAGGCAACTGTTCATTTTCTAAGTATGAAGTTTTCAAAGTGAGTTTGCAAGAAATCTTTGATTACAACAAAATAACTCTACAAAGTGCTCTAGACTAAACTCATTTTATATGATAACATAATTGTTGTATTGAACAATTTTAATTCTATAAGCCTCTGAAAATGGCTGAGTTTTTCCTAAGTTCTTAACAGCCTGTAAATAAGTTCCAGYGYTGTTCAKAGAAGTTGTGGATTCCCCATCCCTGGAAGTCTTTTAGACCAAATTGGATGCAGTTCTGACCAGCTTGGTCTAGCGGAAGAGGTCTCCACCCATGGCAGAGAGGTTGGAGATCATTTTTAGGGTCTCCTCCAACCTAGGCCATTTTGTTATCTAACCCAGACCATTTTATTAATGTATCTAGCTTTGTTTTCCTCTTCACATAAGAGAAAAACATTACAATTTCAAACTTGTGCATGAAACATCAGCAAGAAGATGCCATGGTATGGAACTTCTATATCAGGGTTGCTGTGGCTGACTGGAACTGTTGATGTTTAGCAGTTATTTGGAAGGGGAGCAGTCATTTCCTTGCAGCCATTCTGAATTTGCTGATGGTGAAGGAGGGCTGCAGCTGCTTTCACATCTCCAAGTAATTCTACAGCAAGTGAGAGCAAGGTCCTAAAGACCATTTCTTTGCTTGAGAAAAGTCACCCAGAAGCACATTGCCTATGTACTTCTTACCCATATGATCCTGCAGTRCTTTGCTAMATAMTGAAATATAAGTTTTCCCTCTCATTTTTAATCTTCTTGTGTTAGGAAAACCTGACTTAGGGATAATGATCTTAGAAAAAGCTTSTGATTTTGTTTTAATGTATRTGCATGAGGTATTCAGATCCAACTACACCATCCTGTTTTAACTTATCTTCGAGACTATAGTACTCAGAAGCTGTTCAGACCCATTAATTCCTAACAGTTAGTYACTGGAGATTATGGTCATTGGAGAACAAAAGACRTTYAATGGAAATAGTATTGAGGAATGCTCATGAACSTTAGAACTTAATAATACATATTGTTAAACTGTTAAAACAGTGCCTTCAACAGTTTTCAGCCAGGCCAAATAGTGGTCTTTGAAATAATTTCAAGGCACAGTGTTGGAATGATCATGCACCAAGGACTATTCTTGGTATGGATGTAGTTGTCCTGTTTTGGAGGGAAAAAGAGTTTAACAGTGTGACCATGAGCTATTTGGTGCCAGCTGAGTTCAATGCCAAAGAGCCATTCCAGGCACATTTATTAGCATTGCTATAGCCAAARTAATCCAAGTATTGTACATTTTGGCAAATTTTCCCCATTTTCTTCCAGCCCACTGCTCACAGTTTTAGTGYCCTGGAAACAAGCAAAGGATTTATTACAAACTGGTTTCAATCCAAAGAGCCACACAAGAACCCATACCAAAAATCAACCAACAGATTCTCCTTAGGAATTTTGTCTTAAGATCATCAGGGTACTCCTTTGCATTTTCTGAGAAACGTTAAGGTGCCTATCACTGACAAGAAAGRTTGWCTACCCAGACCTGTGACTTCCAGCAAGCCCTAGCAGCTTCTAACAAGCTYTGTCAGATGCCCTTGATCAAAGGGTGTGTCCAGCATTGTTCCAAGTAACTCGTGATCAGGGAGGATCAAGCACCCTTTCAGCAGCCACAGGGGGAGTTTAGCAGAGCTGCTGGCTCAGGACACAGTTTCCAGGGRAAGCAGCTAGCACAGGTGGCAATTCTTGCAGAGGGGAGCAGGAGCYTTGCTGAGAGCGACACAGATGGGCTGAGTGGTGGTGTTGACACAYCACAGGGCACAGTTCCAGCAGTTGCTGGAGCAGCAAAAACAGGGATGTCCTTGGATAGAGGACGCTATGAGGATCACCCAATGAAGAATACAGCCTCCCAAACTTGGGGCTTCAGGGGTGCCTGGGGCTTCTCACTGGTGCTGGGCTCAGAAGGTAAGGTGGGCTCCTTCCCTGCAGGAGGTGCTCATGAATGAACAGGTTGGCTTGCCAAGGAAAGGAGCTGCAGGAGGAGACACACTGACTTTACAGGACCAAAGGTACTGAGGAAAAAGTTCACTGGATTTTCTCAAAAACCCTGCAGACACAAGAACCAGAAAATCCACCTGGCAGAGGCAAAGGCAGAATCTGTACATATCTAGATAAGAAACAAAGATTTCCATGATGACCAAGGCTGGAAATTTATGACTTCTGTCTCCTTCAGCTCCTGTTCCCCCTACAAATCTGCAGCTAAAGCACCYAACATGAGGACCTGAGCTAAGCAGCAGTAAAAAGTAGTAATAGCTCCAATCTGCTAAAGTCACTTGCACCCTAGGAAGACTTGCTGCTTTATAGCAGTCAGGTATAGCACTTTGGGAAGCTGCTGGGTTTGACTAGTCCTTCTAATCCCATCAGCTGCTGCTGTGCCCTGTGTGCATTGATACTTCCTYGGGATACCTGAAGATTATCAAGTGTGACTACAAGACTGAGTGCAAGAGCCAAGAGTGTGGAARCCTGGATGGTTTTCTCCTCAGTCCTTAAATTAAGGAAATCATAGAATAGTTTAAGTTATGAAAGATCTTTAAGACCATTGAGTCCAACCCTTAACCCARTGCTGCCAAATACACCACTAAATCACATCCCTAAGAGCCACATCCACACATCTCCAAAGACAGTAATTAAACCCCTCCTCTGGAGAGCCTGTTCCAATGCTTGGCCATCCTTTCAGGGAAAAAAATGTTTCCTAATATCCAATCTAAACCTCCATTGATGCTACTTGAAGCCATTTCCTCTTGTCCTATTGCTTGTTACCTACCAGAAAAGACTAACACTAATTTCACCCCAACCTTTGCTTGGGCAGTTTAGAGCACAATAAGGTCTTCCTCAGCCTCCTTTTCTCCAGATAAAACAAGACCAGTTCCCTCCAATGCTTTTGAAGGGCTTTAGGAAAGGGTTTTATGAGGACTGGATTGTCAATGCCTGGTTTCATAAGAGATTTGGAAAAAGGAGATTTTGCCGTCAAATCTATACTACTATTTTGGAGGACTGTGGTGGGAAGAGGTAGCACCCATCTGATAAAGTGGGGCATAAGCTTCTTTGCCAACAAGCTGACCAGTATGGTAAGAAATGCTTAAATCAGTGAGAAGAGAATGACAGCCAACAGGTCACTGAGGAAGTGGTGGACAATGCTGGCAAGCAAAGGGTGCAGGGTGATTTGGCAGGGAGAGGCCTTAGAAAGAGCATTGCTGCAGTGATAACACAACAGTGCACAATCCAACCAGGAGGTTCATGGACTGCATTGGTGACAACTTCCTAACACAGGTGATTGAGGAGCTGATAAGAAAAATACTCTGTTGGAGCTGGTACTTACAAAAAAGGAAGAACTAGTTGGGGATTAGAGCTCGGATAAAGTTTGGCAGCAGTCACTGTGAGGGTGATCACCAGAGGAAGGATTAAGGTAAATAGCAGAATCACACCTCTAAGCTTCAGAATATTTGGCCTGTTCAGGCATCTTCTTAGAAGAACCCTATGCGGTGTGGTTCCCTAACCCTGGAGATTAGGGAATTTCAGCAGAGATGGGGTTTTTTTCAAGAATCAGCTTCTCCAAACTCCGGAAGAGTCTATCCCGACCTGCAGAAAAGCAAGAAATACTGTCAGGASACTTACATGGAGAAACAAGAACCTCCTGAAAAAACATATAAAGGATGCAAGAGATGGGAAAAATAAGAGGGAGCAGAATCAAGTAGCTTGTAAAGGATGGAGGAACATTTCCCAAGCCTGAGGAAAAGCTTATAGATAAATGTAGATCCACTGGTGAATGGAACACAGGACTGGGAGAAAAAGAAAATGGGAAAGATCCAACAACCCTATGCCTTTTTCTCCTCAGTTTTACTGGTAAGACTAGTAGTTCCTGCAATTGCCAGAAGAGTCTTGGGGAAATTAATTTCCTGCCACTGTACAAAGTAAAAACCATGCAAGAGCAATTATTTCTTGATTCATTGAATTTTTCCTATTTAAAGAGTGAGCAGACCTAAAGGGCAAAGAACACATTGATGTTTGTTAATGTTAGGATAGTTCATTGGTAGTTAGGATAGTCTGATAATGTCAGGATACCTTCATTGACATATCCATTTTTCTCCTCCTGAAAAGGTTATTCTAATGATGGATGAACACCTAAAGAAGCTGAGGATTGTACACAATACTGATAAATGTATGGTAGCTTAGATAGTTTATTCATCTTAGGTCAATATTTTGTATTACACCATGCATCCACTAGTTGTCTACCTAATTTTCTAGGTAGTTTGGGTTTCGTTTTAATGTGTGTCTGTGTGTGTCCGTCATCTCAGAAACCAAAAGTAATTTTAAATATTTCCTATCCATTTATTTTTGTTTACTTCTTTCTGGACCAGCTTTGGAATCTGCCCACTGTGTTGCAGTAAATGAAAGACAAGATTGCAATGTTTTTCTTATTCAGGAAGGTGTCATGGGGAATAGATTATTACAACATCATGAGTTTTTCAGCATGGGTCAGTCACTAGACTTTAAGCTGTTTTAGGTGCTCTTTTTTAATGTAGAGATGCAATTTATACCTCCATGAAAAATGACATCGTTTTCTTTAGATGTCCTTACAAATGTTCATTATTACATTACTGATCACCAGCGATTTCATAAAGATCTATTGGTAGCAGTCAAGCTGATTATCTAATCAATGAAATTGGTTTTACAATTTAATTTTGCAAATAAATTCTAAAAAATGCAAAAATGAAACTTCAACAGATATAAAATCATATACAGGATGGAACAAAAAAGACTTGCTTCTTTCTGATATTAAAGAGAAGCACTGAAGACTAATCTTTAAGCACTTGTGTCCCCATTAACAAGATAGGAAACCTCTGTCTACAGAGAAATCCATTTTTATTAGACATAATATTCAAACTTAAGATACTGGAAATGAGTTCCATTCATTAAATGCACAGAAGAAATAAAATTTTTTGTTTTCTGAGTATTAACCTACTATAAGTTATTCCTTTTTTCTTTCTATTCAATTACATCAGTCTTGCTTTATTATTCAATTTCTGTAATACTCATGGTAATTGGAGTATTTCCTCTCATTGTGCTTATTATTATATCTCATTACTTTTGTACATGCATCTGGTTTTAGAAGGAATTATTAAAATTGTAAAACTGATAATCTTTACAATATTTTGATTGGCCACTTTATATTTGACAACAAAGAAACAATGGGAGTTTTAACCAAAACCATTATGCATAAGTTAGAGATCAGAAAATACTGAGAGGCAAACCATGGGTTTATTACAATAAATGAATTCTTCCTCCTTTTGTACTTTTCTTCATTCCTAGTAATGTGTCATATGGCATGAAAGCAGCAAAATATATTATTCTATCTCTGATTTATCAGTTCAGTTCCTAATGTTGGGGGGTTGGGATAGGACTTTCAACTCTATACTGATACACTGCAGTTTTTTACCTGATAATAATGTGAAATCAAAGAAAAAATATATATCTAAAGGATCAATAAATTCCCTGGATATGACTTTCTTGGACATTTAAACCAAACAAGTAATATTCAGAAAGAAAAATTTTCCTTATATCCTGGCTTACAAATAAGTCACTCTTAAAACTAAAATATTTTGTAATTTTTATGTTAAAAGCTTGTGTATTTCATCAATCTTGTTTGCAGTCCTGCAACAGTAACATGATCAACTCTCTCCTTTTTAAAAGGAAAAATAATAACCAAAATGCTGCTACTTTCCTGTTCAAACTGTCATAGACCACTCCTACTGTACAAATTTCACTTCTACAGGAATACAAATGAGAAAGTGTTCCAAAACACACAAATACAGAAAACTTTATCAATAGACTTTCTATGCACACAAGTTATAAGTTATCTAACAAATAAATTATAATTTATCAGCTCAGATCAAAACAATTCATTCTGATATGAATTAAAGTTGTAACTCTAGTTCTTTGCTTAGTGTGGGTCTCCCAGTGTATAACAAAATCCAACTTCTCTGACTTCCAGTTTGTAAGTGGTGTTTCTAATATTTGTTCATATATCTGAATTTTTCTTAAAGCGTATTTAGCAATTGGACTTTTTATTCAGGGAGAAACATATTTTCAAGAGATGAAAACATTGATTGTTTTGAACTACTCAGATACAGGACAAGCAGGCAGGAGGCACTGCATGGTCAGAACATCACACTGAATGATGAGAGAGAGGAGCAGTCTGTGTGATGCTCATGGTGACACCCACATTTCATAGGATGAATGAATTTGTTTCAGCACAGAAACCTAGTTGCAAAGTCTTTGTGCATGTTAGAATAGAAGAGGCCTCTGGAGATCATCTCTTCCAAGGTCACCTGAAGGGCCAGCTTAGATCAGACCACTCAGGACTTGACCAAGAAAGCTTTGAATATTTCTGTCAGTGGAGCCTGTACACCTATGGGGCCGTGCTCCACCTTCTGACCATACTTGTGATAATTTCTTTTTCTAATGTCTAATTTAAGTGTTTGTTGCAAGATGTGTTTATTAACTGTCATCCTGACTCTGCCCACCTCTAGGCAAACTCTGGCTCTGATTTCTTTATGCCTTCCCATTAGATAGCAGTAGACAGCAGTAAAATCCCTCCAAGCTGCCTCTTYTCCAGGCTGAACTAACCCAGTTCCCTCAGTCTCCTGTGTCTAGGCCATCTTCTCCATATTCTCATGACCACCTTGGYGGCTCTCCACCTGACTCAGATTAAGTGGGACAGTGTCTCTTTTTTATCAAGGAGCCCAAACCTGGACACAGKGCTCTAAATGTGATCTCAAAAGTGCCATCAGAGAAGACACTCCCCTGTGCTGCACTCTTGCTTGTACAGCCCAGGAAGTCCTTGGCCATCTCTGCTGCAAGGACACACTAATGAACCACATTCAACTTTTGMCCAAGAGTCCCCTGACCTTTCCTGCAAAGCTGTTGTCAGCTGACTCCTTCCTGCACTGGTGAGTGGGGTTATTCATTCCAAAGTACAGCAATTTGCATTTTACCTTGTCAGACTTCATGGTTTTCCCATCAGCTTATTTCTCCAAACYTCTGATGAGATTTCTCTAACAGGAGCCCTGCCTTATGATTTATGAATCATTATCTCAGTTTGGTACCATTGAGAAATTGTTAAAGGTACACACAGATGATCATCATTGGTGTTTTAAGAGGTAAATATTAGACTTAACACTTCTAGTGCTTTTATTAACAATGTGAATTATACCTTTGTGTGTGACGAGCCTGGTGGTCCATAAAATTTCCACCCATTTATACACTCCAGCTTTCAGCCATTTGGCCAACAGAAAATTACAAGAGACCATATCAAAGGCCTTGCAAAAGTTCAATATATACCACATTTACTGCTCTACTCTCCTTGACAAAACCACACCTCTAACCCTAGGAAGCCAACTGGTCAGGGACGCTTGCTGCCTGTCTCTTCTTGCCTGCAGGTGCTCAAGTATGGCTTTCAGATGGATTTGCTCCATMATCTTCCTCAGAAAGGAGTTTAGGCTTTGAGAAACTCCTTTTTCTTCTTCTTGAAAGTGGGTACACGCCCAGCAGCAGACCTTGCCAGTAAAATCAAGAGTGAGGAAACAGAGGCTGAGTATTTCAACCTTTTCCAAGTACTTCATCTTTAGATTAATCAGACAGTTTTGGAACAGCCATTGGTTTTCTGGAAAGTGGAGTGCCATGAGGAAAACCTACTTAGATTCAGAGCAAGTTACTGCTATTGGAAGTCCAACAGCTGTGATAGGTACTAATAAATAAACCAGGCTGAATTTCTCTGTATTTCAGTTAGGAATAAATCAATTTTCTTTCTTAGTGGAAACATGAAAAGTAAATTTTTAAATAAGTTTACTTTAAAAAAAAAATCAGTGCAATTTAAACTTTCTCAGAATAGTCATTGTTTATGTCTAATGAAATCCTATTAAAAAGAGCAGATTCTGACTGTCCAAAATAGCCATCCACACATTGTTATAGTTTTGAATAATTCTTGATTCTGAGTGTGGAGGTTGTGCTTGCAGTGAGTTAGCCCTGGTCAAAAGCGAAGTCATCATCAATCTGAGGCCATGGGAAATGAGATGCTAGGAAGGGAAATCTCTTGTTAGATTATGGCAAGAATAATGGGATTATGGATATAGTTATGCTAAAAAAGTTGCACCACATAAGGTTATGTTCTGAGTTCTTGTACATGAATGGTGAACAACATTTTACATATAAGGTAATGTAATTGTTCATTGCTTTGCTATCTGGGATAGAGTTTATGTATTGTTATGTTTGTCTCATTGTGGRGTCTTTTGAGGTTTCCCCATACTCTGTTTGGTTCATGTTCTTTTGTTAGCCCAGGCTATTATTGAAGTTGTTTTCCCAGGCTTACTCAATCATTCCCATCCCTATTTCAATTGCCACCCCAGCTGATCCAGTTCATGTCACATCACCTGCAACACCTGAGTTTTTGTAATTGGTGTGAATCTTTGCAGTTACTTAATGATTTTCTGTTACCCTSATTTCATATTGGTGAAATAAAACACCAGTCATTTTCTGATACATTTTCAAGGGGTCTTTTTCTAGGAAATTATTTTATGTGTCTGTGTGGGGGATGCACACACAGAAAAGGGGAATTGTTCCTTCCTAGATGTTCAAAGGAAGCTAAAATATCTACATGGAGTAAATACATGTTATGTACTCAAGCAGTGTAGCTCAAAATACAGGGATGTCCTTTAACTTCCTTAGGGTGTACATCTCCAGGTCTTCAGAAAGTAGATATTTACAGCTGTTCTCTCTTTGATAAATGGAGCGTGGATCAATTTGGGGTTTTGGGGGTTTTTGCTGGTTTTTTCTTTTTGCTTGCTTCCTTGCTTGTGCTTTAAAAAAGGAAAAAAAAGGAATCTGGAGAAAATGGACCCCCAGTGTATAATGGTTTCACACTAAGAGTACTCACTCATAGACATAAAGAACTTGATTTTAAGCCCTTCTGTGACTGATGAGGTTCAAATCCACAGACCAGTGTCTGCTGAGACAGTGCCCCAACCACATGATTATGATCCATTCTGGATGACAGAGTGAGGAGCACATTCCACCTCTCATCCTGAAGCTATTTTCTTTCATTGTGAGGAAAACAGTATCTTGGATCAGAGAAAGAGCATTTGAGGAAGCCTGGCTCTGTAACAGAATACTGAGCACTTTGCTCAGCAAAGGATTTGGACCCCCAAAAGAGGTTTTGTGTCTTGCATTAAACAGATATTAAATAATACAAACTGAATATAATCCCCAGAGCTGAGACCAAAATACAGTACCATTCCTTCCAGAACAAGAATTCCAACCACACTATCTATAACTTATATATTTCTCTGTTACTTTGAAAGAAGGCAGTTGTTGTTCATGCTTTTTCTGGAGACTATTCAAATAAACAGCTTGAAACTTCTGGAGTAATTGTTCTGAACCATGAAATGCCCAAGCTAAGATGGACAAACAGCTCAAAGTCCACTTTCATCTCAAGACATGTAAATAGAGGATTATTTCTCTGATGATTTCTTAAATCTGTAAACTTAATTTACAAAGAACTTTGAGCAAGYTAAGGAAACCAATCTGGGCAAGTCTTATTCCTCAGTGTTTTCTTATCCATTTTAAAAACTGCAGTCTGTCTTTAGGGTATTTTCCAGAGGGAGAACAGAATTATTATCTAGGTCTTCTTCTGTTTGCTTTTAAAGTAGGAGGGATAGGTGAGCTGTGAACCAGTGCAAATCCCATGTATTGACCCATGAAATAAGCAAGCAAAAAATTGAGTCCAAGAAGCTGTCTCTGAGGAAAGCAAATACCCTGAAGGCCTGAATTCAAAGCTGATTTTGCTGAAAATATTTACCATGGATTACAGCAAATTATGTGTGAAGCAAGCACTTCATAAATGACATGTATATATGTATGTGTATATATATATATATATATATATATAGGTATAAAATCCTTATAAACCGACCAACAGGGAAAGAAGCCTGTATGCTGACAAATATGGACTTTGAGATATTAAAAGAGCTAACTAGTGACCAGACAGTTAGGCATAAACCTTATTCAAACATCAGATGTGAAGTTGAGCTAGGATGGTACTCATTTTGATTCCAGCTGGAAACCTCATGATAAGTAACAGCTGAACTTTCAAGGAAAAGTGATAAAAGAGACCTTTTTTCATCAACAAGTCTCCAATGTTTGCATTCACACAAGCGTAGCAGCTGGAAATTCTTAATTTATTACAAAGTTTCTGCACAGATTAGGTCTAATTTTTGTCTCATTTTCTTCCCCCACTCTTAGATGGACTACCCCACCCACTACCTGGTAGTCAAATTGATTCTATGTGAATAAGGTAGAAAGTTCATTCACTTCACATCTTTTTATCAATTCCTTTATCTTTCTTCCCCTAAACTCTTCATCTAACTTAGACTAAATGCCTTGATTCCAAAAGCCTGATTATAAAGTAAAAAGCTATMCTGCTTTAAATTAYTCAGAGATTTTYAGAAGTTTCTGAACATTACCACAKCCCCTGTAGCCTGTGTTTGATATGCTTCCTACTTGTTCTCTGTGGTGAGAACAGATTTTCTGTTTACTGTTTGTACAGCACCAATGAAAACAGGGATCAAGACCTGTCTACAGAACATCTAAATAGTGGTAAAAAGATCCACTTTAWTATGCAGATGGGTTGAGAGCTGGGGTTGCAAAAGAGAAGGCTCTGGGGAGTCCTTAGAGAAGCCTTCCAGTGCCCAAATGGAGCTTATAAAAAGTTGAAGAGGGACTTTTGATGAGCACATGTAGGACAAGGAGTAATTGTTTTAAAAGAGGACAGGTTTAGATTAGATATTTGAAGAAATCTTTACTGTGACAGTGACACCAAAACAGGCTGCCCAAAGAACTTGGGTACGCTTCATGCCTGGAAGTGTTCAAGAGATTCAGGCTGGATGAGGCTCTGAGAAACCTGGTCTAGTAGAACATGTCCTTGCCCACAGTAGAGGGTTTGGAACTAGATGATCTTTCAGGTCCCTTCCAAACCATTCTATGATTCTATGATTCCTAAAATTAGTAAGTGAAGACCAACCTCCAAAGACTTTCAGTTTAGAGATTTTTTTTTTTTTTTTGGAACATCACAAGCATTAAAAAAGCCATAACCCCATCTTTAATGGCATTTCTAGTATTTCCCACTTTGTGACAGGACAGAAACCAAAAGGAGGAAAGAACAAGTTAATCTATTCAGATTTATGCAATATTTATGCCAGTCTGAGTTAAGTCATTCACTTCTGTTGGTTTCTGCTCAGTTGCAGCCATAGTGGCCAAGAAAAGCAGCACTTTGTGTCTCASTGTTCCCTTGAATTGCAGATCAAGTACTCCAAAACTGGAGAACAAGCTGAGACAGACCACAGYCTTAGTTTCTTCTTTCAGCACCAGATAATAAGAAGACCAAACATCACTGACTAGAAGTAATTGTGAGTGGAATTACTCCCTCAGAAGACATTACATCTAATGACATAATTCAGTGAACAAGACGCTAGAGAGGGATTTAGGARCCTTGAGTTTCGCTGTCAGAAATTCACATTTTGTACTCAGACAAATAGTCACCTCTGTTGGTTGTCTATAACCATTCTACCTCTAGCTTTCCCTTTCTTTGAGTTATCAAGTTTTATGTTCTGTTCCATGTCTGACACAGTGGTATTGGGCTCTTAGCTCAAGTCTGACAGGGCTTCTGTGCCAGATTATGTAGGGATACTTCAATACCCTGCAATTTAACTGACCAATGTCCACAGAGTCTTTTATTTACAAGTTTTGACAAAAACAATTATTGCACATACTGTAATCATTGTCTATGCTATCTGTACTTCTTTAATGTAGTAGTTATCTCATAAATTCTATCTATTGATATCCTGTTTAAAATTATTTACTGCAACAATGCAAAAAGTGCCAATAGCAGAAGAGAATGCTGGCAGAAGGAAAGAACTAATTATGATGAARCTGCTTGTGACAACATTACCTTACTGCAGTAGATATGTTTTATATAAAAGTACACTTTTTATTCTTTTCAAGGATTTTGCTGGARAAAACCCTTGGTTATTCTTAAAGACAGTGGAGACTTGGACTTTTGCAAGCTTCCAACTCTAAGGTTTCCCAGTGTGGAGTTTCCAAAAGCACCTGTTCATCCTTTTGTACAGGTCCTAGTATTGAATATCTTCTGGGCATTGTACTTTTTTTCTGCTCTATTCTTTTTAATAAAAGGGGTGAAATCTTCCTTAGTTTCTTGAATTTTTTGCTTTTTACATTCAGATTTTGCCATTCACATTRGCAAGCAATGGATTTTGTCTGCAATGAACAATAAATCCGTTTTCAAAAATCCTTTCAGCCTGAACTTTGCAAGTTTAGTTGGAGTTACTAAATCTGGAGCTGATTCATTTTCCCTTTTCACTACCTGATGTCCCCAGTAAAAACCTAAAAATAGTTTAAGAACTTGGTAAGACCAAGAGTGGTGATGGTSTCTCCTTACAGTGAGCTTAGACTGCTGGTGGCCAACACTGACAGAGCAGGAGAAAGGTCTTTGCTATCTCCTTGTCTTCTGTTTTATTACTTTATTGTTTCCATTATTGCACTATATTTTAACAGATTTATTTTCTGATACTCTCCGGGCAGGAAAGTACTATTACTCATACTTTTCAGATGGAACTGGTAAACACTGATAAACAATTAAATGTTGGACACAATTGGATACAGTTGGATTCTAGAAATAGCTTTCAAAACCAGATCACATTGCAAATATTTGTTTTATATGTATATATACTCTTATGATAAACTTGAGTATAATGTGATCATTTATTTGATCAGCAGAATGGATATTGTAACTCTTATGAACTTGTAGTTCTTTTTCTTGTCTTTTCTTCTTGCTTAATGTTCAGCACTGGATTTTTTATATAATTTCTTGGACCATTTCATGCTTTATTATAGTATACTATAAAATATACTGATTTTTCATCCTAAATGGCCTGATAGGAAGGCTTTGGCCAAATCTCTTTTTTTCTCTCATTTTCTCTTTTTTTACATTTATTCTTTTTTGTTTGTTTGGGGATTTTTTGGGGGTTTTTGTTTGTTTGTTTGTTGGGATTTTTTTTGGTGGTTGTTGTTGTGGGGGTTTTGGTGGGTTTGTGTTTTTTTGTTTTTTTTTTTTTGGTCCTAACCTCAACAAGCTCAGAAATATTTATCATATCCCAACTGGAGAAGGTTTAAAATGTAAAGGTGTATTTAATCAGCTTAATGTGTCATACCATTTTAATACAAGTACAGAGGGCTGTGAGGTTTAAGAACGTTGCAATGACACCTGACAGAACCAGGACTGCTCCAGAGTGCCATCTTGTGTCCCTGTGAGCTGAACTCCCACACAAGACTCATCCCCCCAGCAGCACTGAGTGCTGGGSTTCTCTCATGTTTGTTCCTGGGTCCTGTGAAGATAGTATGAATTCAGAAACAGGTGGCTTGGAAACCAATATCACAAAACTGCAAAAAGAAGGAAGTGGGAGGGCAGCTCTGGAGACTGGCTGGCTCAACTCCACCTTCTCAAAGCAGGGTCACCTAGACCAAGCTGCTCTAGATAGGGTTTGAGTCTCTTCAACAACGAAGATTCCACAGCATCTCTRRRCAACCTGTTCCAGTGTTTGAGCACTCTTAGAGTAAATCAAWACTCTCTTATGTTTAAACAGAATTCCCTTGAGTTCAATTACCATTRATTGCCTCTTGTCTTTATCTCCACCATATCATGGTCACTCTCACCAAGGCTGCTCCCAAGTTTCAAACTCCAGCTAGTACTTCCTTCTTTGTAATTCCCAGATCTGGTCAGAGGTTTTCACTTCATCAGATCTATGACCTACCAAAAGTTAAAAAATTTGACCTCTGCTTTCCAGAAATTTTTCAGGCTGCTTGTGCCCTGATGTGTTAATGGACCCAGCCATTGTTTTTCTTCTTCTTGATCAGGTGATCTGATACCCACCCCCTTATCCTGACTCATTCTATCTTTTCTGGTTCATCATCCTCCCCAGGCAGAACTCCATAGACTCCTCCTATTCCCTCACATGAAGGGCAATTATCCCTTCTTCACTGTCCCAGCTTGTCCTTCCTAAAGAATCATTATCCATACATGGCAGTACTCCAATCAGTTAAGTATCAACCACACCTGTGATTCCAACAAGGTCACGGCCCTGCAGCTTCAGACCAACCTCTGGTCACTCCCATTTGTTCCCCATGAGGTACTTCACAAGAGAACAGTGTCATGAGGATCACACAGAAACTGAAGATGTCAAACAGGATCAGACCAGTGCTGACCTCTGTGTGAACACTGGTAATGACTGGACTCCAAATCAACCCCACACCACTGATCACCACCCTCGGGCACCAGCCATTCAGCCAGTTTTTAACATCACTCAGTCTGCCCCCCCCAGCCCATAATTCATCACCTTCTTTCTCTATAAGGATCTTATGGGAGGTACTGCCAAAAGCCTAGCTGAAGTGAAGGCAGACACTGTGCACAGTTCTCCCATCATTCACCAAGCCAGTCATTTCACTACAGAAGGTTTTCAGGTTGGTCAAGCCTTACTTCCTCTTTCTAAAGCTATTCTGACTGCTCCCAATTGCCTTCTTGTCCTTCATGTGCCTGGAAAACATCTGCAGAATTAACTCAGAAACCAGGAAGAAAGGTTATRAACATAATTAGAATTTGCTTTTAATGGAACTAGAGACTACTCTTTTGTTTCCAACCAGATTTCAGAAGAATAAAATCTAGAAAGCAGGACAGCATAGTCTAAAACTCCATCTCATTGTGTGTTGTGTGACTTTAGCAGTTCATTTAGCTTTCTCAGGAAGAAAGAACTAAGAACAGTTACAAATCTGAGTCCAGCATGTCAGTCCCTGACTGCCAAAAGTACAGATTAAAACATACAAACCTAATCCAAAGTAAACCACAGAGATGTATTTCCAGCACGAAATGTGCACATATACAAACCCAAGACTGTTTCAAGACCTCCACACTTTTACCATTTGACCACTGCCGGTGGAATCATTCTCTCAGAGAACAGAAAATGCATCAAGGGTATCAGAGGACCTGTGCTGGGTGTTGGTGAAAATTAGTTTACACTCCTTRGTTGCCTTTTGTAAAGCAGTATTCAAGATAAGCCCTCACACAGGTACCTAACACCTGACTTGTCTTGGGATGCTTTTTATTTGTTTTGGCTGAGATCACAGCCCCAGATGACCCATCCCATTTTAAACTTGGAAGTGTTTGAATTGTTTTTTAAGGTAAGTGTGCATTGACCAGTCTTTTGTGCCATCAGTGATATCTGCAGATTGTTATAATACAGACATCTGTAGTTTGTACCTGAGCTTTCCAGACTGGTAAAAGAAAACTATCTACTCAAAGTCAATCCTGTATTGAGTCTGAATGCTGAAAATGAAACAATATCAAAAATGCAATTTTTCAGCTGCTGTTTGATCTGGTATGGGCAGTAAGAGCAAGTTCACATCTAGGGCAGTAAGAGCAAGTTCTTCATCTAACTCTCCCTAAAGCAAATTTTACTCGTCAAACTACTACTAGACAGACTGACAATATTTACACTCACACAAATCCCCATAAAGTAAGGGAACGCTGTTTTTCCTTTTCCTAGAGGGGAATTGAGGAACAGAGGAGTTAAACAATTTGTTCCAAGACACACAGGAAATTAGTGTACAGAACAGGAAATGAAATGCAGTTAGCTGAAGCCCATTATTTTACTCACTTCCTTGTAAAAATGATCTTTCACCATTTTCATCAAAGCAGGCATAAATTAGAACTTCCTCCTTTCTTCTAATCTGGGATGTTCTTATACAGATGCAGTGCACACCTGCTTCTGTCTTAATGAATATGGTGGCAAGCTATAAATCCTTCTTGATAACGTGCATTATCCTAACCACTGAATTTTTTGTGCAAAAAGCTGAATTTAGTTTTCAGTTCCATTTACCTCCTGTTATGCTTTTCTTTGTTTTATCTTAACTTTGTAGCTTAGCATTATTGTTCACAGATTTGCTCATGAAAGTGAAAAGTAAACAGTCATTATGCCAAAAAGAAGTATTTCAAAACTCACTCATTAGCACAACATTTGAAAGAAAATTAATCTAATGCTTAAAATATCCACAGACTCTGGATGAGAATATGTTAGTTCTGTTATTCTTTTCTTTCAATTTTTCTTTCAGAACTTAATTATATTATATAGTAGGGGGGAATATTTTTAGACTATTTGTCATCTAGCCCTTCATTATGGTTTGGGGTTTTTTTAGCTCCTACTACCTCCTTTTTCTTTATGTGTTTTCTGCCAGAGCTCAACATTTCATTCCAGACTTCTGTTGTGTGGGAAGTCAGGAGCAGTCAGGGAACCTCTGGTTTCGATTCCTCAAAGCATTTAATCATCTACTCGATGAATTAAAAGTGTTTAAGTCCCTTTAGGATTAAGTTRAACTGGAGCACATACACAAATGTTTTTGCCAGACCATGCTATCCCCTCATCTTTTTAGTCAACCATGTACATTGATTTATGTCAAAGACTTCAAACTTGGCTTGACTTTCATGTTCACTAGAGATCCATCAAACAAATAGCAGTTCACAAGAAAATGAGATGAGGTTTCAAAGCTTTGTATGTCTCAGTAAGACTAACACTGATGTTGAAATAACTAGACCTTTTCAATTAATTTATCTRTTTATCAATCTAAAGAGCATATCAGGCCATCGGTTTCACATTAAACCAAAACTACAAATTTCTACAAAAAAACATTTTTGTACAAGCAGCTATCAAAGTAGATTACAAAGAAGATTGAATTTCAGCTTTAACTACTGATCAACACATTGTTTCTATGAATTCTTCCTCATTAAATTTTTGATATTTTAAATTTACATCTCAGATGTTGGGTATTTCCACCAATATYCTAGCCTAAAAAAGAGAGGCTGAAAATCTTGACAGGCTTTCTTTGGAAATTGCAGTGCSTTCTATTCTTATTCTCATTGGAAGTACTAACTTGTTGTGTAGTGTTTGTGGCTGCTTTAATTACTTGATTAGASCAACATGTAGAAGCCTAGCTGCAAAGAAGGCCCCATGACACTGGGAGTTGCATAACACAGAGCTTTGGTTTCCTTCTCTTTGGAGAGGAATGAGAAATTCAGGGAGTGAAAATAAAACAATACAAAACAATGACAACAATAACTAAAAGAAAACTCAAATAAAATCCAGCCATCTCCAAAAGAGAGAAAGATGCCATGCATTCACCTACARAAAGGTAGTTCTTCTTTCCAGGCTCTCCATTCAAGACTGAGAACATTGCTTTTACCAGTCATGGAATAACATTAACTAGGGTACARCAAATCACATMTATTGGGTAACTGTCTTAGRGGCTGAATACAGATTCTTCATGAGAGAAGTTTTAGCTTCACKAAACTGAGGAGTGAATTAAAATTCCTCTTCACATGAACGCACCAAGCTGTTGCTACATAAAGACAAGCAACAGAGGCATGGAAGTCTTTAAAGTAAGAGCCTATTTTCCAAAGAGTAATTGCAGACATTTACTTTTGTAAGAGAATTATGCAATCAAAATGCCTGCAGAAGAAACAAAGAAGGCTGGTACTTCACAGACAATCTTATGTTCAGCTTTAACTCTCTAGGGATAATCTAATGCTCACTTCAACTTGATCCTTCACCTTTTAACTGTCAAGACATCTTTAATATTTTTACTCACACATCTAATTTTCTTTGTGCAGCATGTAGTTATGTTTCCAGCACCAGGTTTTAAAGCTTAATCTAAGGACCTAGAGCCTAAAATKTAGGCATTGCAGCGCAGGGCTTAAAAGCTCCACATCCCCTTATTTAGTWGATTCCTAAGTGAATATCCTAGGATCAGCCAGGAAATCTGTGGCAAAGTCAAAAACTATATATCAGTCTCCAGGAACTTGGGCAAAAGGCCATTGCTTCTATCACTGTGGGTTAAAGATTCTAGTCCAAGCTGGAATAGGGAAGTGGGGAAAAAATAACTCCAAACACTTTTGAAGAGTAGTCAGAGGAGTCCTAAAAGCAAGCAAAGCTGCATATTGATCTTTAGTTTTTCACAAATTCCTTGATTTTTCAGTATATATGAGAGCTTCACAACTGGGAGCAATTATGGACAAAAATTATTACATGATGTCAACATACAAATGATCTTTGGGAAAGGAGGTTCTTGAAAGGGAGTTTTGGCATATGAAATGGTATAAAAAGCACTGCATGGTTTGATTGTTAGGGGAATKATATACTGGTGTGTGACACCTTTGGGAAAAGTTCTGAGAAGTAGGTCAAGTGCTGTGAGTCTATAGCAGACTGGTTACTTATTCATTGGGATCAGCTGCTCTGAGCTTCAGGAAGTTCAGGTCTCGGCAGCTGCTGTGCAATCAGGGCACAAAATGCTTTACAATGGCTGACTATAAAAGATTGGAATTGAGTGAGAGAGCCTGAGTTATTGTCCTCCTATGATTGCAATATGTAGCACATAGRAAACTCTCTCATGTTTAAGCCTTTCCTTTATATTTCTAGTGTTCATAAAATTAATTTTAAGCCACCAAGGATTTCTGCCCCCCTTCCCCATGTCCCCAGAATAATTTCTGGTTCCAATTTAAGGTGCTTTTGTTGTTCTTGTTTTTGATCTTTTGTTTGGTTGTTTTTTTTGTTGTTGTTGTTTTGGGGTTGGGTTTTTTGTTGTTGTTTTTGGTTTGTTTTTTTGTTTGTTGTTTGTTTTTAGGTTTGGTTGTTCTTTGGAGTTTTTTTTTAATAAATGTTTAGACAGATCTAGTGCTTGTGAAAGTTGACAGCCTATTTGATCCTGGACTGGGAGGAGGGTAAACCCTAAGCACTGTAAAGAACTAGAACCTCACAGAAGGAAGAGACCTAGAAAACAACTGATAACTTGGRGAAAAAAGTAGTAGTAGAGGATAAAGCATCAGATTACCTGATCAAAGCAAAGCTAAAAATCCTGTCTGCCTCACGAAGGATCCTAAGGAGTCAATGGATGTCCAGTATACATCTGACTACCACTCTGGGATATTACTTAAACTGAAAATGGAGCTGAAAAAATTTTTCTGCCAAAATCCACATCTTTGGTGAGGGGCAAGAGGTGGAATCTGAAGTAGGGTSGATGAGAATATGTCTCTATTTTTGRATTTGTCAGTCAYCAGTGTTCCTTAGATCCCAGTGAGAACTCACTCCCCACCTCCTTCTCTTCCCTACAACTGGCCTAAAGTCCAGTCTGCAGTCAGTTTAAATACCCCTTGCCTTGAGACCCTTTCTCTGCTAAGGGAAAGTATTGTTTCATAATTACAATGTGACCATTGCCAATAACAATTGTCATTTTGCCATAAAATTGCCAAAACAATTGTCAYTTTGTGCATGTTTATGTCATAAAGRCACCAAACTGCCAAAGTAAAATGGAAGCAAAGAAAAAATTACTGAGTGCTAGATAGCTGCAGAGCCATCATGGAAATCATCACATGGATTCACACATAACACCACTTGTGCAAGGATCTCCATTCTCYTTGAACAGGTAGGGACAGAACAGTAACATTTTAGTGATAATAGGAGAGACCTGTACAGGCCATTTGATTTGGCCAGGGTAATATACCTTGGTAATTAGCAGCACATGAACAGGAAGCTGGGGTAAAATCCTAACATCACAGAAATTATTGGGAGACATTTAATTTTCCTCATGAGGGACAAAACTGTATATTCAAATGTTTTTTCCATTATTTAACCATAAATAAATATTTTMATTCAAATCCCTTTCTAAGCACAATAACAGACAGCTTTATAGGAAACCTAAAATTTTTTTCTTTCATATATTAATAATAATTGACATTGACATCCTGGCTTACCTGTGCTTACACATCCAGCTACTCATAGTACTCTAGTTATCACTCTGTCTGACTATTATCTATGTTAAAATTCGACAGAAATTAGAAAGGTCTTTCTGTTACCAGTGTCTATACATGTATAATCCTAGAAGTCTTTGCTGTGTCATGCCCCCTAGTAGTTTTCCTTCCCTCTGAATAAAAAAGGATAGCCTGGGTAAGAAACAAGGTAGATAAAGGGTAGTTCATTATTTGTTTCTTAGGCTTGTCATAGACTTGAAGCTTTATCCACAAAAAAGGGAGAAAAGAGGGTAGCAACAGACACAAAGATGTGCCAAGGAAGTGTTTGTCAGCCTAGTCCTGATTTCTCACACYGTTACAAAGGTGGTGGCCCTGTGGCAGTAGTTTAGTCAATGCAACGTGAGAGAGTCCTTTATTTCCTTCACTTCTTGAACTAAAACAGGAGCTCTAACATCAGAATTACATTCCCACAGAATCAGGCAAACCGTGCAGGTCATGACACTTTATTTATTTGATCATCTATCCTCTGTTAGTGTGAGTAGTAGTCACTCACTCASTCTCTCCACACAGGGATGGGGAAGAATAATCAGAAGAGTAAAAATGAGAAAACTCATGGCTTGAGATAAAGATTGTTTAATAGGTAAAGGAAAAATCATGCAAGCAAGCAAAGCAGAACAAGGAATTCACTCACCACTTCCAATGGGCAGGCAGATGTTCMTTTGCCCCAAGAAAAGCAAGGCTCCACCACACAGTGGTGGCACAGGAAGACAAATGCCATCACTCAAACCTCTCCCTCATTCCTCCTTCTTCCCCTAGCTTCATATGATGAGCATGWCACCACAATGGTATAAAATRTCCCTTGGGTCAGTGGGTCAGCTGTCCTGACAATGTTCTCTCCCAGCTTCCCAAACACCCCCTGTCTCTGCACTGGTGGGGTGGGGTGAGAAGCAAAGAAGGTCTTGACTCTGTGTAAGCCTTGATCAGCAATAAAAAAAAAAAAAATAAAAAAAAAATCTTGTGCTATCAACACTGTTTTGAGCACAAATCAAAAACCATAGCCCATATTAGCTACTATGAAGAAAACTAACTCTATCCCAGCCAAAACCAATACATTTTACACTCCTTCTTCCATACCATTTACATCATGTTCAGGTCCCACACTGTCCAATATAACCTATTTAACAACCACCCCTTTCCCAAGTCTTGATATAAGACAGACCATCACTCCTTTAGTCCATGGACTACACATAAAATGTCCATAAAATGTCCACTGAGTTCACTTAGTCCATGACTTTGGGTTCCATTTGTTATGGTGGTCACTCAGAACAGAAGAGGTTGTCTGTTGTGTGGAATTATTGGGCACCAAAACCACCTCAGGTTAAGTCCCTGCTACACTTGTATTTGTAAGTCTTCTCTTTCATTGATTCATGTAAGTCCTGTTATAGTAATTCCCACTGAATTTCCATTACAGCCCCAGCCCCTGGTCCCTGTGCACCACTCCACAGTGTTTACCATTGCAATGAACTCCTCCCCTTGCTCCTGTTCTGGCTTAGGCTTATCCACAGAGTGCAGTCCCTTAGAACTGTATCTGCTTCTGATGGAGCCTTCCCTATGAGCCCCAGTCCCTCCAGGGGTATAACTGCTGCAGCACAGCTTTGTTCACAGTCACTTTGGGACACATCTCTTCCAGCATGGCCTTCTCCATGGGCCAGGAAGCCTTTAGAGCTCCAGCTGGACATAAACCTTACCAATGGCTGCAGTCCCTTCAGATCTGAACCTGCTCTGGCTTGGCCTTATCGTGGGTGTTCAGCTCTGTCATGGGCTTATCTATGACCACACACTTTGAGGTGCTGCAGCGTGACCTCATGTGAGGTAGTGATTAATGATTAGTGATTAATGACTCAAACTTTTGACCAGGTGCCATAAGAGACCAAAATGTTGGTGCTAATGGCTCAGATAATAGGCTGGGTGCTTCGCTAGTGATGCACAGTGTGCTGCAGAAGGGTGTGCACATCTGAGGCTGCAAACTGTGCTCCCAGATAAGGGAAAAGGCAGAAAAGAGGTGCCTAAAATAAAATCTGTGAGATGGGATAAGTCTTGATCAAGACAATGTCCTTCCTTACATGACTCAGCTGTGAAAACTGCCCTCCCAACACTGACTAAGAGACAGTTGCAACATCTTGGAGGGTGTTGACTCCTGAAGTCTCCTGTGATCCACAATATTACATCAGCCAGTGTGAAACTCCCCACCCCAGGGGAGGTACCTGGGCATTCCCACCTGAGTCTGAGCATAACATAGACCTAATGGACCAGGTGTCTTGCGCTTCTTCCCCCCCACTATTTGATGGATACACTCTGCAACCAACACCTTGACAAGACTGCAGCCCCTGAGAAGATGAGGATCAACAGGATGTTGCTGGAATATACAGAATAGTGACATTTTTCCTATTCATTCTTTTTATCTCTCGCTCTCTTTTTCTCCCCCTGAGTCTTTCTCTATCTCTCTCTACTTTACATTTATTCTTAAATAAAAATCCGTACTTTTGATTTTGGCATATGGTCTTGTTTTCACCCTAATTTGGGCAAAGGTGTCTCTCTAATAATTTTAATAATTTCATCTCAGTACCCCATGAGCAACCACTGATTCTTCAAGGCATACTTGCTGTACCATGGACTTACTCAGAGCAGCAGTGCTTTGAGGTGTGCCTTCTCCAGTGTGGACTTATCCTTGGGCCCAGTCCCTTCAGAGGTACAGCTGGTGTGGCACAGACATAACCACGGCCACAGGCAGTGTGAGATGCACCTGGTCTGACATGGGCTTACCCACTGCCACAGATGCTGCAGGGTGTCCCACTCCTGCAGGGACACATCCACAGGTCATAATTCTCTTGACTCAAGTTCCCACTGTAGTTCCAGCCTGTCCAGTAAGGAGTACAGAAATAGCAGTGATGCTCTGGCCACCATTGAGCCCAGATGTGTCACCAGGTGTGATCCCAGGCACAGCAGAGGGGGCCATTCATCAGCAGGGCACTACAGAAAGCAGTGAAAGCAAAAAAACAGCCAGGAATCAGAACTGGTCTCCAACAYACAGTGAGGCAGGGAAGCCCCATGGTGAGTACAGGAGATAGCAAACTAAAAAAGTAAATTTTGGGTGCCAAAAAGGACTGTCATGGTTTAACCAGCCAGCAGCTCAGCCCACTCACTCCATGGTGGTAGGATGGGGAAAAGAATCAGAAGGGTAAAAGTGAGAAAATTTGTGGGTTGAGAGTAAAGAGTGTTTGTCTTTCCTGCTTCAAACATGAGTTGGTGAAATTCCAGGACTGGCAAATAACTAAATTGTGAATACATCTCTGTGAATGAGAGTGCAAGCAGGGAAGAGCTTAGACAGTGTGATTTTGTATGAGTAAGATCAATAGAATTTATAAATTCAAATATGAAAATAAAGGTACCAAGGAAGAAAAAAAATCTCACCCACCCTCTCTATTTCAATTCTTTCATATCTGCTAGAACAAACAGAGCTACAAAGTAAAAACATCTGTAGATAACCCTAAAAGGGACATATGTGTTCCACACCTTATCACAGCAGGGTGTTACTATAACAGCTTGTTTACTATTTATCACATCCAAATCCATACGGTGCATTTCTGCCTTAATTGGACATTTCCATGCTTTTGTTGATTTCTGTCAAAACYTTAACAATATTTAAATATTCTTTTGCTGATACCAAAACTTTTTTATTCTAAAGAATTTCAAGCAAAAAGTAAATTCTGTTGTAGGTGTTCAAAATATTTTAGTGACCTGAGAGATTCTCTAAAACGAACAAAAAACACAGTGTTATTTTACCTACATTCACATTTTAATTTCTTGCCAACATTCAGCCTATACAGCTCCAAATCAAATAAACCACCAAGGCCCACACAGTGAGAGAGGTTTCATTATAGATCATGAASAGCTCAGGGTGGAAGTACCAAAGTAAAAGAACAGATAGCATTGAAAGACAACAATAATGTCTCCTATAACCCTCCATGTTTAGTGCACTTTTCTCAGAGAGGCTGCTTTATTTGGGCACTCTGAGGAGTAAGGATATGAAAMATAAGTGACTTTACTAGCTTGTCTRKATGTAGAGAGTGAATTTGATAGACAAGTGGGCAAAGGGAAGTGTGAAGGGGTTCAGTCATTTGCCAGTCTGGTGCACAGCTTCAATAAGCTGAGCCATAAACTTGGGTGAGTACCACAAGAGTATGTTAAGGGCAGACCTAGCTAAGAGATAGCATCAATCCTACTGAKTCAGAGCCAAGGATAAGAGATTCTGGAGGAGCTGTCATGGATAAAATACAGTCTTCCTAGCCTTGCAGATAGGTTTTTGTCTTATGATAATTTCCTTTTCTACAGGCCTGAGCAACAGGAAGGTGGACTTTTTTCTGTTTTGCTAATAATGTTGGAAGTGTCTGGAGCTTTTGGATCCTGACAATCACAGTATCTTTGGCTAAATAAAAGCAGGAGTCCTTGTTAAAATAAAGATCTTGTGAGGAAACACATAACACAGATACACAATTACAGAACAGTGTAGAAGATTCTCCCTTTAAAATGAGAATAATATGAATGCAGACTTTGGTGATATTTCCTAAATAAAACTGGCCTTCAGTACATCCACAGCAACCTYATTCCCACTTAGTTGCAGGTTCCAGGTTCCTTCCAGCAGACATTCCAGAATGAATAGGGAAACTGGATAAATTGTTTAAGAAACAAAGAGAAAAATTGCCAAGGGTGACTACGAAAAGCAAGGTGTGCCCTACAGTGTGCAGGATGTCAGCAATGCACTGTCTTTTTTCAGACCACAGTAACTAGCAGTAGACACCTTTCTTCCACACAGACCCAGCTTAGGATGCAAGGAAGGATCTCTGCAGGGACTGTTTCATGAAAGAACTTAGCCATAATCACATCTTTCACAGGCCAGGTTCAAGGTGTTTCCTCCCTCCCCACAGTTTGGATTTAAGCTGACTTTAAAATGCCAACATCCTATGCACAATTTCTTTGTAAAAAACAAGAACATATTGCAGATTTGATTTTAAAAAATCAGGCATCTAAATAGCTCACGTTACAGATCCCAAACGTGGCCAAGGAAAAGGGCTTATTTTTCTGTCTGTGTACAAGTTTCATAGAAAACACTAGTAAGCTTCAATCTTGACTGTTCTAATATSTGTGTTCAAGACTAGGGAACTCTGACAGATTATTAGAGTTCAAAGATGAAGTTAAAACCTAATGAATCCTGATAAAGTCTCATAGATTATCCTTGGGGTAAAGCATCAATTAATTTAAGGTTTTAATCTTCTTTATAAAAATAAGAGGGTTTTTTAAGGGGYTTGAAGTACTTGACTCCACCCCTTGGTTTCTTGTAATTGCACCTTCTGAACTTCTTAATCAAGATTGCAAGAGTTTAAATTGCAGAGTAACTCAGGGCCCATGAGATGTAGCATATATCAAATCCCTCTCTAATAATTTCCTAACCTCATGCAATCTTTTTTTAGTAAAAACAGAAAGCTCAAAGACACAGGATTCCTAAAGTACTAATTAGTTGAAATCTACTTGCCTTTGTTCACAATAGCAAAAATTATCACAACTGTCTCTCATGTAATCACTTAGGCATCTGAGAGAAGTAAAGAAATGTGTATTGCAAGGGAATTTAAGTATCTTAAATTCTGTTCTAGCATGAAAACAGAATTGTCTCTAACACAGGTGASTTGAGCAGTTTTTATATCTTCCTCCTCTGTGGATCATCTGGGAAGGCCAAACAAGRCACCCATGAGGATGGGAGCCAGCAAGCAATATCTGAGCCTGTTTAATTTGTGGAGGGTACTCTGAATGCAGTACAGCATGGCATTCAGATCCATTCAAACACTTACCAAACACAATACCATCCCATACTGCTAAAATTATAGTATTCTGCTTCCAGGACTTTCCCTGGAAATGGAAAAACTACAGCATCATCAGCCTGAGTAGATGCAAATCCACAGCTCCCACCTCTTCAGAGAGTGCCCTTGCTGCATGGCTTTCATTGAAGCTGTGCCATTTCTGTGCAGCCAGRAATGTGGAATTTGTTTGGCCTGCAAAGAAAATTGCAAATGGGAGACTATTTCTGTAATCTAATAGGCAAAACACTCTGCTGGAGAAGAGTGGAAGCTAAAATAGTTCTTTCCCGAGGGCCTGCTTAGAATATATATTTTCCATGTAACAGTTTTAGGATAAAATCCATTAGCAACACTGGAAGGAAAACTGAAACATAGAAACTTTCCTGTTTCCACAATAGATACATCTCACAGTCTTACAGTTGGCCTCTCCTGCTTAATTTTTGTTTCTGGCCTCAGTTCTTTCACCATTTCTTGTACAAGAACTTTGTTTTAATGGGTAGGTGTAACACTGACATGGCCTAAGACAGGTCAATTGATGGTGAATGAGACTGTCTTATGATAAAAAAGCACCARAGATGTTCAATATTTAGAACAACATCTAGAATCCTGAAGTCTGCTAGTGGGCACCTCACTCACACCTGCAAAGTACCAAAGCCTGGGGAACACAGGGTACCAAACATAYTCAGCATTTCTTAACAGCTGGCTTAGGTATCTTCTGGAAGACAACAAAAGTAGTCACTTCTAAATATTCTTAATGTTATTTGAGTTGCTAAATTTCACCTCTGGAATGTCTTTATACACTTTCCCCACAAAGAAGCAGTAAACTCATGTGCTAGCTTTGGTCCTCATTGCAACTTCAGGAAAATAAAATATCCCAACCTCAACACTCAAATCTATTTCTGAGAGAACTAAAAATAATGTCTAAAATTGTGGACTCCATAAAAAGACAGGAATGCCTGCTTGAGAGCAAATTTCAASCTGACATGAAATTTTCAAGTGCCGTTCCTGAAGAGGATTTTTAATCCACCAAACAGGGAGATCTTCACATTCATCTTGTTTGCCTTTACCTTCTGATAGTGGTATAAGCAAGAAATGCTATTACAAATGGCAGCTATAATTCAAATTCAAATACAGAGCTTCAGCCACATTCTGGAACATGTGTGAATATTCAGAGTTTTGCATATAAAATCCCATGAGGTTTCCAAAGCTTCTGAATATTTCACATGAAGGAACTGTTCCTGTCATACAATATTTGGTAAATTATCATAAATACAGTTTGTCYCATCTTGCAATTTGAAATGAAATTGTCATGCTTTTCTCCATTACCTCTTCWTATATTACCTAGGTCACAAAAAACATCAACTGTATTCACACAGGAGAGCTTGTCAAATAGAAGTGGCAGCATTGCATCCCAAAAACCTGAACTTCCTTGTTCTCAGTTYTCCTGTTCTCCTCAAAGTGGCTCCAACTGGAAACAAGTGGCAGCATTGCTTCTGATGCCACAGGTCCTAAAGCTGAAATACAAAGATCTAATCTCTCCATACTAAAAGAAAACAAACTGAAACTTGCTGTCATTGATATTGGCTATAAATAAGGCAAGATTTGATAAAACGGGAAAAGAAACAGTTCGGCTCTGGCCTTGCAGAGTCAAGACATCAGAAATATTTTGCAGGGGTCTGTCCCTCTGAGCTTGAAAAATCTTTTGGCATTTGGAGCCTCTAACTTTAGCTCTGGTTTTAGCCATGTCAATGGCATGGAACCATCCTCATGGTAGACATTTAAGAACAGAGTATTTGAAAAAAAGTAAGCCTTACCAACAGGGTGGCATATGACAAACATTCATCAGCTATCTTTTAATGTTACATCTATTATGTCTAGATTTGAGGCATATCTGTGTCCCATTTAGAAAAAAAAAGTCTGAATTTTAATTGAATGAGACTGTAAATTTGCATGCAATTATATTTCTTTTTAACACATTATAAATTTGCAATACTTTTATATATAAGACATTTCCATCCTCATTTCACATCAGGGTTTGTTATTTTTTTCTGTTTGGCATATAGAAAGAAATTAAAGAACAAGGAGTGCAGAAAAGGACAAGGAGGGACAAGAGAAAGAACAAGCAAGCACAAGAGAAATTTGTAAAACAACTATGGCTTTATRAATAGAGGTCACAATCTCATATTCAGTCTTTCCTTTGGTGTATTTACAGAATTGTAACATGGTACTTTTAATGGTGTAAAAAGATATTAATTCCAGCACTGTTTAAGTGGGAGGCAAAGAAAGATATTCTGGTTTCAATTAAGAAAGACAGATCTATAAACAGGTTGTCTTGGAAGGTCCTGATAGGAACAAAAGAATGTGATATTGATGGACATGGGGGAYTCAGACCTGCTCTTGTTCAAACCATTGGAAAAAACTCCCATTGGCTTCAGGGCTGCAGGATCCAGCACAAGCCCAGGCCACGAACAGGTTTAGCAGACATGTTGAAATGGCTTTGGTTTCTGAGAACTGATGGCTCCATCCCCAGGAATCTGGATCTCACTGCCATTACCCACAGTCAATGGCAGCCAAAGGCCTGAATTTCTGCCTTAAGAAAGGTTGAAGCCTTGCCATAAATATTTTCCAGAGAATGGCAGTTATTATGGCAACAGTGTTCCCATTGCTCTAGTTAAGATTGTGTCAGTATTTAAATTATAAACCCCTGTTTTCAGGGGTTTACATCTTGGCTATAAACACTTGCCAAGAGATGAAAATTGGCATTCACTGCCCTGTTTTTTAATAACAAATCTTGGAAAAATCAGATTGGGTTTTTAATACTGCAAGAGGGAAAAGAGTTGGAGGCTTCTTGTGGGAGGTGAGGTGCATTTTGGTGTTATATAACATATAACGTGTTTATAYGCAGAGATGGAGTGCATGTATTTCTAAAATATAAAATTTGCCCTGAGATTTTAATTAAATTTTGCTGGGCACTGAGAGGTTTGTTTGTTTTCAATGTATTTGTGTAAGAGTACTAAAAACAAAATGAGAACACTGCAGCTAATATATTTCTTATTAACTCTATGATTTTAATAGGCATATAGCAATGTATATCAAAAATATGTTGCCTCTAAAATGCTAACATTTTTGCCCTTTGTAAAGAGGTTATCATGTTTTTTCCAGGTTTTTTTTTTTTTCCTGAGTACAAATAGTCCTTTTTCAAACTGTAGAAAACAAAGTGCATTTACTTATGCACTCTTACTTAAGGTGTCTTAGATGTTGTTTCCACTTTGAGTGTTCATATATGAAAATAYCACTAGCCAAAGAATTCATCCTTTAGCAGGAGCCAGAYGTGCATGCTCCAGGCCTGATCCTCKGTGTGCTAACCTCTGGCTTGCAAAAGGGTGGTGCTTATTGTTCTCCCTGAGTTTCTTTCATTCKAAAAATCCCTTGAAATCCCCCTCTATTTCTCACTGTCGTGGTGTTTTTGAATGTGTGTGATTGTGGTTTTGATTGGGTTTTGATATGTATATTAATACTTGGTGACTGTGAGAAATACTCCCCAGTGRAGTGCAATTTTCTTGAAGGAGAGTTTTACATTTCCAATGAAGTTAAGACAGAGAGACTAAGTTCACAGAATAACATCACTGGATAGGCTGTCAGACRAAGGTACCCGAGGCCCATGCCACAGACTGAAAATGCAATATGAAAACTTTGGCAGGAGTGACAGTTTCCAGTGCTCAGTGAAAGTTGTGAAACAAAATTGTTTCAGCATTCCCAAGGCCAAAAGGACCRTTATTTCCTTATATTACAGATACAGAAGGAAAGAACTGGTGAGAATCACACATCCACCACACCAGCAAGAACTAGACGTGTCTAGCAGTATATCTCAAGCAGGCAACTTCTGGAAGAAAACTGAAACCTCTTGTTTCAGTTTAAAACAGAATATGTGAATTTGAAGTCCTTCCAGGCTTGGGTGAGCAAGACTTCTTCTCATTCTTTCCATTTGTAATCCACAACTTCAATGTGGCCAGGTTGATCTACCAGGAGAGTAGATCAACTTGAAGATAAACAGATCCATCAAGTCCAACTCTGTGTTGTGACACATCTTATGTTTATCTATAGATCCTTCTATATGGAAATRTTTGTGTCAAAGTTACCCATACTTCATTGTGGTGGAGTGCAAATAGGTGCTTCTATAGGTGTGTTGGCAATGACTACAGGAATAAAGAAGTCTAGAATTAATCTTTCCCATTTCTGAGCCCAACTTATTGATGTGTATCTACATAGGAAATCACAGGCTTCAGYCTTGAGAGCAGTGAAGGAAGTTACCCATCTGAGCAATGAAGACTTTATTGCACAACAGTAGGGAAAGAAGGAACAGAAATCTCTTGTAGACACTGCCTGGTCCCTACAATCAGCAGGAACCTTGGATCTCCCACGGACTAATCTAACTTATGGATTAACATTGCAGATCTGCAAAGCTCTCAAGAACCCTGGAAATGTCAGGTCTGCRTAGACTGGAAACAAACAAGGGGAAGGTAATTACCACAATTAATTTAATACTAAATGTAAATTAAAATTAATTATTCCTTTGTTTTGTYCCTGATTWAAATAAATTTATTTTTAYAAATGGCWTTAGACTCATAAATCTATTCTGCTRTTCATTGCCTTTRATACCTAATACATGACTTYCAGCAGTGGTCTTATGKGTCTGAGAGGACTGTGATTACAAACAATAACCATCACTATTTTTCCTTGAATGGATGAGGATACASMCCTTAATCRCATYTTTTGWAATTATATTCCTAGGAAAAAAGGCTCTATGGGACCTTACACCTCTCTCATCCTTAACAATTTTCAGAGAATACAGAAATGTCAATATGATATGGAGTACCAGCTCATTATGAGATATTATTGAGCAYGATAATTGTTTGAGCTCTTCCATAACATGRCTATGTACTTCACTGCATATATTAATGAATAAGCCATTATTTAAATGCCAATTTGTCTCTGACTGTTATAAGTAATAAGCCTCTGAGTACATAAATTCAGATAAGGCCCTTTAATGTAATGTATARCACATTATTTCATCTGGTGAAATGAGAGAACAAGTACCAGATAACATAATAGAAAATCATTAGGTTTTTGTTGTTTTTTTTTTTTTCCTGAGACTGTGGAGATATATTTTTCTTGTTTATTTCTTCTGTCAGCAAAAGAAAGGCAAGTTGAAAAACAAAACTGAGCCTGTCTGGTACAATTCCGAGCAATTAGCACTGCTGAGATAATGAAAACTCTTATTTATTTGTACTGATGCTCTGCTACTTCAAGGCAAAGCTTCACTGAACACCAAGGCCTTTTTCCATTAGGTGGKCAAATAAGTCCATCAATCTCCTGCTCTAAAGAGTGCCCAGCGTAGTTTCAGAGAAGATAAAAAATGGGAATGATGGCAAGGAAAAAAAAAGTTAGTTGGTACCATTGACTGGAAATTGATGCCCAGTCCAGGCATTTCAAATCATGTGCAAGGKCCATGAAGAATCACGACTGTGATAGAAACTGTCAACGTGTGCAGACCTGTTAGAAACTGTAAACCTGTACAGAACTATAAAAAGGGAGGAAATAATGTAAAAAGGCAAATATGGACATAGAGGTACGGCAAAGTTACAAAGCTTCAATAAAGATTTACAATCCAAATATGATGAGGTGAAAAATGGAGAATTTGGGGGCATTCAAAACTAGACAAGACAGTGGACAGGAACAGAATTTAAAAAATACATTTTTCCAGTAGTGTCTTGTATAATACAGTAGCAGATGATTAACTGAAGACGTAAAGAAAACCATGTACCTAGATGGGTTTAGAGAAGTCAGGAAAGACTGAAAAAAAAATAGATGTCATATAGATGAATGAAAGGAATTGGAAAAGCATGGAGAAAGCAAATTATAAAACATGGCACAGGAGTATGTGTTACATGGACCAATGGTGATGGAAGAACAGGTTAAACCCTGCTAAATCTGTTTTCCCAGTCAAGAATGAAAGAAATGGAAATGAGGATCTGTTCAAATAAGGCCCACAGGGACAGCCAGGGAAGACTGCTGAAGAGTCAGGATAACCACTACAAAAACTGAGGGAGAAGATTAAAATTAAGATAGCAAAGGCAAATAGAAGAGGAAAATAAAGAAAGAGAGAAGACATGGAGAAAATGAGAGAGAGACAGGGAGAGAGAGAGAGGAGAAAAAGGGAGAGAGAAAGAGGGAAAGAAATGAGAAAGAAGAGAAATAGGAGAAAGAGAAAAAGAGAAACAGAGAAAGAAAGAAAGAGAGAAGAAAAGAAGAGAAAGAACAAAAAGAAGAGAAAGAACAGAAAGAAGAGAAAGACAACACTGAAGTTACAACTTTCATTTGACCAACACCAGCAAAAGACATAAAGCAAAGAACATATTCTCTGTCTTTCCTCTTCTCCCCCTCTACAGCTACACTAGTACTGTTCATATCCACAGACCTCCACATCTACTCTTCACACAAGATTTGAAAGGTCAGAAAAGGTTTTGCCAGCAATTCTGGCAWCACAAAAGGTGAATGTGACTGGAGCTGACGGTGGTTCTCACTGGATAAAACTCTGCATATTAATCTACTGAACCACCCTGTTTCRTCTGATCTGTGTTGATAAAAAAAAGAGAAAACTAAAAACAGTACAAGTAACCAGAAATTACAAGTACTTGGCCAAGGAAACTTTGGTCATGCTGCCAGTAAAGAAGGAATCATATCACTATCTGAGACTACAGATAAGGAACATTTAGCAATTCATACAGTACTTTTCCCACGGTGGCTTTGCATGTCAAACAAGAGGAAGAGATGAAGGAAAGTACCAAAATCATTAAAAGATCAACCACTGCTGTTAAGGAAAACAATAAGAATGAAGAAAAAGCAGGGCAGTTAAGGGACAATAAGGACACAAATGGGAACAGAACGGACAATTTCACAAAAACATAAGATGTAAAATGAAAAATATGTCATAGAAGTAAAWGTTTAAGATTATGGCTGTAGGTGATATCCAGCCTCAGAAGCCCCTAGGAGAAGAAAACATTCTTGAGATCAAACAAAAGATACAGTGTAGACATATAAACTTTTTCAGAAAAGAAGCTTAGTAAAGCAGTGCAGCATTTGCAGGCTTATTTTAAAACTCTTTAATTTTAAATCACTGCAAAAATCTTGATTAGCTTTGGGCATCTAATTGCATCAGTGTACAAAACTAGCCCTTGTATTTTAGATATGTGGAACTTGTATATCTTCCAGTGTGGGTTTACACTTGGATAGACAGGTCTAAATACCAACAGTATCTTCTAACTGCAAAGAATCAAGAGATAATTTGCCTACCTCTATTATTTGTATCCCACCCCACAGACAGGCAGGATCTTCTAATGACTTGTACAGCACAAAGTTTTTCTGTCAACACTGCAATTTTAGGAGAGAACATAATATTAACTGAGATTGCATTTACAGCTTCAGAACATTAAATTTATCTAAAGTAAATATTGCCTGGGATTGCAGCTAGGCACTGAGTAAACGAGTATGACTTCTTAKGCAAGACTTGTTGGGTGTAAGTGCCATGTTCTGAAGATTTGTTCTGTAAAAAATTAGGCTGGCATTTAAGCCTGGCAAAAATGTTGTGTTCCCTAATAAGTGAGCCATCCTCAGGATGTGAGTGACACAAGAACTCTAGGGTTTAAGTTTCTCTGCATGAAAGATGAATATCCTTCACAAAGACACTTGTTTATTTTTTTGAATCTAGCCATCCCTCTGAAAGCATCTGGTCCTCAGAGAAATCAAGCTTTTTCCAGAAATCATCTTCATATGAGAAAATACTGGAAGGTGAAATGCAGTGATAATTTCAAACATACTTGCTCTGGCTCTTTTACTGGAATGAGTCTGTAATTCAACTATCTCTGGGGGAAAGRCCATCAACCAGGACACTCCACCAGTAGTGTTTTTTAGGCTCATTCTTGTGGAGAACAAAGTATGAAAGAATTTCAATGTGTTTACACCAACATTTAAATAATAGATGAACTAGGAAGATATGAATCATGGGAATCAGTTGTCCCAGTCAATGCAGCCTGAATTGAATCATAGGACAGTTGGTTTTTATTTATGTATTTTTGTATTTGATGCCAAATACACAGTACAACAAGTTCTACAGAATATAACATACAGTAAGAATTATACTCCATGTCATGTCATTATTCTCAAAAAAGCACCAGAAGGAWTCAAGCTGAACATCTTATTTCTGGAGGTTATTTTCAAAAAGGGTAAGGGACAGTTTCTTTCTCACTGAAAGCAGAGGAGAAATAAAATACTACAGAAAGGCAAATGATTTCCAAACGGAATCAGCAGCCTACCCAGACAGAACTGATAGCTGAGCAAAGCAGAGCCTGTCTACATCTTGGTACCACCTTTTATGGAAGCATGGGAACTTTATAATTCAGACATACTGAAGTATGCCTCTATTAGGACTTCTAGTTGAATGTTTATAAGATACATTCATTCCAATATTGCATTAAAAATCAAATTGAAAGGCAGAGATTTAAAAGTACCACCTAACAGACAAGATATGGGTGTCTGTCACTACTGGATACCTGCTTGAAATACAACAAATGGCAGAACACAATAGAAGGCAAAAWGTTTTACAAAAAGAGACATCTGCACAATTTTAAAGAAGGCATAATTCAGATGAACTATCTCCATTGTGTTGATTTGTGTTTTGTCACACTGATACCAAAAGGAGCACATGACACGCATCAAGAGGGGAAACGAAAAGAAGAAGGAAGTTTATTGAATTCCAGGGATATTTATGCAAAAGGAATAAAAGGTTCTGATAGGTGGAGGAAAGCACCACCTCTACACACACACTGGCTAATACACATGCTTGTCAAAGAAATCCATCCCACTAAGAAGAATGTAAACATCCAAGCTAGTTAGAAAACAACACCTGTTATTTACATGAAAAAACCATGGGAAAATTGACTCCAAGCTACAACTTATCAGAAGGCTTAAAAACTCAGGGTGACAGTGTTTCACTTTTAATTTTATTTTTTTATTGAGGTARTTATAGTAATAAAAAAGGGGAAAATACAACATACAGCTATTTTACAAAAGCAGATGTTGGCTAGACAGGGGCTGTTCTCCAGCTGTTCCAATTCTTGCCAAATTTGTGATCAAGAGAAGGGATAAACAGTAGCATAATACCAGTCTGTCATAACATTTCATCTCAAAGATACCAATTCATGGTGGTTTATCAGATATAAATAATTTTTCACCACCTATTTTTTGAATGAACTAGCAATTTGTTATGAAAAGGAAATTTTAGAAAAAACTAATTATTCTCACTGGAGGTAGAGATAACAGTGACATCAGTGTGCCTACGTGGCAACATGAATGTTTAGGCACTAGAGACAAAAAATACCTTCTTTCCCCCTTCARATGAGGGAAATAAACTCATTTCAGACACACATGTATTGTGCAGTGATATTTTGAAGTGAAATCTGCTGTGGTTTTTCTTCAAGAGAGCTAAACAAAGACTTTTGATGAACAGCAATGTTTAAGAACATTTTCGGAGCGATGCTRGACCTCAGGATGTCTGAGCTGATCAACTGAGTTCCATGGATCTTTGGATGCTGACCTTTGCATGCATTATCTTATAGTTTCTCTTRCCCTGTTTTTTATCTTGGTTTTGTAAATTCATGGTCTCCTTCTCCCAGCTAGGCAAATTTGAGATTTCCAGTGGAAATACCTCTGATATTTGCTGCAGTGTCATTTATTTATGCTGAAGCACCACATTTACCATCAAATGAGTTCTGAGAACCCAGGCCAAGGAAGATGGTGGAAGCTACACAGCAAGATGCAAGTCAAACACTGTGTATTCTTTATTCACTACACCATGAAACATATGGCACAATGCACCTGGGGAGCCACCCTCCCTGGTGGTGATCCATCCTGYTGAATAGCACAGCAAGGGCAGTCTGGCATTAAATGTTAGCATATGCAGTCTGCCATACCAAGGAGCTCACTGGAATCTGAATTATTGACAACGTAAATGGTCTGTTTGGAGACATCAATTCAGATCAACATCACATAGCAAATGAACTAGCCAAAAATAATATTAACAGATTCTATTCCTTAGCTGACAAAAAAAAAAATCACACAGGAAATGTAACATCTGCTTCTCATCTGTCCAGATGATGTGGATTTATTACCTTTGCATCCAGGTGTGCAYCATTTCTTGTTACATTTTAGCATCCAATACTCATATGTTGCTCATTTCTAAAAATATCAGRAAGAAATGGTCTTTCAGAAAAGAATCTGACTCAGCATCATGAAAAATTAGTCTTAATACTGATAACAAAACTMATAATGAAAAGAAATAAATTCCAACACTGAGTCCTGAAAAGATTAAATAGATGGATAACAAAGATTAATTGCAAAAGCCATTTTGGACTGCAGTATAACAGGACTGTCTGACAGGCCCATGAATYCCTGTTCCTTCTGGTGCATTTTGCAGTTACAGTCCAGGCAGCTCAAAGGTGATCCCATATTTCTGGAGTGTCATTTTCAGTACAGCACCTGGGACTCTGAGAGACCTTAAAAAGACATGAAACCTAGAAAGAACACCTGCAGTAGGAGTWTGGCTCTGGCTTCAGAATGACTTGGGGTTCAGATTTCTAATGTGAAACATTTGCCTCCAATAAAATATCCTGGTTTATGCCATCATAGAGGCTGGTAAAAATCCCCTAAAACTAAAGGAAGAGAGGTGGGAAAAAAAGGAGAGTAAAGAAGCCATTATAAAATGCCAGTATGTGTAACTCTGTAGTTTGAGTCTGATCCATGCTGGAGTCTTCTATTTCATCCTCTGAAGAGAAAATGACAGCAGGAAACTTCTAGTGTCAACCTTCATCTACTTTTCTGYATTTAGTAATGCTTTTTGACTGAACTTCTTTCCTGCTGCATTTCTTCACACAACTTTTCTCATTTAATCTCATCTTCCTTCAGCAGCTTGGACTAATCCTACTGATGCCTGTGAATTTTCTGAGTGTGTTGTTGCATTTGTCAAGAATCATCCAAGTTCCAAATTGGAAAGATACTGGTTATTTGCTGTACAAATATTACAAATATGATGCAGGATAAAGTAAGGATTTGTCCAGACCGAGATTAAGATATGAGACTGGAATTTACAGTGACAAGAARAAAGCTCAAGGATTCTCTGGGGCTTTGTGACCTTAGAAATCCTCTAAGGGGGGACAGGTTAAATATTTTGCAGGGTCTTTTTGTTTCCAAAGGCATGGATTTTTGTAAAAAGGTGACTATAGGGCAAGAGTACCCCTATTCTTTATTCAGCCCACATAAAAAGAGCTTACAGCTATAGTCTCTGTGAATTAGCAAAGAAATTTTTCCATTTTTCAGGCTAAGACAAAAGTATCTACCTATGCATTGAATGATGAACCAAATTTTGTCAAACAGCC
>CADDXX010000592.1:432668-475732 GCA_902810485.1 Alauda arvensis
ATCTGCATTTTCACATGAATCCAGTAAAAGACCACAATAAAATAGTCTTCAAAGGAAATGCTGCATATATACAAAAATAAACCCTCTTATGCAATTCCATAATAGAGTTCTTTATCCAGTCTGCAGGAATTAAACAGAGCAACTACAATTATTTAGAGTAAAAGCACAAAGGAAGTTAGAAGATGAACATCATGAGGTTTGGGGAATAAAACAAACTTTGGATGGTATGACCATGATGAAAAGTAGCAGGTGTCAAGGAGAGAAATACACATCTCTCTTGCAACGAATTTCACAAATTGTCACTAGCAAAAAAGTTAATTGTTCCACTTTTTACAAAACTTTACTTTTTATTGAGTTCATTGCCCTGGATTTTGACTAAATCTGTAATTTTTTTCGGGACAAAAATTAYAATGTCAAGGAACATTTTTTAAAAGTAGACCAGTTAATTTTTTACATCTTATGCTAATTTAAACCTTGTCTAGCTCTATATGACTATATGATGCAAGAGAGCAAGTAAGCTGCAGTAAAAGGGTTCATCTGAAACTTCTAACTTTAGGAGACACTATAGGATTCTTTATAGATACTTATTTCAATGTAATAATAACACTAATAATACCAATGTTAAGGTTTCATTCTTTARTGTAATGTGTAAACAGTAAAAAAATTAATCTTTAAAAAGTCAAGGAAAATTACACCCACCTCACAAATGAGGAAACTGACTTTCAAAGAGTTCTCAGACTCAAAGGTATTGCATGTGTTAGCCCAAATAAGACCCATACTAATAACTGGAGGAGACATAAATTTCTTTCATTTGACTCCTTTGAGATACATATTTATATACAGTTCATGATATTARCAGTGATGATTAATGAAGACAAAAAAGAAGCAGTGGGAACAAAATGGAAAAGTGTATTAAATAGACAGTCTCTTAATTTGCATGTTTACATGGTTTACAATTCTTTTCTAACCACTCTTTTCTACTAACCTGTTAACAGAAGACCTACAATCAGGTGGGCTGCAYAGGAGATKATTTTGTTAATGGACTAAAGGGGGRACAGGTGAGATGGAGTTAGCTGATGGAAGCTCTAGATGCCACTTTACAAAGAYAGGAGAAACTCTGGGTGTATAGAGACCTCTCCTCACAAGTTACACAGCCTTAACTTCCACTAGAGCTTCCTTGACTGTGATCCAGCTCATTCCTTATCTGTACTACTAACAGACTATAAAATTTTTAGATATTAGAATTTTAATGTCATCAAAGAA
Source organism: Alauda arvensis (assembly GCA_902810485.1). Classification (NCBI taxonomy): domain Eukaryota; kingdom Metazoa; phylum Chordata; class Aves; order Passeriformes; family Alaudidae; genus Alauda; species Alauda arvensis. The sequence continues at coordinate 433,932 of CADDXX010000592.1, forward strand.
AAATCAAGGCTCAGATGTGTGAAGACTGAAGTTTTTGGTTTGTTTTTTTGAGAGCAATGCAGATAATGGAATGCATCTCTCAACACTCAATATGAAAAAAACTATATAGAGGTTTTGGGGGGGGGGGGTGTGGCTTCACAGAACTATCTATTCGTATCTTCCTTCTTCTTAGGAGAAAATGGCTAAATTAAATTGTTGCTGTTGTGGTTGCTGTTATCATCCTTATTATTATATTTCTTGTCCAAAGTGTAATCCAAACTGGAAGGAGCCACAGGGGCAGAATTCTCTAACTGCTTTCCTCATGACCAGCTTGGACAAGAGCCACGTCTCTTCCCCCTCTGCTCAAACTGACACAATAATTTCATGKTTCTTCTGTCTGGAGATAGCATCAGTAAAATCAAGCAGTGGCATTGTCCTCACAGGTTGAATGAGGTGGTGAGTTTCTGCTGGCAAGCCCCAGGAAAGCCCTTATAAAAGCCTACAYAGGCAGGCAGAAAGCCAGGTGTCAGGCAGGTGGGATTAACCTTCTAATATAAAAAATAAACATATGTCTAGTAGAAGCTTTACAAATATTCAGCATTCCACAATCTCTTCACACTCTGGTTATAACAAATTCTCAACAGATCTTTTTAAGCATAGAGTCTGTTTTTACAAGGGATTCTGTAACTCAACTCCTTGTCTATTCACATTTGTATGTAAAGTCATACAAACTCACAGAGGGAAGTGTGACAAAGAATTTTGACTCAAGCAGAAAAAMAGTCTGCAGATGAGATATTTTCATKTTCTAGATGTTGTTAATTTAGACATACTTCTCAGAGAGAAGATCAGACAGAAATTAGATATTAATTCTCTTACAGTAATAAAACTGCAAAACTTCCCATCTGCAATGGACACTGCATCAGAGATCTGTGARTCATGAAGGACCAACCAAAAAGGTGTAGCTGGCATGCAGATGAAGGGATTTAGGCAACTGAGTACCCATACAGTTTTTCCAGGTTTCTAGTCAATGAAAAGAGTAAAAGAAAGGAAAGAGCAAACAAAAAAAAATAGAAAAACAAACAAAAAAGTCGAAACAAAAAAGTCACCAAAAAAGAAAACCAAACTACCAAACAAAAAACTCGCAAACCTTTGTGTTAATAAAAGTGGAATATTTTTCCAACCACATCTGTTTTCCAGGTTCTAGTTCAGTATCTATAGTAASACTGTTGAAGCCCATTTTATCACGTCCTCTTTGTATTTCCCACAGAACACAAAATAACATAGTCTTGTATTTCTCTTCCAGCCCATTTAATTTCTTAGATGGCATCCAAGAACAATGGTGTTGCTCTGAATTCATGTCACTGCAAGTGAATGCTTAAAATTCAAAATGAATGAACTGAGCTTTYCCCTAAAGAAAGAAAACATTTGTATTCAAAGTTTCTGATTATTATTCCCTTTATTTGATTAAATTTTGCTTGTTTTGGGTTGTGGATTTGTTGGGTTTCTTACAGAAGATTTAAACTTGATGCCAAGTCTAGACTGATAATGACCTTTCAAATTTTCTGCTACTAAAAAAAGTCTGGTGTCCAATTATCATAAATTACAGTGATAGTTTTCATTGATTGCCAAACCATTAAGAAACACTCAATAATTAATCTTCACATTAGCCTTGTGACAGAGGAATAAAAATGCAATGCAGCTTTCCATAATCCAAGCAAAATTAAAGCTGAGGAAAGGTGTAAATAACCTATAGGCTTTCTACTAACTCCTTCTTATTCTCTATGGAATATTTCATACTGATACTAATTTTGGCAAGCTTACATACTGCTCTATTTCCTTTTTCAAATAAAACCAACCAGACACAGTGATAAGCAGTTCACTGTCAACAAGGCAAGACACAATTTCAGAATTCAGCTCCTAAGGTTTTGCTGACTTTTTGACTGTTGCAAGGATGTCCCTCTGATAACCAGCATTGGTTTCTTCTRTAAGGAATAAGAAAGAAGAATACTAAATCATAATGATTCCCAGCCCAGGTRCTTTGAGTAGGTCTTAGAATTTCTTTGAGCATCCAGTTTTYAGTTGGGACAATGAAGTCAGCATCAGAGACAAGATGAGAACTTCCTGATTTCAGTCTTTTCTCCCCTCTCTGATTTCCTAAATAACCAAGACAGTTTTTCCTATGATTTACCACTSCTTCATACAGGCTTCTCTAACCTCTCTTTCATTATGAGCCAAAGTTCCTTGCACCTTTGTAATAAAAATCTGAAATTTGACTTTTATTTAACAATGTTCAATACTGGATTATCTTCTAGAAAGTAAATGTAGAGGAGAAAAAAGGAGCAAGAAAGTGAACAAGTCCTTAATCTCTATGAAATATATGCCAAATTAACCATAAATGAAAAGCTGCTGCACCATTTTGAGAACAGAAACTGAGATACTGTACTTTTTTTTTTTTTCTTCTTATGTTCTGTTCTGTCCTTGCCTCACCTGGTTTTGGAGAAAAGGATGCACAGAGTTCTCTCATCTGAAAAAGTTGTCTTAAATCATTCCTTTACAGGCTTTAGAGTGCTAATAAACTGGCCTCATTTTTTGTATTCATCTGAATAATAACTAGCTGTAGGGGCTGATGAAACAAGAACCATATTTTTTCCAGAGCTGACTGATTCTGAAGCTCGTGGGAATGATAAATTCCAACAGAGCTGGGGCTCTCTCAAAGCCTTTCTCTGTGCCATACTACCTACAGCACTGTGGTCACTGCAGTGYTGATTTGGGAAAGTTACTAATTCATCTCAGGCTATACTCTTTTCCAGTGACTAGCACTTCATTAAGGTAAAAAAGCTTCATTATGAAAGGAAATATTCAGTGAGAATTCAGCTTATGAATGGAAAAGTACCAAGTTTTCTACCAGCTTTCATGTTATATTTCTCAGGAGTAATAAAGACAAAAGCATAACAAATGATCCATCATGGTGACAGTGAAGTACTARGAGGTGTGAGAGTCAAATCCTGTCAAGTCCTGACAGAATGGGGTCCAGTTTATGCTCATAACTTTCACTTAATTAAAAAAATATTCTGATTGTAAATATTTGACTTCAGAACTCTGGAAATGCCTTCCTCTAAACACATCCTCCTACTTTGATCTCAAGMAACTACATATAATTCCACATCTTTAGACTTCAGTTTTCAGACATTGATGAGAAAAGAAAAATATACTTTTTTTTCTKTTTTCAGGGTCATAAGTCAGACCCCCAGATAGCCAATTTTGTTTCTGATTTTCTCCAATGAGCAAACTAAATACTAGGCYACTAACAATCATGGAGATTACAACCCTACAGGAATTTGTTTAACAAAGCTCTGCGTATCCTTTAAAAAAAAGAAGCAGAAGGTAGAACTAACTTTAGGGACGTTGAAATGAACATCTTGGCTACAGCAAGAATAGCACACAGTTTTAACTGCAAGGAAAATTCACCATGTGAACACACTACTACCAAGAAAAGTTGCAGATTGTCCATTTCTGTTTTATCAAATCAAGATATGTCAAAATACAAGATATGTCTCCATGGAACCAGCAGSAGTCATAAAAAGTTTAGAGAGCTCACTGTAATAGAAATTTATGTRGTTCAACACTCTGCATTATTYAAGTCAATCCAGTTAATGTGATGGTCCCTTCTGATCTTAAGGGACTATGTGTATCTTTGAAAAATTCTAGTTGAATATAATAAAGCTGTTTAAGAAATATTACAACTTTAATKAGCTCTTAACAATTCATTTTCTTGAAGGCTGGAGGTAAAAAAAAAAAAGAGAGAAAAAATTATTTTGCAGCAGTGTCATGGATGTTTGCACTATAAATCAAGGACATTTAAATAGCAGATCTATACATTATATCTGGACTGCAAGTAAATTTTTTCTACCTTTACTAYATTTTACAAAATGTGATGATCCTGGAATCCTTAAGAGAGACCTTTTATTTCTTGTGACACTCCATGCTTAGACACCAGCTACTGTGTAGTTTCTGAGCCATGAGGGACACATAAGGCCCTTGCTGATTTGACAAAGCTGAGGATGTATTTGCTTTACACTGGACATTGCYATGGACTTGCCACATGCTGAGGTTGGTGAGCACCTCAGGAACAGCCACATTTCAGCAAGAGTGTGAAGGACGCAAGTTACCAACTATCAGAGCTGATGTGTTGCTTAAATGGTTTAAGATGTTCATTATAGGTGATAATCTGCAAAACTGCAAGTATCTGGGTTCACTGCAAGTATCAAGTTACGTCTTATCTACACTTGGTAATATCCTACATTACGAGAAGAAATTCTTCATTATGGAGAGAAACACAGACAGGTAATACATGTTGATTTTAGTTGAAATAAATCACACCTTCAGAGTGGGATGTCTGTCTAAACAAGGAGGCTTGATAACAGCCCTAAGTACAAATATATCTATATGTGTAAGYCYCACAAAGGTAAAACACAATTTGTTTGGAGATTCAATTAATAGAATAAATTTTTAAATGTAATTTTCTGTTTATTTTACAACATCTTCCACTGTGAAGAATGTAGCAAGTTCCTCCATGTTTTCAAAATACAAAATAATCTTGATTTATGATAGTTATGGTATACCAGGGGTTTTGTTTTCAGTTTAAATTCMTCTCTTTGGTGATATTCACATGTAATCTGACAAGTGTCAGATTTATAGAGAAGAGGGTTTGCAGTGAGAGAGAAATAAAGATCTATTTTTACTGAAACTGTTGATGTATGTGTGTGTGTCCTGGTGTAAAAAAACCACAAAGTAACACACCCTGAAACTTTGTGCACATTGCTACAAATATGCTGAGTTCAAAGACAATTCAAATGCACTTTACTGTTGTAGAATTAAGGGTTTAGTMACATTTTAAAATAAAATCATATATATAAAATGTCTTAAAATAGAAAATCTAAAGTAAAAACAGAAACAGAATTAAAATCTGATGTTCTGATTGCATTCTCAGAAATATTGGTTATTATTTCCATTTCATGCAAAACCAAAAAAGAAAAAGGATGTCTTGATATATTGCCACATTACAATAATTACTTATAATAAAACATTAGCAAAGTCACTCAAATTTATTAAAAAGATAAATAGTTTTCATTCAAGCATTTTTGTCTAATTCTTGTAGGGAAATATTTGCCAGTGACCAAYTTCAGATGTGGTTCAAAATAGAATTGATTTTACATATCTAGACAAGAGGAAATGATTATCTGTTAATGACTATTTTTTCTTCAGAACTTTCATAATTTCACTGAGTGATCTTTGTATTAGTTCAGTGTTTAGATGCTCCTGAAGAAAAAAAAAACCCACTAATATGTAGGTAAGATCTGACTACACAGCTGGTGGAGGAATACAACTATCACACCGTGTCAGTCACATGGAACRTCTGCAAGGCCCTGCAGTGTGTCTGGGAAAAGGTTTGGTTGGATCAATGTGGCTGCCACAGCACCAAGACTACAAGAGGCTCTACTTGCACATGCACAAGAGGCAGTGCCAGCTCAGTTTGCCTGCCTGGCTTGAAATCTGTCCAAGACCGACATCACGGGCTCGAGTCAATAAAACACTGATTTTGAAAGTGGATGCTGCCTTGGGGGTTGTTCAAAGGGCAAACTCAGCCTTTCAGCTTGAGACCCCAGGTACTGTGAGCTGAGACCTTACAAATYCCAGTATGAAGTGTTTAATGCAGTCTTYRGGGTAACAYTGCATATACTGTAGCTTACAARAAAAAGCCCAAGAACAGTTCGGAGKAAAGAATTTTGTTCTTTCTTCTAAATTGATGAAAAACCAAGGTCTGGAGAGAAAACATAACTTACCTAAGGTCACACAGGAAGCCTGTGACAGAGTCGAAAATTGAAATCAAATTTCCTGACTTTCAATCCATTGCCTCAGCCATAAAAGGATCTTTCCTCTCTTATTGATTTAATTTATTGATTTTTTTTTTTTATTCTGAACATCTGGTTGACTACGAAACAAAATGGTCCACTTGATTATTGMAAATAACTTTACATTTTGATGCTATTTTCATTACTTATATGTATTCTGAAAATACTTCAAATCAGGCATCTATTATATATAATCATTGAATAGGTAGATTGATTAATTTATAAAGATGTCATAATTAATTTTCTCCCTTAATTTCCATACAACAGATCCMTTTTCAAGAGAACACATCATTATTTTACACAGAAATTAACCTTGGGCATTTCAAATAGTGTCTATGCATATGTACTTCATTATCTATAATTTCTATGCTATGTCAATTGCTGCTAACTCCTCAGAGAACATTATCATACAGTGAACAAGAAGCATTTTGATGTCTCTTACAGAATAATTTTAAGAATAAAGAGGGAAATGGCACACAGTCCCAAATGCTGCTTTTCCTTCTACTACTCAAGATGAAGCTACCATCCCCACTTCCACTAGACACAGAGTGGCACCTCAAGGCAGAATTAAAAATGTCAGGGTTGTTCACAGACTCATCCCTTGCCTCACAGAGGGAAGTTAGTACTAAGCCAGAATGATGCAAACTCAGGCCAACAAAGGCCCGAGTCCACAATTTCTGCTTTTAGTTGTCTAAAAATGACAGGCGCTGACTCAAAATAAGTGAAAATTACTTTTGTGGACCAGGTACTTAAGTCCTAAGAAATGTCAATATCTATTAAGTGTTATATCTCAGTGAAGAGATGAAGCTATGAAGTGAATCAACAAATTCTATAGACTCCTATGATGAAAGACAAAGATTCCTAAACAYGAACAAAATGAGAAACTGGCTTATATTGGGAGTCAGTTCCATTTCTTCTATCTGAAGAACAGCAGATACATGTTTTGCTGAAGCCATTTCAGACAAGAAGTAGAAAATATGTCTGAATAATTTAGAGATTCTCTATAATCCAGGGAAATGAAAACAATCAAATTTATGTATATTTAAAAAAAGCACCCAAGAATTTCTAATATAGTCAGTTCCATGATTGTATCCAATCTTAAGCTGTTATCAATTGATCTGAAAGTGGTTTTTTGTTCTCTGTCTTTCTTAGTTTAATATATTTGTTTTCTTATGTATCATATGAGCAAGATAACCTCTGGCAGAGTTGACTAATCTGGAAGACACATTAATGCATGTTTGGTCAAAATCTGTTCTTCTGCCGAGCAGAGGTCCATTCATTGTTCATTTCATGTCATAGTTACCACATCAATTTAACWTARAGATTTTAAATATTCTCTTTTGGCTCTTTTAGCAAGGAACTTGTCTCCCTAAATATTAGTATAGCATGTGTGTTGTTAGTTTCATCCTCAAGAATTTTTTTAAGCATAAACAAGTAACATACACACAGGTAATTAATATTCTTCAGGTTTTAGAAGGAGAAAAGCTCCTTTCAGCACACAGAGATTTCCTGAACAGACTTTCATAGCAGCTTAGCAAATTATTAATAAGAAGGTAAGGCATGATGAACCCACCTGCCTTTGCTATTTTTGCATTCAACAAAGGAATCACAGTTGAAAGCATGAAATGCAGCTTTTGACCCTGTGAGGTTTTAACACTTTTAAYACCAAGACTGTTCAGGAATAGATATCCAGGAGAAGACAAGRCTGGCTCTAGGGAAACCTTCAATAYTTAAAGGCAGCTTATGAGAAAGATGAAAAAGGACATTTTAGGAGGGCCTGTAATGATAGGACAAATGTAATTGTTTTAAACTAACACAGGGGAGACTGACATTAGATGTAAGGAAGAAATTTTTTCATTGAGGGAGCTGAAACACTGTCACAGGCTGCCTCATCCCTGGAAACATTCAAGGTAAGGCTGGAAGGCTCTGATCAGCCTGGTCTATTGAAGATGTCTCTGCTTATTGCAGGGGGGTTGGAACCAGATGATTTTAAAGGTCCCTTCCAAACATAACCATTTAATGATTCTATAATTGATTCTATGATACATGTCTAATTTCTATGTAATTTAATAATCTAACTGAATGGGTAGAATATTTCCTTTTTGCTTTGAGCATTAATAATACTTCTTTTAACCTTTATGACCTACAGGGATTCTGTTGTAATGCCCAGAGGAAAAAGAAAGGTGGTACTCAAATAGCTTGTCTGTAACAAAACATTTATCTTATCACTAGCAGAACTCACCCTAAGAACAAAAGGATTAGAGAAGACCTGAAATACCTTCAGCCTTATATAGGATAAAGAATATTTATATGGATACACTTAATCTACTCCAAAGAACAGACAACTGCACACATCATTACAGGAGACAAGTCATCAGACTTGTTAAACAGACCAGCCYGGTTAAACAGAGAATTTAGGCTGGATCTTAGGGGGAAAAGARAATTTATCATCTCTGGAAAGAGGATCAGGTAAATAAAGATGTGGTGAGGTCATAAAGGGAGAAGATTAGCACAGCYAAAGCCCAATTAGAACTTGAGTTGTCCACTACAGTTAAAACCAAAAATGTTTCCATAAATACACTGACAGCAAAAGGAGAGTCAAGGAGTGCTTTCACCATTTGTTGAATTCACTGTAGGGGATGAGGAAAAAGGAGAGGCACTTAATAATTTCTTTGCCTCAGTCTTCAAGTGGTTGCCTCAGGATACCCAGCTCCCTGAGATGGAGGTTGGTGATGGGGGATGAGTGAAACCCCCACAGGCCCAGGAAGAGATGATCAATGACGTGCTTTCCCAGCAAGAAATTCACTATGGACCCTGGGGTGCACCTCTAGTGACCTGACACCAATTGGAACAATCTCTGCTCSTGTTTTGGATAGGTGTACTCTCCAATGGGTAAAAAACTGGCTGGCTGGCCAGGCCCAAAGAGCCAAATCCAATTGGTGTCAGGTCACTAGAGGTGCTCTGCTCCCCAGGGCTAGTTTTGGAGCCAGTTTAACATCTTTATTGACGATCTGGAAGTGGGGATTGGGTGCATTCTCAGTAAATTCCCAGATGACACCAAGCTGAGTGGGAGTGTTGGTCTGCTCAAGGGGAGGAAGGATCAACAGAGAGACCTGAAAAGACTCAATCAGTGGGCTGAGGACAACTGCAGGAGGTTCAGTAAGGGTGTCTGGATCTGGCACTGGGTAGTCTGAGTATTACAGCGGCAGTGCTGGGTGGACAGTTGGACTGGATGATGAAGATCCCTTTCAACCCTGATTATACCATGATTCTAGGATGAAAGTCTGTCCTAGGATGACTTTATGATACTTGTATCCCCAAATAATCTGTTCTGTCTGTGTTGGATGTTGTGTTCTGTACCTTTAAGACTGGTTCCAGGAGCAAAGGGGGAGAAAAGAGAAGCACAGAGTTTGTTTTCAGAAAAGCAGCTCACTCCTCCACATTCCAGCTCCTGGACTGTTCATCTGCAGCACAGACAGGCAGCGGGTCAGAGATCTCCTTTGCTTTTAGTTAGTTTTAGCTAGCTAGGGCAGAGAAGTTCCCTGGACTGTTTTTTCCTTTTCCTTGGGACTGTTTAAACCTGCTCTTGGACTGAAAGACCCACGAGAGCGAGAGCACCAGGAGCTCACACTGCTGGCCCACCGGGCTCAGGCCGGGAGAGGCTGATAACAGGCTGAGTGAACTGAGCTCTCATGGCAAGGACTTTCTCAATTTTGCCAAGTTTTATTGTTTCATATTATTAATTTCTATGTTTGTAAGCACTTTGTTAAATAAATAGGGTTTTTTCCACTCATCTCTGAGGAGATTTTTCCCCGAACCAATAGGGGGGAGGGGCTGTTTCAGTTTTTCCCAGAGGGACTTACATTTGGGAGGTTTCCTCCCAGATTTGCCCTAAACCAAGACAAAGTGTCATCTCAACAGTCTGACAAAATGAGGAAAAGATTAATTAATCCAAGCTACATCATTTATTTCAATCACAAAAAAAATATCTATTTTAAAACTGAAGAGAATATCCGTAAATTAAGGGATACTGTTTTTTCTGTGGAAGTACAAGGATGGTAAAACATGTATGACCCTGAAATTTTCTTTATCTGCTAATCTTACTACTTTTTGTGCAAGAAAACTATTTTAGTATCTTGTGTGAGGGGCCAAGTATACTAATGATTGCTTCTAWCACAGTTCCTGTTTATAAATGTCAGGTAATTCAGTAAATTAGTTAAAATCACATTACTTTTTCAGATGAACATTCAGACAGACCAAATTAGTAACAGAGGGTCATTTCAAACAAATCTGTGAAAATCTTCAGGTCCTATTTGTCATAAGTGTTATTTGTAAAAGAATGAAAAATAATAAAGAAAAGCAGAGAAATCATTGCTTCATAAAAATACTTAATAATCAGTTGAAAGAGACAAAGTTGATGCTATTAATTAGAAAGTGAAAAAAATGCAGTTTGTCTTAGCATTCACATTAGGGAAGAAAATGGCATGGAACAACTGATCCCTGTACAGAAAACTAGAATAGTTCAGAAAAACGAATCTTGATTTGCCAACACGTTTTCTTTCTTTGCAGTCGTTATCCACAGTAATGGGCTGAGACAACTGTACAGGAAATTAGGATGTACATTTGGATCATTGGTAAATGAGCCATTAGATAATAGACAACYGATTTGTTCTGCCTACATATTATATAGAATACTTTGCTTTTAGAAAGGAGATAAAGAATTAGCTAAAGATAAAGATAGATAAAGATAGAATTAGATAAAGAATTGCCTGGTATTTTTATGCCAGGTGAACTTTCCTGCAGTGTAGATTTAGTAGAGATTTTTGTCCATTGATCCAGGAGAGTGAAGTAAAAGCATATATCAATACATATCAAATGTAATAATGTCTGTAGATACTTCGGTTTTCTCTGTTGAAGGCCTAGCAGATGTACAAAAGAGACAAAGGATATCACATATTACCTATGAACACCAAAAGGGGTGGGTGATGATGGTGGAAAGAGTTCAAAAAGTTACTTTAACTTTAAAATACCTTTCAAAGTAATCAAGGATTTTGGTGATGGGAAGATGCTTTACTTTTGTACAGTCGTATACCACAGCAGGGAGAAATTCAATTGGGAAATCGTGTTCCCAAATTTTACTTCTGCATACACTAAACTAAGTTTATGTTAAGTAAGATGCTTGCACCAGTAAGGAAATAACAGAAGACCACTTTCTGAGAGAAGAGCATCYCTTTCCCATTATGATCTCTTTTGAAGTAACTGCTTGAATAATGAATTTGTACACATCCCAGCTTCAGTATTCCCTATCCCACTTTCCACATGTGTTTGCATTACTGAGAACTAATTATAATGAAAAATACAAACTTCAGTGAAAGGGAGATGGGTTTTGACAGTTGTGAAAAAGACCAAATACTCCAGCCAACTCATCATTTAACCATTTTTTCTGACCTTTTAGCAGCCACCAGACCAAATGAATAGAAGGGCAAGGTCAACAGGTAARAAACAGACACAGCAGGAGTTATTTCATTCATTGATCTTGAAGGTTGGACAATTTGAACAAAGTATTGTATAGATAATTTTTCCTAATGATTCATCAGTATACACAGAAAAAAAAATGCATTCCTTTACAGAAAAGATTAATTTATGTGTCAGTGTCCCATTGTCAGGGGCGAAGAATGGATTGAATCTSTTGTTCTTTAATCAAGAGCACAAGGAATGTACTCAGATTTGTCTAAGAAAAGAAATTACGGAGGTCTTTGCAACACTGATCTTCAAGCACTTCCACTACACATTATTCTACCTAAACTCTCCCTACAATCAGCTGGATGAAACACTCCTGCAGGCAGGAAGTTAAAAGTATCTTAGTTATATTTATTCTCTGAACATCTCCTAGATAATTTTCATGCTGTTCAGTAGAAATCTTACCCCAAGAGCCTAATACCAGATAGGTAAGTTGTTGGACTAAATCAAGTAGGTGAACCAGTCTTCCTAATTCTTTTCATGAGTTCAGGATTGCTTCAGGACAGTAAAGTAATAAATTTACCAAAATATTGTTAGTWGGATGCTATTTATATAATTTTTTATGACTATCTGGAAGACTGGGATCTGTAAAGACACTTTGAAAATAATGGTTGGAATGAAGATTCCTTCACAAGACTAATCTAAGAACATTGCAACATCATTCAACAGCAAGAAATACAGGTCTTAGATATCAAAAAGAAACAGAACATTCATTGCAGAATTGAAGGATGCAATCTGATTTTTAGATAGCATTTTTACCACAGGAAAAAGTAGTCTAGAAACTGGGCATATTAATCATTCAAGAGATTACAAAAGCAGAATATTGGAGACTGTTGGAAAGCAGACTTTCTGGTCATTGCTACTGGATATCAACACTTTATTACTGGGAAGCTGGCAAAAAAGGGGAAGGGGAAGGGAAAAGGGAAAGGGAAGGGAAAGGGAAGGAAAGGGGAAATTGAAAGGAAAAAAGAAAATATAGCATATCATTATACCAAAACACAACAATTAAAAATCAGAAACTGAAACACAGAAAGTTCAACTGGCTTGCCCCAAACAACTCACAAAGCCTGTGCCACAATCACTGCCAGAAAAATTAACTTTAATGTTATTCATCTACAAGTTCATCGTTCTTGTTAGAGGTCCAGGTTTAGACTATGGGTTCTTTTGCATTTCAGTAAAAAATTCAAATCTTGTAATACTATGCAACCAAATAACACAAATTCAGCWAAGTTTAACCATTTCTTCTCCTTTTTACATTATAATTCTTTCAGTCATAATAAGTAAAATCAGACTGTGTGCYCACACTGAAACCCTAAATAATCACTTGGAGAAGTTGTTTACATCTCAGCATAGACCACTGAAAATAGCAAACTTTTATGAAAATGCTGACCAGCCTTTCATGTGTAGCTCTCAATAATGAAAGATTCCTGTCTGGCTTATTTCTCATTGCCATCTAACCATTTTTCTTCCATTCATTAGTGGAACATCATATAACTTAACAGAAATTAACATATGTAAAGAATGTAATCCCAGAGGGATTTCTGGAACAAAGGAATATTTTTCTATAGTTGGCAGTTTTGGTAAGAGCTCATTTTCTAATCTACAGTAGTTGTTAACTTCACAAAGAAATGAATTCTCTTTCTTCAGGTTTTTAACCAAATGCCCCAATTTTTGGCTTTGTGTCTTGGACTTKTGGATGTCTTAAATAAAAATAAAAGCACAAAATCCCACCCTCCAAGTTTCTGATTGCTTTTTATAATAGCTCAGTCCCTGAGGGGCTCAGCTTGTTATTGAAATTGTTTTCTTTAATGGGTATTTTGTKCTTTTCCCCTGGATTATTTTACTTACTTGGAGTGGTGAATGCATGCCAGTTCAAAAATCAAACACTGGGGCAAATGCTACAAACACATTGCCCAACATGTGGTCAGCATTTAGACAAGTATATAAAGCAGAGAATTATTCTGAGCACTGGGGAGAACACTCYTAATTCAGTGTTACAGCAGATAAATTATCTATCTCATGATTTAGATTATGCTGACAGTTTCATTGTGCATTTCCAGTGCCCAAACATACTAATAAGTGTTGTAGGTTTGTCCCAGTTCAGTATGGAAACTCAATTCTGCCTTCAGATGAAATCTGAACAGGCACAATGAAGGGCAGATGTGTTCTATAGGATCTTGGCACTGTCAAGACACAACATCTGAACTTTGAATTTATTTCAAAAGCCTGAAAGCTTATTTAGCTGACATTTGGGAGGGAGGGAGGGAGGGAGGGAGAGGGAGAGAATCTGATTCTCCTCACACATGTTTTAAGCCATTGTTGGATTTCTGATTTCATTGGAGTTACATCTGATTTACATGGCTGTCAGTGATGGGATACAGTCTATATAAAACTGAATTAGAAATCTAAGGAATATTCTGCCAGATTTTTGATGCTACACCCAGCAGACTATTGAAGCTGTAAACTGGGAAAAAAAAACTTGCTAAAGGGAGACAGCTCAAGAAACAATCTGAGGGGATGGTGGTTACTAAGTTCCTAAAGGATCATCTTTAGGCCTGTATTTGCTGAATCTTTTACAAGGGTAGTGYCTAAGTTGTCACAAACTACTTTATTGAGTGTTATACTGAATTCAAAATATTTTGGAACCTCACAATTCCTCAATGGTCTCTTATCCCACCAAGTGCTGATACTAGCTTTTTCTGTGTCAATCAGTCTTTTGTAAATACATTCTTCAATTTCTATTTTCTATCTGTCATCATACACTGAAAAAATAATCATAATATATTAAAAAGTAATGTATTTTTTTAAATGAATCCATGAAAGTTTCCAGGTTATTTCTTCTCTTTAGGATATTTCCTTCATTTAGTTTTAGGCACTTKTCCATCTAGCAGCCTTAATTTCCCACTACAGGCAATGCAGAGCAGACTCCACTTGAGAAACATTCAAAAACATAAGATTTCTGGTTTAAATAGCCTTTCTGGAAGATCTGTCTCTCTGTGTGAACTGGATAGGTTAATTTGCCCACATAATTAGACAGCTGAACTRGGATTGTTTTACCGTGTGTTGCCACACTTAATCTGATGTTACAAATTCCTATTATGGAACTTCTAATTTCCTGCACAAATTCTTTCATCAAGTTGCTTGTAGTTGTTGGAGTTATAAGAGTATGCACCTAATTTCTTTCAACTACTCTTCAGAAGAAAGATCTAATTAATTCCCTTACTCATAATCTGGTTTGCCATATTTACAGTAAAGTCAGTGGACTTGATGGATGATTAAATTAACTTTAAGTTTTCAGTTTCTCAGACATCTCACTTCAGACATTAGGAATCACTGTGATAGCATTCTTCAAGCCCATGTGACATGGCTGGGAGAGGTCTCACAGGTTCTGTGGGAAGGGAGCAGTCACAGTCAGGCATTCTTAGATCGTGAAGTAATTTTAAGACAAGCTCAGTCTCTAGATCTTTCTGGGGCCTCTAATATCTGTACAACTTTCTCTAGGCTTGAATCCTGAAGTTAATAGCTAAGGTTCTAGTTAGACTATTCAATTTTTGGCTTGAATCCTGAAGTTAATAGCTAAGGTTCTAGTTAGACTATTCAATTTTCATGTTGCCCACAAGAAAACTCAAAGCGCAACTGCTCAAAATCGTTGATGCCAGAAAGCAACCCAAGTAGCAAGAACAGTTACTCATGTCCTGCCYCTGTTTCATGTCAGAGAGATAATCTCTCATTGTAATCTTGACAAAAAATGTCAATACAATTTGAATTTGATGCCAGCAATTATTTAAAAAAACTTGCCCTGAAAGTAATTAACTGGGAAAAAATTCTTACTGTTACTCTTCTACTGACAGTCAAAATGAAACAAAACCAGTCTCCAGCAGGAAAAAAATTCAAATTTCTGTTGGTTCTTGTGTTGCACATTATTGCAAAAATAACAAAGCTCAGGAATATAACAACACCCTTTAGCCTGAAACACCCAAAATCTCCAAGGAGGAATTTCCTGATATTGCTGTATCTTTGCTCACCTGTTATGAGGAGAAGACAAAAAAACAAAATGCAGCAAGAAGGAGTGAGTGCATTTGCTGTACTTCACTAAGAACAAACTATCTGCCCACCTTAAGAGCAGGAACACCGAGGGAGATTGGGGCACTGCTCCAAGGGAGACATGAAACAGGATGGAGGGCCATGAAGGTGCTGTGGTCATGCCATGGAAAACAATGCAGCTAATGGGAACTAAGCCGAAGGAATAGCCCAGACAGCAATTGAAAAACAAATTTTTTCACTCCTCTACACATTTTAGTGACTGAAGTCACTCAAACTCCACCTAAACATGAAATGACATTAAGTCCCCTTTCTCAAAGAAAATCATGTAAATATAGCTTAGGTGAGAAGGGAGGTTGAAGACACCATCATAACTTCTGGGATCAGTCAACATGCACAGCCTGTCTTCTCTCCCACTAGGGATGGCTCTTGGGTAAGAACCTTACTCTGTGCACACTAAAGACTTCTTTCAAGTGGGCTCTTATTGGTAATTACAGCTTGTCTGAATACCACTTCAAATTCACTTTTGCATTCAGTATATTATCAACAGCAATCTCGGAACAGTAACCTGCCACAGTTCCCTGTTACCAGTTTGTTTGTTAATAAAGTGCCTTATTCCATGAATTGGAACTCAGTGCAAGTCCTTCAGGGGCGTTAGCAGAGCCTGGCAGCCCACCTGGAGAAGTGGGTGATGTCCCAGCTGAGATGGGGGTGCTGTGGGCAAGTGCCCATGCAGAGCTGCTCACAGCAAGCCCTGGTGCAGGGCACTGACAGCTGCTGGGGCACCAGGGGCTCATCCTTCCCAGGGCACTGATGGATGGATCAAACACAAGGGTTCAAGGACACCCTTTTACATCTGTCATGGGTGTTGCTATCAGCTGTAAGTTGAACTTTCCTGAAGAAGGAAAGAGGATTGTTCTCATCAGTCTCATACTGGGAAGGAAATTACTGGGARCCACCTCTGACCCATCRTCCCCCTCCCACCTTGCCAGTACARKTTCAGAAAAGCAAGAAGTCKCTCACTCCMTTGTGCAAAAATCAAAGGCCACCTTGAGAAAAYTTAACCACATTGCTGTACAACTAATCTGGATAAATAAACAAGAAAATTTCTAAAGAAACACACTTTCTACAAACCATGGTAACTTTGTATTGCCTATCTGTGAAGGAAATGAGCACTCCTATCAGGCTGGAAGTGATTCAAAATCACAATGAATATTTTAACTTTCCACTTTTTCATGCAAATTGTTTCAAAACCTTTTAATGACAATTATATACTTTTAAATTAAAATTATATTTCCATGATTTTTAATTCCATGTACAATTTCAAAAATAAATTTTAAGAACATTAAATACAATATTGCTCATAGTAAAAGTTTCTAATTCATCTTCTCCCTTGCTTCTGCAAAACTCTAATTATATATTCATCTAAATATATATATATATTAAAGCTGCAGCTCATATAGATTAAGTTATCTGTAATTTRCATCAGTAGAAGTCAGTACTACAAGTATCTTACAGTGTAAAATACTGATTCAACTCCCTTTAAAATCAATGTGTATTACTATAAATCTGACTAGTAACACAGAAAATACTATATATATATAATAAATAATAAGTAATAAATGTAGGCTATCTACTGTTTATCATTTTAAATTGACCTTAAGAGAACAGAAAATAGACATGGACTTTGATTCCAACCAATTTAAATTCTAATTTAGATTCCAGATTAATATCAAAGCTGAAAAATTATCTTGTCCACATGGATTTTTATCATTTTATAATTCATAAATGTAATCATATAACTTTTGCTGCACAAGACCTCTAAGAAAAAAATATTCTCTACTTTTATATTCTTGAACATATTTCTACAATTTTTATGTTTCAAAATTTGCAAAGACAATAGGGAAGAGGTGGAATATATAGTTTTATATGTAGGACAAACTATTCCATCAAAATAATTGATTTTGCACTTGATAAACCTGTATGAAATTTCAGTGTGGAGCAGACTTATAAAGATGCTGCAAATTTGAATCAATAACAATCATTTTAGGGTTTTTCTGGTAAATAAAAAAATATGAAAATTCTTTCTTGTTTGAAAGGCATGAAAGAAAACTAGAGATAAGATGGACAAATGCTAGCAAATGAGAAGAGAGAAAACCACCGCAGATTGCAAAAAAAACCTTTTTGTTTGATTTTTTTATAATTAATTATCTTAGGAGAATAGAATATTTGTCAATTAGAGTGTTAAATTTAAAATAACTTTAACTGAAAAACTACTGCAAGATGCATTTTACTTTAGCAATGGTGAGATGAAAGAAAAGTGTGATTTCTTTTAGGTCACTATAAAAATARSYATGAGAAAAGTAATTTTTGCAGTCTTTGGATTGGAATCTTTTGTTTTGCTCTTTTTTTTTTTCCCCTGAGAAGTTTGGTTACTGACTGAATCTGACGCGGGTTCTGGTGAGTTTAAACTTTTTCATTTATTCTACATGGTCAATTTTCTACATGAAAGGCCCACATCCAAATTTTGCAGTCAGCAGAGCATGCTGCCTCAGAAACTCAGACTTTGCCCTGCCAYTTACTCACACTAAAATGCAAAAAGGATCTGTAAAGCTGGACTGAAAAGTAGCTTATAATGCTCTCTGCACCACTGATCARTGTTACAGCAGGGAGGAGATGCAGGATACAGCTTTACTGTCTATGTTGAACAGGCTGTGTTTATCYAGTAGCTGGGTATTCTTCTCTACATCCCTACTATGATTGCAAACCTGGAATGAAGTGTGATTGTCATTTAAAATTTACAGGAAATTTAAAAAATGGAGAATGAGTTTGAAAAAGGCCCTGAGAAGCAGACTGGTGGGAAAGCTACTTGCATTTATGTCATCTGTGATATTAATAATCTAAATTAAAAAAAAAAAAGAATAGTCTCAATAATATGTTATCTTAAAAGTTACTATACAAAATGTATCAAATGTATCAAATGCATACAAAAAAAATCTGACATTTATGCATCTTATTTAGAGAACATCATATTTTTAGACTAAAAATAATAGTTCTTATCCTTGATAAATATAGATCCATACATATCCCCAGAAACACAAAACAATGGCTGAATTACAGACCTGTATTTTGTGGCACTGTGAGTTGCAAGGAGTGTCTATCAAGAACCCGTCTCCTGCATGGCAAACACTCTGAGGATAATTAAGGCAGTCTCTCCCTGAGAACACCCACAATTTAGATGCCATATGAAACTGATGGGAGACAGAGACAGGTAGGTTTTTACAAAGTCATTAACTGGGTGTGCAGTATTGTTTTTTCAACCAATTGTTTAGCCATTGTTAGATGAAGMAAATTTGCAGACAGTGCAGAAAAGYTWAAAKAGGGATTTTGTGCCTGAGGAAGGAAGAGATAAGCAGGCAATTGTGGCTGCCACTTCTGATAGAAGAGAGATTGAACCCTGATGGAGCAGCAAATGTGAAAGTGTGAGACTAAACGCTCAGGGCTTGAAAAGGGAAAAGGGCTGAAGATGATATTGTGGGGAAGGGACAGCCAGGGAGAGGCAGCAAACCCRGACAAGGCATGGTTTGATCAATGAACCGRGAAGCTGAATCCAGCAGCAGCATCTCGAATGCAAATTTGTCACAATGTCCTATTTTACTCAAAAATATATTTGCTGTGATAGATCCTACATTGTGTATATGTCACTCTTGTTAGGGCAGGTTGCTTCTATGGCAAGGCTATCTGATACTGCTGGGTATTATAAGGATTACTTGCTAACTTTTAAAGTTTAAGCTTCTGCATATTTTTCCTTTGGGTTTAGTTTGGGGTTTTTTTCCACCCTTTCTTGTAAATGACAGACTGTTCCACAGATAAATGTCCAAACCCTATATCTGTTCTCTAATCACTTCATTTTCACCAAGTAGGACACAATCTCCAGGTATTTTCCATATGTTCTAGTGTTAATACTGGGATGAGRAAGTTGTTCTGCCATTTTTAGAAGCTGCCTCTGTGAGTGGAAATGTACCATGCAGAGAGAAATTGCAATTGCTGTCTACTATTTCCTCTGTAATTTAGGATACTAACTATGATAGATTATATGTGCTGAATTTCTCCCACAAATGTGCAGTAATATCAGTTTGTAGGGTTTTATTTTGTTTGACACAAAGTTGCTTAATCCTTGTGGGAGAAAAATTCAGTATTACACAGTTTGTGATTTTTTACTTCTTTTTCTGTTTAGGATACCCTTTTTTTAAACTGCTAAATGACATATAAAAACCTGATGGATGTGCAATTAAAATACAACTTTCCTAAGTTCATTTTCATATGTCTTATAAAGTTTAGATTAATGGTGACTAAGGTTATTTAATTGAGTATTATGAAAAATGAGCAGTCATCTCTGGGTTACAACATACTGATTCTTCAATATCTTTTAATTTCTTTTAAAAAAAACCTAAAACAACTTAACCAAACAAAAATTCACCAAAMAAACAACAAAWACCYCCTAACTCCATCTTTTTTTTTYTCCAGCTGTAATGAGGGAAATAAAAGAAAGAAAAGAAAARCAGCTTGCAGAGTAATGATGTGAGCAAACTCAAAATGGGCTTTACCTACTTCTCTCTGTGCCTCTTGCTAGTGTGCTGCTGGCAGAGCATGCCAAGCCATTCCCCCATTTCCAGAGCATCTGGGGTAATGGACTCCTATACAAGGATAATAAACCCTTGGAGATGGGAGCTGGAAACCTGACCTACCCAAACACTGTGGTCTTCTGAACTCAGAAGTGTGTCAGAAATATCAAGTGTTCAGAGGCTTGGCCCGCAGGTCCCATCAGCTTCTGAGCCCTCCTTGAGGAGGGTTTTCTTACCAGGCAAGGCAGAGTGAGCAGAAGCTCCCTATGAAGCCTCTGCCTTTGGATCTGCTTTTGTTGCCAAGTATTCCAACCTGTCTTGTGTCCCCAGCTTTGGTCACACCAAACTGCACCCAGGATTTATTCCTTGGCATGCCACCTGAGCCTGTAGAGTCTGCCCCCAGGGGCTGCTAGGAAGTTCAGCATCTGACTTGGGACTGATGAGAGGAAAGAAGTTGACAACTTAAGTGTTATACTCACCAGAAATTTGCCAGCTACTCTGTTTGKCTTCTTTCATATTTTTGAAACTATCACATGAAAAAAGATATATATCAATTCCAGTTAAATATGTTTGTCTTTAAAAGTTTCTGATTTCCRTGTTCAATTCTTGGACACAGACACAGAAAACATAACTTATTTTTCCCCCCAAGTCTTGCTACTTTGAACAATCTATGTGAATTCCACTAAAACTTCATCAAAGGCCTTGTGGACTTTTTGTTCACTGTGTAGGAGTGGAGGCAGGGGGAGAAATATATTCTCAACATTCATTTTTAAAAAAATTATTTACATGAGGGTGTGAAACACTCTTTTAATGCTGCAAAATCTACTCCACACGAAGGTCTATATTGCACTTAGAAAATCCAATATCAATTTAAAGACAAAAAAGRGAGGAAAAATATAACTAAATAAATGCCCCAACCTTTAATACAGCTGAATGCAAAATGGTTTCAAAAGTCATCACCACCCTCAATTTGGAATAAAATTAAACATGGTTCAAACCATACTTTTTTCCTTTATTCCTGTCCTTACAGGGCAGAAGGTGCAAGATGCCTGGAAGCAGTATGTGAAGGCAGAAAGAGTCTTGGAGTACAGATGCAAACTGAAAGTACATGAGGGTGTGGGGAGAACAGCTGGAAGCTCAAGAAACAGGGTCATCATGAATCACACTTCCTTCCTAGACTGCTTCTGGAGCAGCAGGGATCTTTATTATGAGTTTAGAGTAAGCTCTTATTCACCCACTGCTTGTTTTTTTTTTTTTTTTTTTCTAATGCAATATCTCACAGTTTCAAGAACTCTCCATGGGAAAGCAGCCAAATCTGAAGGAAGAGAATATGAAGAAGGCATGAGAATTGCCTTGAAATATGCAAAGAAGGGATCAGTCTCCACAGAGGTGGAGTCTAGGACAAGAAATAAAGAAAGGAAAAAAAGATTAAACTGCAGCAAAGACAACTTCTGTTAGATACTCAGCAAAACTTTTTAACAGTGAGGACAGTGAATCTCAGTGATGGATTATTTGAAAAGGGATATTCTGGCAAGCTCTAAGAGCCATTTAGACAAGCATCTGACAGTAATGACATGAGTAGTGCTTATGCAGCTTTGGCACAAGATGGACTACATGAGCCTTGCTGATTCTTTCCAGCTCTTTGAATCTGCGTGCAAAACAGAAGTCTCAGCTAATCTGYATTTTCAGGTTTGTTCCTGCCAAAAATAAAGGCTAGAAAAAGGTGAATATGAGACTATGACTCTTAATATATCTATCTGCATGGTTCATACTGCTGGGGTTTTTTTCTATGTAAAAAAGAGAGAACCTTAATTTACATTGTCTCATCCAGGTCACACAGACAAAAGTTATTATAATTCAGTTTTTCTGCATTGCAGGATCAAGAGCTGAGTCAACCCTGCTGGGATTTAACCCACGTTCCAGGGAGTCTAAGTATTTCATTTCTGATATTTAAACTTCTAACCAAATAAAATTTCTGCTTGGAGATGCACCAGTGTGCGGTCAGATTTTATTGTRTTTCTGTTTGAAATTCAACCAGAAGTCTGAGAAATTTCTACATTTTAACCARCAAAGAGCATCTCTTATGTCGATCTATTTACCTCTTCTTTTCAAGAGCATGCAAATGACCAGGATTTCAGTGTTTTTCAAAATTATTTTATACTCAACACAATYCCATGGAGATGTACAAATGCCTTAGATTTATGCCTGCTCAGTAGCTGATGCTCAATTATTAATCCACTAATGTCTGTAAAGTGCTTTGAAGATGAAAAACATTACATTGTAGAACTGCTAACTGATACTTGGATGCYACTATTATTGCTGCTGAAACTGTTAGAAAATATGCTTGGAACAAATCCCCAAAGGCACACGATGAGGAAAGGTCATCTGTGGCAGTAGTTTATGCAGAAAGGAGTAAACCAGACTGAAATTCTTCAATGGTTTTTTAATGCAGACTCCAAAAATCAGTAGAGATATGAGATCAGAATTTTTTTTTCTTTGAACGAAGTATGTTTCACTATTAATAGATCAAAAGGGGAAAAAAATCAATATAAAGAGTAATTTAAAACAATAAGGTGAAAAGGCCTTTCCAGTAGCTTCTGGGAAGGCAGGGCACTGAGGTTTCTATCCTCTRCTCCAATTTGTACGTGGATGGGGAGCTGAGTTTGAATGTGAAAGAACAGCCCTCCCTGCAGCTCCAGAGAATACAGAGCCATCAGCAATGGCCTTCAGTGGCCTCTGTGACTGCAGAGCAATCCTCTTTTGGGTTTTGCAGCAGCACTGCTGTGCTCCTGYGCCAGGAAGATGCCTTTTTAACCCATCATGGCCTTTAGGTGGGGTGAAACCAGAACCCTAAATAAACACTCAAGGAGATCTCAGCACACAGGGTTTTSCCTCCAGGCTCTGCCATCTAGCTGTAAGCACAGCTTAGTGCCTTKATAGGATCCTCTGGTTTCCCTCAGGCCCACCCTTCAGCTGAGAGTTGTTCTTCCCTCTGCCTGAGATGTGTACAGAAAGGAGAACAGGCTTGTATTGATTTCTCACACATCACCTCCACACCCCACAGACACACAGTCCCGATCATCAGCTACTTCGGGTGTTTTGCTACACTTCACACTTACAYTGCTGTATTACAAAACTCTGCTCTCCTCTCCCAGATTGCAAATGCTGCTGACCCAAACTCCTGCCACTGCTGCAGGGCACTACCTTTGAGAAAAGCTTGAAAGGGCTGTTTGGCTCTGAGCAGAGACAGYTGAAGTGATTAGATATAGCTTTGACCCCGAGTGTCAGACTCCTTTATTTGAGCAGCAATTTGAAACAGTTATACCTCTACCCTGAGCAGCAGAACCRAGCACATGAAAACCCCACCAGACCTGAAACACACCAGAAATGTGGAAGACAACCAGAGAAATTTAAACATGCTGTTTCAGTTTGTATCTGAGAGCAATGGAAACCAAAACAGATCCTTCCCCCCACTTCTAGGATACTAGAAGTTAAAAAAAGACAATTGACTTTAGCTAAGCCCCAGTTTTAGGGAATGAAGCCTTGATAAGAAACACAACACTGAAAGGAATCTGGAACAAAACACTCAGAGGCTATTGAAAGATGCAGACTTAACTACGTAAAACACATTGCAGATTTGGAGAGCAAGGGAAGAAAATCAGTTTAAGTTAAAGCCCRCAGACAGTTATTGAGACATGGTGGATACAGGAAATTTAAAACACAAGATATAAAGGATTGGGGAAGACAGGAGATGTTCAATGCTGACAGCCTCTGAAATGTAGCTCAGGAAGCAATACGTGTAAATTCAGATGCAAGCAGAACAAGTGAAGATAATGTTAAACATCTGAAGAAAGATGCAAAAAAAGAAACATATTTGCCAAAATGTTCAACAGCCCACCAAATAAGGTCAACACAGGCAAAGCAATTGCTCCTTAAAAGTAAAATATAATACTGCCAAAAGAGAATAATAGACTATCAATGTGTGGGGCAAAAAAAAAATTATCAGTTCTGGTAAATATAATTTCACAAGCTACAAGAATCAGTAATGTTAACTCTACCTTCATTAACATGAACTGGGGAAATCATGCACTGGTGTGTGGGTGCCCAGCYAGCCCAGAGAGGAAGGTCTGCTGCCAGGAGCAGCAAGAGCAGGCTGGTGCCAAGGGCAGGCTGCGGCCACAGCCCCAGCAGGCAGCCAGGGTGGCCAGGCAGGGCCCTGTCCCACAGAGCAGGACTGGGAACAGCAGCAGCCTCAGCCCAGCCCACGTGCATGGCCACAGGGCCGGGCAAATCCAGTCCAGCAGGACTTCAGTGAAGGGTCAGGACCAGTGAGGGAAAATGTCTAATCTCAAATGCAGTTCTTGAGCAGAGTGGACCCAAAAAGGCACCTCATACTTGCCATACATTCGTGTATGTTTTGGGTGACATCTGGCAACCAAACCCCAGGCAGTGGATATGGAGGCWGCAGAGCCTGTTGGGATATGGAGGCTGCAGAGTCTGTTGCTRCACCTAGGACAGTAATTTGACATCAGTATCTGTGTGTTGTATGTGGACTTTTTTTTTTTTTAAGAAAGCAGCAGAGGAAAACACCTCTTTCAAAGGCATGCGGAAGTATTAACAGCCTGAAGTCTAATATGCTACAGTGTACATTCATCAATGAATTTTCTTGTTCTGGAGACATAACAGTGCTAGTGTTAGGGGGAAAAACTGCTAGGAGATTTATTAGAGCATCTCAGAGATGTCACACATCCTCGTTTTCACATTTGCTGCACTGGCATATAGAAATGAAGCTGTGGCCTGCTGTGTGGATCCATCCCCTCTATGACTACAGGTGTACAGGCACAGAGAAATTATGTCCCAACAGTCACTCAGTGAATGACACAGTCCACATGACTTGCACACAAGTCTACATGACTTGGATAATGAGGGAAAAATCTTATTAACCAAAGTTGAATCCTATTATTGCTCCTGGAACATATACAAGAGAGTMTAGGATATAGATCCAGCTTCACAAAATATTTGCTTTACCAGAGGAAAGAAGTTGAGTTGCTTATTGTGCAGTTATTTTATMTGATAGAAAGGTCCAGAATAAAATTTTTCCTTTTGCCTTGGCCTTTTTTTCCAATGCCAAGACTTGCATGTTGCCTAACCAGCTTCTGACACAGTGATGGTTCTTGTCTGAAATGATAAGTTCTCATATATCACTGGAATCTTTGGAACCATCTCTTGGCTCATGGGGAAAAAAAACCAAAAAAACAAAAACCTGGAGGAAAATAAKTTCTTGATTCTTTACTGTCAAAGTGAAAAGTCAGGACCTGATGCAGGAATGGGCTGATTCAAGGTCAATCTGATCCAGAGTCTTGTTCTGATAGTACCAGTTGTTTCCAAGAGATAAAAGAGCAAGGGCAGAAAAAACATGCTTAACCAGTTAATGTGCTGCAGAGATAAAAAAATCATGCAGCCACACACAGCTGAGAAATCTGGTAGGCTACCTTAGTGAGCCAACCATATGTTGAACCTTGGAAAACACAGGTTGCTTCAGAGGTCTATCTATTTAAAGATAGATTGTTAGTGGAAAGGCATCTGTTTGTCATATTACTGACAGCTGGATTGTCTGATGAGATGTCAATGTTGCCTGAGAATATTTCATGATACGAGAATTTTTTTTACTATTATAGCAAGGATTTAAAACCAACAGTTTTAGCACTTTGAAAGGTGCTTAAACTCTGGTCCCATAGCAGTGAAACATGTGGTTGGCCCAGCAGCTGTTACTGAAGCAGTTCCATTTTTTCATAACATCTTTAAATAACAATTAAGAGCTGAGACTGAATCTGGGCTTCCCAAGTCACACCACAGAGTCCAAAGAATAAGGGCAGCCTAGCATTATTTGCAGGAAAAATTTTGTCTGAATTTTATACTTCAGGTGAGTCTTCTGCCTAGAAACCCCTAGAAATCTACTGCTTTGCTATGTAACTTGTKCAGTTATCATACCCATTAGCCAAAAGCACTCCCAGGGCTTTATAATGGTACATTAGGACATTGAACACTCCAGGGAGAAAATGAAGCTAATGTAATGGCAAATGACTTTCAAATATTCTATCCTGTGCCTTTAAATTTCAGACCCTGAAAAGCAAGCAAAAGAAAGAAGAAAAAGAAGAACATGAAAGGAAGAGATTAGTCTGTGACTGAAAGTCCAGCTGTGTAAACAAGTCTAGTGACTTCTTTTATCTCTAATTGGTCTTATACATTGATCTTTGTGGTGCCAAAATCACACACTTCACATTAATTCTTCAGTAATACAGCATTATTTCCGGATGGAATGGGTCTGAAATGTCAAACTGATATGTGTCACTTGCAATCTGCTAGCATTTCCAGTTCTTTTCCAGTGAACATCAACAACTGTCTTTAGTTATACTGCTTTAAAAGTCTGAACAGGAAACAGGTTTATACCACTGAAAATATGAATATAGGCACTAAAATTGTGTTAATAGTGCTATTCATTGCAAGACTTAGAAGATACTCAGCTGGCATAAATTTTTTGGCCAAATTACATTAACTTCAGAGATGTCATGGCAGTTAATATGGTCAAATAATTGGCCTATAGACTTCAGAAGATATCTGTCTCACAAATGCAGAACAGGCTGTTGTCTTTCCTGATAGTTGAGGACCTTTGAGTAACAAGATATTCCCATAATTATGCAGACTAGTCTGGAGTAGACACTGGGGTAGACACTGAAAAACTCCAGTTAGACAAAGAAACTACGTGTACAGGCAAAAGAAAATCAATACTGATAAATGCAAGATGATGCACACTGGCTATAAAAATAAATTAATGAGGCAACAAGCAAATGAACTGTCTCTCCATCTGACACAGGTCAAAGGCACCCAAATGTGAGAAGGGGGAATCAAGGCAGAATCACAATCTGTGTGCAGCTCTCATTTAGAAAAACAAATATTTTAGGTGATATGACATCCRTGGCATAGTGAAATATAAAAAAGGTTGTGTCAATATAATGATGTAGTATTGCCTGCACAGTTAAAGGGGATTCCATAACATTACACATAAGAATGAAAAATGTGTATGAGAAACAACAGACTTCTGTTCTTCAGTCCTTCTATTTCTTCCACAGGATTATTAYATAAAACTAGAAAAGTCTAAGTTCAGAAAGRATCAYTGAAATTTGTTTTCCTRCTATAGATGACTAAACTGTGATTACCTTGCTGTATRTMTGTGTTTGTATATAAAGCTTAGATATAACTGAGGTTAATAACAAGACTGATGACTTGYAAAACAGTCATAACTAATGTGAATCTGGCATTAACTGATAATAAACATTATTTCATAACCAACCAACCAAACATAATTCATGGTTTAAGATAGCCTCTAATGTTTACAAATTTGTCATATGATAAATAGACTTTTTGCATTTAGTAAGCTCTTCAAGGCAGGCAGTAACTGTGAGAAATAGAGTGCTAGACAAGACTGATGTCAAATTAATTCCGTTTGCAAATTTCAATTTTGCTACCAATAATTGTTTTCTACCAGGACATGACTAGACAAGASCCTGAGTGACTTGCTTTGTCATTCCTGTTTTGAGCAGGGAGGTTGTATCCAGAGATGCTTCCCAACATTAATGATTCTTWGATTCTATGATTAAATGGAAGAATACAAACAATTTTGCAGAACAAAAGTTGGAAGAAGTATTTCTGTGCTAAAAGGTGAACGTGGCTGAATGTGTTAGAAGAAAACACACCAGAAGAAGGATTTATAGGCTAGGCTTTTTTTCATTAATTCACTCATAATGGGATGTAAACCAGTTTCTGTGGTGTATAATAATCTGTGAGAGACAATTTCATTTGAAAYAGATTTAAATAAATGTAGCAGACATGCATTATATGGCCTTAAACTGAAAAAGGTTAGATTTCAATTAAATGTAGTGAAGAAATTCTACTGTAAGGGTGTTGAGACACCAGGACAGGTTTTCCAGTGACTGATCTGAAAAACAGAGGTGACTGAGGTCCAGTATCAAGAAGCCTTTTCTGGCATAGTTTAAGTATCCAGTGTTGATATAGTTCCTATWGGCTTTTCACAGCAGTTTGTTCTTGTAAGAATGTATTTTGGTGGGCCAAGTGAAACACCATCTTTCCTTGTTGAGAAGGTTTTAGGCCTGGTCTCATCAGTTGTCTTTGATTTCTGTGTTGAGGTAGGTTTGTTTGGCTTGCAACCACTGATAGTAGATGCCCAGTCTTAATTAAAAAAATTAAGACAGTAGACTGAAAATATTCRTAGTTAAGAAGCCAGGAGTATACAYGTGAACTTCACTKAYTCATTGAGTTACAAGTGTTAGCAGTGATGCAACTGAAGGACTCAGTCTTTCTCCAAAGGCAGAGCCATGCCTTGGGAACTGAAGGGAAACACCCGGGAGCAGATTTCACCTGGGGACCGACCTCTAGAGGGCAACACAGCCATAGGAAACGGCACAGCAGCACCAGCAGGGGCTATAAAGCCATAAAAACTGCGCCCTGATCAATACAGGTGAGCCTCACTTCATATCCTAAACCTTTATTTATAAAAAACCTAACTCAAAGCTCAGGTTTTACAGAATGACACATGCCAACAGATACCCTTGTATGGTAACTGTGACTATATTGTACCTTCTGTGACACTCAATCATCACCATAAAATACATCCCTGAAGCTTGAAACAAACACAAATCTCTATAGGCACTCAAATTTTTAATTCTCATGAAGAAGATCAGAATGCCATACTTGGACCTCTAAGCTCTGAGTCTGCAACAGCCCCAGACYACTGATCCTCAAGCCCTTTTTTCAAAGCATTCCCAARCCCTCTCTTCCTGTGTGACCCAGTATGATAATTATTAAAGACACACATATGTGTAAATTAAATCAAAATATTCCCATCGTTTTTCTCTAAGTATCCCAGTGCCTTTTACCTACTACATCTCTACTTTTCTTGGATGACAGTCRCTTAATGGAAAGCATCTGCATTTTRTATYGGAAAAATAAAACATATACAACATATTCTCTGTGTTTCACTTGCAAAAAAGCAAATCCTATTAACTGAAATAAGGATTAGGCCTCAAATTTCTTTGTTAAATAGGCAATATTATAGATACATTTTTAGCAGTAATATAAGAGCAGAAATGGCATTATTTCTCTTAGAACACTCTGGAAAGTGTTCAATCATTAGCTCCTGCAGCCATTCACCATGAACTCCAGACTAAAAGTTTCATTTTCAAATGTCAATTTCTGCTGTTAAATTAAATGAAARTGTGGATCAGTGTGATACATCATCATCTAAAGTAACTCCCAAGGAAATCACTGGGGTAATGCCATTAGTGCTGCCTGCATTCTCTAAAACATTTGGGTGAATTGAAATGGGCTTTGTTTCAGAGGCTGCCAACTGAGATCCTCCTTCTGCCAAGGCTGTGAAGATCCTGCCTGTCACCCAGGGCRGCTCTACCCATGGATTTGGGACTGGCAACAGGATGTGCTGTGGCCTGGGCCTGCTCCTAATGCCCAGGTGGGGCTGCAATCCCTCCCCTAATCCCCGCTGTGGTCCCAGCTCAGACCGCTGCCATCTGCAGGGGTACCYGGTYACCYGGTGTCTGCACAGCCATGCTGGGTGCCATGGTAGCGTGGGGCTGCTGGAGGGGATGGAAGGGGCTCCCACTGTGCTGGAAAGAGCCAGATAAATTCAGTTCCAGCCAGTGCCAAGCGACCTGCAAGACACAGTGATCATGGCAGCCAAGGTGGTGGCACCTCTGGGATAACAACTTCCAGAAAGTGCTTCACTGCCTTGTGAGGAACAATGAGAAATGAGTGAGAACCAGCTCTGCAGGGACCAGAGCAGTGAGGAAGGAGGGGAAGCAGGAGTTCCAGGTGCTGTAGCAGAGGTTCCCCTGCAGCCCATGGTGCAGAACATGGAGAGGCAGCCGTGCCCCTGAGGTCCATGTGGAGCAGAGATCCACCCCCAGCCCCTGGAGGAACAGGGTGATGTTWTCTGAAGGAACTGCATTCCAAGGAGACCCCATATGGGAGCATGGAAAAATKGTGAGAAAGAAGAATCAGCAGAGAAAGGGCTGTTACACATTGACTGAAAACCCCTCCCTTCCAACCCCTTGCACTGCTCAGGATGGGAAAGAGTTGGAAGAGTGGTTGGGAATGAAGTAGTGAAGTTGAGCCCAGGGAGAAATGGGGTGGGGGTTGGGGGAGAAGTTGTTGTTTTAATTTATCTTCCTTCCCTCCACCCTAATCTGGTTTAATTGACAATATATGACAAATCAAGCCTGGTTTGCCCATCATGATAAATGGCAAGTGATCTCTATGTGCTTATCAGAACCCAAGAGCTTTTTGATCTTATTTTTTTCTTCATACTCCCAAGCGAGGGAAGTGAGAGAATATCTGGAGCTGGGTGAATATCTGGCAAACAGCCAAGGTCAAGTCACACCCCCCACACACCCCCTTCAAAAAATACTGAGAATAATCATTATTTCTCTAAGTAAAATCAACATACTTTTACTGTATCATATCATTGCTGTGCAAGAAGAGCCATGAACGAGAGGCTCCAGAGAAAAAAAAATCCTTAAAGGATGTACTCAAGGGCAAACCTATGACATCTCCAGTCAAGTTTGGCTTGGTCTGTCTCACAAAAAGGTTTGATTTGAATCCAAAATTCTTATAGATTTTACAAAYAGAATAGAAGAATATAAAAATTAATATTTTCAGTCTTGCCCCCTCTTTCCTCCTATTTCATTAAGCTCACAATGCAGTCAGTTGGAGCTGATAGACACTATCCTCTTTAGCTTATCCTGGAATTATCTTTGGGAGAGGCTACTGGATATGGAACAGTTTTGTAACTGGTGCAATATTAAATCTTCTGAACATCACCCTTATATCAATAGAGAAGAAACACAAATCTTTCACAATCCTTTCTGCTGGATTGAGAAATTCACATACTTGGTATCTAACATGGACTTCACAAGGAGTCCTGAGCTCCCCATATAACAGGATTGTGACTGCAACCTAAGAAGAACATCTCATGCCCATTTTGCAACTGAAAATCAATTACAAGTTTGCTTTAAAACCACTTCAAAGACTTCTTATCTACATTGGTATCTTCTACCTGGAAATTATCTTAAGAAAGCAATGAGAAAGCTCCTATCTGCACATATGACCAAACAGACACTATCTCCCAGGAATGCATCTGGAAAATTCTCCACTGAATTTCACAATCTCAAAACAATCTCCCTCATGCAGTGATGCCTTTGGTCACCAGCATCTCCAAGATAATCTGAAACCTTAGGTTTGAGAAATTCGTTCTTGATCTGCTAAACACCAAGCACTGGCAGTTACCARAGGTCTCCTCTAATCTTAACAAAGAGAGGAGCAACTTCCAGGAYGTGTGCAGCAATTTACAGATCAAGCTCTACAGAAATATTTCCAGGGGCCTGCCAAGGAAATGGGGAGTAAAACAGGTGTGAAATTCAACCCAGTAGAGGGCAATAGACCCCGRTGTACATGAACAACACTGCAGCCCTCAGTAAAACAGCCAGTTCCAACCTGAACCACAGGATCTGCAGAGGCAAAGTAGATGGGGATGAAAGAAGTCAGAATTCCGATAAAATCATTGATGAAACCTCCTGACTCTAAGTAAAAAGCTGTTCTCACTTGCTCTGTCTGATAATCTTTGTTCTTCTTTACAACAACAAAACTGGTTTCAAAGAAAATCATCCCCACAAAAAAAAAGTGGCATAAAATGTCACTGAATTTGGTTATAAATACTGCAGTTGAGCTGCATCACCTATAAATTGATCAGTGGCAGGAATTGAAAGAAACATCTTTTGGTTGAGAGAAACCCTTACCAGGGTAAAAGTATGAGGCTATGTTGGGATGCCTTGGCTTAGAAAACAGTATTTTTTTTCACTTTTACATGTCATTGTAGTAGAGATAGAAATGTGTGGGTTTTTTCTAAAAGATGAGCTCCAAATAATATTAAGGTAAATTGAAAAGACAAAAACTGGTATTCAGGAAATACAAGTAAAAGACAGTTTCAAACTAATTTTCACTCAATAAGATAAACACAGAGGAGAAAAAAATATTAAATTACTGTGAGTATTTCAAAGCCACAGTGTAGCACACAGAAAGTCAGCAGAAAATGCTAGGACTTGTTTTAAGACAGGGTCTTTCAAAGGAACTTTGAAAATGTCCTGATACTGGTTACATCTTCTCTAATGCTGAAGGCTGGACTGTAGTTGTCAGCAGAGACAGTTGGGCTAAAATGTGACAGATCCCTCCCCAGTCCATCTCCCAAATGCAGAACTACTGTGTTTCCACTTGATGCTAAGAAAGTTATACAGCCAGGAAGAGCCAGAGAAAAAACTATGAATGAAAAGTCAGTTGTCAGCAGAAAGGAAAATGAAGGCTAAATAACAAAAGTGAAAGCTTTTAAGCAGAAAAAAAAAAATCACAGGAGAAGGTGTCAGGGATAATGCCATTAGCAGTGACAAATGGAAATCATTGATTAAGAAAGTAGTGAAAGTAGGCAAGGGAAAAATGTCTCTGAGCTTTTATTCAGCAGTTTCAAATCTTTCAAAGATTCCTACACCACTTCTTTCAAATGCAGAAAATACATTAGGCATAATAAATGCACTGATCAAATCCTTGTCAGCCTATATAATGGGTTAGATCTTTCAGGAGAATTGCCTGTCTATTGTGATACAAGCCTAATATCCGAATATCAGTGATTTACTGTTATTGTTTTGGCTAGATTACAAGACTGGGAAAATGTGATTAGAACTTGCTGTAGAGGCTGATAGTATTTTATATACATGTGCAGACCAAAGTCTAATATTCTGAATCCATACTTTGTAAAAAGTATCTTATATTTCTGAACATGATGGACTTATACCTGACCCATTTTCTGGGAAATCCACCACATTCCAGTTATTCCAATACTATTCTTTCTCTGAGTCCATTAAATTCTTCAGCAGAAAAAGCTGAACTGAAATCAATTGAAGTTTTGCCTTTGACTTCAACAGGGCCAAGATTTTCCCCTGTTCCTTTGACAACACTCACAAAAAGACTGATTGCAATTTAAAAAGCTGAATCCTAGACCCCATATCTGCCAATCCCACTTACCTCCTCAAGTAAATCTCATGTCTAGAAGCTATTCTTACTCCTGGAGTTCCCAGCACATTCCTCTTCTGTGTGCCTGGCTTCAGGGTCGAAGTACTTCAGAAAATTGACTTTGTATTTTTGAATTTGTCAGACCTGAACATGCTGGAGGTACTAAACAAACATTAGTCAAAGAATAACTGCAATATTAAGATAGACAATATTGTACACTGAGATGCTATTTGGATTTACTTGCCAAAGAAATTCTAAGAAATTTTGAAATTGTTGATAAATAGATTAAATAGATTTCTGAGAAACAAATCAATGCCAGCTATTTTGAAAAGAGAGAGAAAAATACCAGTAATTGGAGTCAGCTATTTATAAACYATTTATAGGGAAATACAATGGGCTATGATATCAAATACATTATTTTTTTCATTTTTTCTCCTTTTTTAAAAGAGATGGGAGTTTTACACGTTCTCCCAACTCTTAATATCCCCAGAAAAACATAAAATAKATTTTTTCAACTTAAATAAGAATTATGCCATTTCCATCTAAACCAGGGTGATGTCATTTATCTTTTTTTTTTCCAAAACAACTAAGAAAACAATCAAATGTCTTAAATGAGAAGGTGACTGCAGACTGTCTTTGCTAGTTTCATCCACTAATGAAGTGAATAGCAAGTGAATAGCAACAATGTTTGACATTTCTATYGAGTCTTTCATCCCAAATCACCTTAATCAATTTCATATCCATTTAGACACATMTTTTAGCACTTACATATGACTGAAATCAAACCATGGAAATGATAGGCCAGCATACATAAAAAAAAAAAAAAAAAGTGTTTTATTTTGAAGTTCAAAAGGGGAAGGATTTTTTTTAACAACTGAAATTACATGGGAAGATGTTTAAGAGACTGAACAGACACTCTATCTGTGATTACACTTGTAAAAGTCCTGGCAGAACATCGCTTCTYGAACAGATGAAGTATTTGGGACCTTAGAATTCTTTCCTATTCAGGTGAAGATGATAGAGGCCCTGCAAAAGCAGGACCCTGTTATGAAGCTTGTTTGATCCAATCTTTAGTACAGGTGAAATTTTTCCCATTTAGGCTTTTTTTTTTTTTTGTTTTAGCAGATAAATAAGCCTCTTGCCCTTCCCTCCTTCCCCCATAATCAAAATAAACATTTTCTGAGTGGTGAAAATCCATTGATGTAGCAGTTTCTTTTAAGCCCTGAGCCTTTAAAAAAATGTTCATATGCTTAATATYACTAATTCCACTAATAATATAATTATGGGAAATTTAATTAAATGCTAACAGTTATCACCAATAAAATATCTGAATAGCACAAATTTACCTACCGTACCTTGGGATATCATGGACAAGGTTAAGAAATTTCTGTCCCTTTGTCTCAGGTTTGTATTTACATTGGTTGAAACAGAATCCAAATGTTATCTGATTAAATTAAGTAAATAGAAAGGGTGTTTTCCCAGCCTAGCTTTGTACCTTTCATGGAAGTTTAACTCCTTGACTTGTGAATCTTTGGGAAACCTAACTTCTACTAATCTAGAAAAACAATTTCTTTAATCATCTAGATGTCTTCCTAGTCTAGAATTATTCCATTTTTAGTCTCTTTAAGTACTATAACACTTGAAATTCTTAGGACATATCTCTCTTTTCCTGGAATCATTAGATTAAAATCTTTACCTGAACCAGCATACAAAGACCTGAGAATGTGTACAGTGAGAAGTCTGGCAAAGCCTATGTTTACAGAAACATTACTCTTTACACCATTCTCTTGACAAAAGTAAGATGTATCAAAAAAGGTAAGCCTATATCATGTTCCAGCAAATGAAGATCTGCATTCACTCAAATTTGCAGAACATCCAGCTTCACTCTTTAGTATAGGAGACAGACATGCAGGACTCATTGGGGTATATATCATGTTTTGTATTTTTTTTTCTTGAATACTCATCTGACTCAGAAAATTGTATTTGCCATCTGGAAAATACTTTGTCAAATCAAAGTTAGCTGATGGAAATGAAAGATGAAACCAGAGCACACTGCTCAGGCTGATCTGGCCAAGATGGCAGTACTGAAATGCAGGCAGCAAAGAAGGCCAGGCAGMATAATTTAAAACACTGACCAAAAAGCCCAGGCTGTTGCATATAAGTGTAATCACATTACTGTTTACATTATTTTGGTTAAACTGAAATGGGCTGAGAAGTTTTGGAGAACTGAAAAAGTTAGTGCCAAGGCATATATTATTAATGACTATATAGGTAATTTTGTATGCTTTTATTAGTATCTAATTCTGCTAGTTAGAAAAGCTATGATGGGGAAAAAATAAGTAAAACAAGATTATTTAGATGGAAAGACCAATCTATTCAATCTTGCATGATCTTAGAATATTAGAGACATCAAACTTGGAGAATATTATTAATACACTGCAGGGACTGTGGAGAAATAATAAAAAGGAAAAATTCTTTTTCAGTGGAAATTTTTCAGTGGAAGAGTACAACAAGACACAGGATAAAGAAGTTGAGAACACTTATTCAGATTTAGACAATCATAATGATCCTCTAGCAGATGTTAAAGTGAATATGCCCTAATGAATTCATGTGCATGAACAAATGTTTATACACACAGACACTCRTATAGCCCTTACCTTTGAATTCAGTGTTTAGGTCAAAAAGTYTGCCTGGATTAAATATAGAACAATGGAACATCATATGAAAAATAAACTCTTTCTGCTGATCTAAGTAATTTCCTATTTTCATGTCACAATATCCATTTCACTTACATTCCACTACTGGCAGCTATGACATTTTGAGAAAATAAGATGTTTTTATAACTATATACTAATATAATAAGTTTAAGAAGTATTCTCACAATGAATGTTCAGATCCTGCCATTTTGAAGACAGGAGTACATTAGAGGGGCTGGGAAATTCCATCTTTAAACTAGCAAGAGGGAAGACATACCTACAAAAGAGAAACCAGCCAGAAAACTGCAAATTCCAGGAGGAACTGCAAAGCAAACAAAAGTTTCTGTCAGATTTTTGGTAAAAGCTTATGGTCCAGCAAACTTCTCTTTGGCCATTATTGGCAAACCTGTTTCCCTTGTGCTCTGCTCTGCCCAGGCTTTATGACTTAAAGGAAGTTGGAAATGATCAGTACTTAAAACAAGAAATCTCTAAGGAAGCCCATAATCTACATGAAACTATCTTGATCTACTAAATTACATCAGTTCTTTGGATTAATAAAAGAAGGGCAGTCTGTTCTGTGACTCCAGCAGGTATCCAATTAGTGGAAATGGGAAGGTATGGAAAAGATTTTAAAAAATCAAGCTGACATCTCAGTAGTGCAATTCTTTAGCTCAGTATATATCTAAGTTGGTTTTCAATTCTGTTTAAACAAATTTGAGAAAGTTCACCGAGAATATTTCATGGAAAGCTACATTTCAAGGTGTTTGAAGACTCCCAGTGAATAAACTCTGTAATCTCTTCAGAAATATTTTGCTTTACAAATAAACACTAAATTGCCRTAAGCCAAATTGAGAAGCAGGAATCAGTATGTCAGCCTTGTGGTTTCTCTGCTATAAGAAGGTAGACARAAGATAAATGCTTCTTGCACACACTTTAAGATTCATTGGTATGAGCCCACAGACACAGTCATCTGAGATGCATATTATGTGCTTGCTGTATCTCTGATGTATCTTCTTTATTCAGTTTCCAAATAATATTAATTATAGAAGTTACTTAAAATATTCTAGGCCAAGGTATTCCATGTGTTTCAGTCATACAACTTCAGATACATTAAAAAGAGGTCTGATTTCCAGGAAAAGGAGTTGTTCAGTTGCTGCAAAACAGCTGTAAATTATTTTAGAGTCCCAAAATACATTCATTTTTTAAAGACTATGTCCTTAAAGAATAAGTGGAACAGTGCTACAGATCTGTAGTACCTGGCCATAGCTTCTTCTTTATGCTTTGCTTTTAGTGGGACCTCATGGAGTCATAYGATTTTAAAATTTACAAGGGTGTAGATTTTGGTATTCAGGATTCTATAGTTCTAAAATGTTCCTGCTTCCTCCCTGTTTCCCAGATTCCTTCAGTCCTTCACAAACCAGAGCCTGGTGTGGGTGGGGCTGGGCAATGCAGGTGAGTCCATGGGTGAGGGTGGGTAATATGAGCAGTTGAGRGTGCCCAGCAGGAGGATGAAGGAAACTGAGCATCCTCAGACACGTCTGAGTGGTGCTGCCCTGCTGTGCCCCAAGCACACCCAGACCTCCTCCCATCCTCACACCTCCCTGCTCTGCTCTCAGAGGGCACCTCAGCAGGGAGAGCTGGTGAGTTGGCTGCTGTGCCAAACCTTCCCATTTCACAGTCCCATAAAGCTCTGCAGAAATGTGATGTCATAAACTGAGGCAGATGTCAAAATATGCCCAACCCTGCTGTTCCAGCTGTAGCAAAGGTTAGTTCTGCACGGGGAGGGGGGGAACATGGCTGTTTTACTAGTCTTAGATTAATCCCCTGCCCTGTGGCAATAAACAGTTTAGGGAGTTTGGAGCTGGAATTTTCAGAGGCAAATCACTTGGGGAAGGTGGATAAAGCTGTGTGCTTTGCTATTATCAAATTCTTAGGGTCCTTATTTAAAATGTTTAAATGCAAAGTGATGATGAGCTTTGAGTAGGTTGCACAAAACAAAAACACCTGCCCCTCCTCTGTGTAATCTTCTGGTCTTACCTGGGCCATCAGTGGTCAAGAAGTTGCAGTCTCAGGTGACTCATGAGCAATCACAGAACTTGTGTTAGGAAATTAGAATTAGTTATCATAAAAGTATCAAGGAGAAGAGGAATACCATGAATTGAAGAGAGCCTGCAACTTTGATTCAAATCAGATGTTTTGGTGGTTCCATAGGCAAAGCTAGGGGTGATATTTGTGAGAATTTCATTGTCAAATATAAATTAGCATTTTTTTCTATGCACAGGTAAATTACTCAGCAATCAGTGATGAGCTGCAAGGGGCCAAATGGAATCAAATGTGAGASTGAGATGGAGAAAGAAGCAGAGAAGGAAAAAACTACAAAGTAGAAAATGTCTGCCTAATAAGCACAGGAAAGAAGAGAGGAACCCTTYAATTTTCACCACCCAGTTCCCTTTATCTCCTTGTCTTCTCCTCTGTAGTGATTTATTTTGGTGAGGAGTCTGCAGTGCTTGCTCTGTGGACTACCAGGGCAGTTTAGCAATGAGTTTTCTACAGGCATGGGCAAAGCAAATACTTGCAGTAAGCAGGTGTTGGATGTAAGAAAATGTCATTACTTGCCCACTTTTTCAGTGTAAGGAAAGGAGACTTTGCAGTTGTGCCACTGAGGGACASTTGAGCCATGGCCACCAGGGGATCAGGGGATCCCAGCAGCTGTTGGCACAGGGAAAGGAAGGTCTTCAGGGTGTTGCAGCTGCAGTTTTACTCCTCATCCTGTACACAGACCCTGAGCAAAAAAATTCAGTCTTGAGAATCTGCTCTAAACCAGGACCACTCAAGCTCCCCAGATTTTAAGTTTCTGAGCACTTTAGACTGATACTAGCTGCCAAGAAAAATCTCACACTGCCTTTTTCCACATCTCTATCTGCTCATTTTACCTCCACTTACCGCTGACACAGGTATTTTTGTCACTGTGCTGGGAACTGCATCAGGGAATTCAYGGGGGTTAAAAGTCAACTTTCTGGGGCAAGTGGGAGACAAGTATTTGTGCTAGKAGAAGGAAGAGAGCAGGAGTAGGAGAGCAGGGCAGATGGGAGTGGGTCTGCAGCTTTTGGCAGATCTCCAGCCTGCAGTGTTCCTGGTCTCAGGCAGCTGATGAAGAATGTGAAAAGGCCTTGTCTTACCAAGGCATGTTCCCAGTAATCARTGTCTTGTGCAACAGCAGTCAGATCCAACACTTCCCACAGTCCCTGGAACTTTGCTGTCCTTGTGCACTAAATAGCCTTTATGAACTTCTTAGGAATAACCTTTATTTTGTATGTTTGACAACTATTATATTTTGTTAAGTTTTTTACATAATMATTTCACTCTTAGTCCATTAAAACTTTTTCCAGTCCTCATGTTCCAATCTGAAATTCCTATTTTWATTTTTTTAGAGTTTAGGCTTTCTGGTGTTCTGCTGCCAAATACCTTTGTCATCTTAGACTGTATGCAGGGTAAAGCTTCCCCTTTTATGTGTGCCAGTAATTCAGGCAGTTCTAGTGCACTATTCCATGTCTCCTCACCAGCAGCACAGTCTTTCTCCAGGATATGGAGAAAGCTGGCTTAAGTGCAAACTTGGGCTGTATAGGTAAATCCATCTTTATAACTTTTTGTTCTGCTTAATCTAAAACAATTTATGTAGAAAAGTTAATAGTGTATTTTCCATATAAAGTTTTTTTTTAATACATTGGTTTGCCTAGTACACAGAGAAGGGGGTTTGCATAATATTGTGACCAAAAACTTCACAGAAATCTATGGCATTAATTTGAAGGTGACATCAGAGAATGATTGAGTGATTCTTCAAAGACTACAATTATATGATTGGTTAAAAAGCTGCACCTAGATTTTGTTTAACTAAATAATTAATATAGGGTCTGTTGGTAGACTGGCTTGGATGACAGAGCTAGCAAGAATATTCATTTAAATGTGGAACAGACACAAATTAAGCTTTCCTACTGTCAACCCAAAATCTTCCTAGAATGAGAGTTGAAATAAAACTTATTAAGTTCTAAGTAAAGCTCATTAAATTGTGTTGAAACAAGTCCTTTTTAAGAAGTAAAGTTTTCAAAAYAGCACTGAAGCATTTTGTATTAAAAGAAATAATCTTTGTCCTTTTCTGGGCAAGAAGAACTGGGTTGTCTCAGAAGTGCTGGTAACTATAACAGCTTGGAATAGATGGCCATGCTTTGTGCTAAGAAACTGGAACCATGGGAATTTTCATTGTTGTAGTTTCTTTATTTGTGTTACCAAACCCCAAAGATTTGCCCACAAAATTCATAATATAGGACAACAGAAAGCAGGACTGTGATCTATTTGATCAAGTGCAGACATCTGCTATGTACATACTGYGAAACTCTGTCTACAAACAAACTAACAATAGGATCACCACCCACCCAGTAGCAAGAAACATTTCCTTCTTCCTAAAGTCTATTGTCTATATGTAAGATGGATATAAARCTACTTCTGTCTTTACAGCTTATCTAGACAAATACAGCAGATTGCAKATATTGAAATATCAGGTAAAGCTGTTCCAGACACCCTTATCAGACAAGGGGAACGAGTCAATGGAGGCAGTGACAATACCAGCAAATCAAAAGTGGTCAAGGCCCTTTTCTGGTCTTAGGAGACTGGRACAGTTCTGCTTGGCAATCTGCTGCTCCCCCAGCATTGAGCCCACACACTGAGCCAGTGTGGCAGGTGCCTCAGGATCTGTCCCATGGCTCTTGGTGTTTGCTGCTTCTTTGTCTTTAAGGGAATAGGCACMACCCATTCCTGCCTCTTCCCTGGAGACCTGGGAATCCCCTCCTCTGTGATGGATAATTCCCCAGCTGTGCACAGGACCTGGCTGGAGGAATGTGCTGGCCCTGCACAAAGCCCACTAGGGACTGCTGGAGCCACTACAATTTTCAGAGTCATTATCCAACCCCTGTGCACATGCCCATGGTGATTTACAGAGAAATTTGCCAGAGTTGTGTTAACAAGTGTGATAGCAACACCAGTGCATCAGCAGCCCAGCATGCTATGCTTAATCACAGAGGTTAATGTATAATTACTGGGGATAGATTGCAGTGAGTTATTATGGAAATATAAATAGATGGAAGAASCTTTGTGCTCCAGTTAAGAGTCACGTTATTAATGGGGTATTGTGTACTTGCATACAGCTCTGGTCTCAGAGGCCCTTGYATCAGAGAGCTCTTGAAATGCTCCACCATTTCAATCTACAGATGCATTTCAGGTTGTTTTGGCCTTTGTCTCCAATTGCTCCCTGCTGTATATWCTACCCTCATAAGGGAGAAACACAAATTAACTGGATTTGCGAGCATTTATAATCACAAAATTATCTAGGTTRAAAGGGATTTCTCCATCTAGTATGGACCCCTCCAGCGGGTGGCTATGAACATCTAATAAGCTCCTGCTCTGAACATTCAACTGACTCTCTCAAGAAAATGAGGCTCATATTTTGCATTTACAGTTGAGTGTCCAAAGTATTGCAATGTGAATGCCACCCTTAGGGAACATTAACTATGAAAAAATCACCTTACCTTTCTGAAAGGCTTTCACATCTCTTACTTTCATAGCCTGAACTCTTTTTTTTTTTTTTATCAGATTGCAAGAGGGAAGAAAATACTCAAATTTGATTAAAAGGGAAAGAAAATATTCTCATTTTACTTTCCAAGATCTTTTAYTTTAAAAAGTGCAAGTATGTATCTAGTTCCATTCCGTAAAATGTTCATTTAGAAAGYATTCCTGATCCATTTCTACACACTTTTATTGTCATATTTTCTTAAAAGAATGCTACAGTGAGAAGAAAGCTAGCTTAGCTTTATGTTAAGGCTTTGCTT
>CADDXX010000593.1:0-26968 GCA_902810485.1 Alauda arvensis
TTCCTACAGTGAGCTGGGAGCCAAGGACTCCAGTCAAGGGAGCTGTTTTGCCAGTGGGCCAGGGCAAGTTCAGCTGGCAATGACAAGGGCTTCCAGTGACTCCTGCCTCTGGGCAASAGCTGGGGCACACAGAGTCCAATGCAAGTGTGCAGAACATGCCTGGGAAAGAGTTGGGAGGGGTGGGGTGATAACAGCTGCATTTTAGGAAGGATCTCCCTCTAACACAGTACAAGAGCACAGTGAATGGAAAACAAGAGTCAATAGTTCTTCAGATTCAGGCACTGTTTTTAAACAAGCACTGGSTGCTAATTTCTTCCTATCTTCACAGAAAGTGGAGAGACGGTGTGAGCCGGGGAGGTGGGGAGGAATGAATAATGTGGCATTCTCTTTTTGCTAAGTGACCTTTTAAAATCAGGGAGCTGAAATCTAAATACCAGGGGGGAGCCTGGGGGAGAAATTACAGACAGCATCGCTGTTCCAAGCTCCTCTATCAGAGAGGCAGCACAGGAGGCTGAGTTAAAGCACAGAGAAAAGGGTCACTCCTTTCTCATTTTAAACAACCAGCACAATCATTTCACATTTGGCAGATCATTCCTAAAAACCTACTCATAAATTCCGACTCAGTTGGCTTGGAACACAGAATTACTGATTCAGACAGCTGCAGAGTACAATGAAATATTGAAACAAGGAGTATTTGGTGTTTACATTAAATATGACATGGCAAACAAAATGGTTTGCTTTGGTGTTTTCTGCATGTGGGCAGCATACTGAAGCCAGAAGCRTTCAAATCAAACTTATGCTGCTCTATCTACATTTTGAGTAGCCCTTGTTAAATGCAATCATTGTTTTGTGTGTCCTTATACTTCAGGAACTGATTTGCAGATCATGGTGTGCTGCCATTGATCTGGCTGAGTTCTCATCTGCATCTGACTCATGGCACGTCCCTGCCCCTGTTGAAATTCCTGCAGCCAGAGGCCACTACATCAGGAAATCAATTCTTCCTGCTTGACCTGAGCCTCATGCATGCCCTCAGCAAGTGATCCCTCATTGAGCCTGAGMATTTCCATGTGAGAGGGGCCAGCACATCATGGAATGACCCTGAAAATTGGTGTTGCAGCTCATAAGAGGTGAAGTGGTGGGCAGGCAGTGGAAGGGATGTGAAAGCTGTGAAATGAGGAGGATTCTGGGGCACAGAGTGCTGCTGATGCAGTGTTACAAGCGTGATGCTCACAGGTGGGTCCCAGAAGGACCAGAGGAGAAGCAAATTTCTGGAGCATCTCTCAAATCTGGTACAGAGGATGGGCTTTGCTAAGTTTTGCCAGGCCCAGAGGTCACTGAAGGGATCAGGGAGTTTATTTCTGTCTCCTTGTGACCACAGGCAGCAGGTCACAGCTGGCTGGCTCTGATGGCTYTGAGCAGGGTCCATCACAGTGTGACCTGCCCTGAGTGAATTGTGACAGAAGCTGCATTTAAACATCAGAGTGACCTGGTGACTGCTAATGAAAGGTTTTAATTGTCTGCAGTCACTGGCCTAGTTTGAGCCACCTGCAGAGTAGCAGAAGTCTGGAAAAGAGACAGCACTGAAAATCTTAGGCTGTAAAACATCTGCTGGCTTTAAAATGACTTAAATAGATTATAACCATGCTGTGAAGCTGTTTGTATCAGCTCCCTTGTTTAGATTATACCAAAGAATTGCATTTAGGGGGGGAGGTGATGAAAGAGAATGAGATAAATAGGGAGAAGATGCTTCAAATCCTTCCTTTCCCAAGGCAGGCTCTGAAAGGACATCACCTCTCTCCTGCTGGCACAGGACTTGGRGACAGCAGGGAGTCAGAACTGGCATCTGTCACCTCTCTGAAAGTCTGATAATCAGAGATGCACTGGATCATTGCAAAASCAGCCCCACAGTCATCAGAGGGCTGGTGCCCAGAACTGCTCAAAGAGTGAGGCACTGATGTGACGAGTGGGGTGGTGAGGCACAGCCACGAGGCTTCATCAGCCCCTCCTGCAGCAGGTCACAAACTGCCACACTTTGTTCGTGTGAGAAAGGTCAGATCATCAGCATTCAGTCAGAGGGAGAGAAGAAATGAGMCTGGGATTCATCAGTGTTAAAGCAAATGTTATAAATTATGCATGACCACTCATTTGTCTGTTTCCATTCATAAGGGGGTTGAGGTTTTTTTGGGAGAGAAAAAAAACAAACCCAAAACTTCTGGTTTGGCTTAGCGTTCAGAAGCCAGCCTTTGACCTGGAAACAAAGTTTTGCCTAAGAAATAAATATCCTCCTAGTCCTAAACRGCCCAAATTTGATAAGCCAAGAGATACACTAATTATTTTTCTGTTATACCATAATCCTTTGGCCACGACTTCCTTCTGATGCATAACTTTCACAATTGAGTGCTGAAGAATAACTGGTTTTTGTTAATCCTGTCAAAGGACATARAACCTTCACACCTGAGCTTTCAGAACTCCAGTTGCAAATCTCTGCAAGAATAAGARACCACAGGAGTTCAGGGCAACATAAGTAAGGGTGATGCATGAATGGTGTGTGCATATCAAAGTGAACTTGGGTCTTTGGATTTCAAGTCTTGTTGCCTGTGTTCTCAAGAAATTTTATTGCACAGGCCATTTCACCAGAACCTGGGAAACAGAGARAAAGAGGAATTTGAGTAGCTGCTCATGTTGCCACACAATCTTTCACCAGGATCACCACTCGTGTTCTTCCTTCCTGGTCTATCTTCAAAATAACTCTGCTGCACAAGAGAGATCATCCAGATCATGAATGCAAATGCTTCACCATTCCTTAGATTATTTATCATAAATGCCTACCCTGTAATTTTTGATGTA
Organism: Alauda arvensis; assembly: GCA_902810485.1. Classification (NCBI taxonomy): domain Eukaryota; kingdom Metazoa; phylum Chordata; class Aves; order Passeriformes; family Alaudidae; genus Alauda; species Alauda arvensis. The sequence continues at coordinate 2,848 of CADDXX010000593.1, forward strand.
ATTCAAGATTCATTCTCACTCCTCTGTCAGAGGCAGCAAGAACAGATTACTCTCTTTGCAGCAGGGTCTGTTTGCTGTCTCTCTCTCTCCCTCTCCTTCTCTCATCATCAGCCCCACTTCTGTCAACTTTTCTCCAAGGGGACATCAACCTCAAACCTCTAGAAGTTCTTCTAGTTCTACTTGTCTGCATATGGTCTGCATCTTCATGTGTGCCATTTAAATCTAGAGAATCAAGACACCTCCAGAAGTTAAGAGCCAAGGGATTTGTGTCTCATGTGCACCTGGATGGTGTCTGGCTTTTTTAGCAGCACCAGCATATTTCACTTGGTCCTGGTTGGATCTGCAAAAGTCTCCCAGGTGCTGTGTTGAGGAGAAATGGTTTCAGCAGCTGGATCCTATCCTCTCTCTCTCTCTAACTTCATTTTTACTGAGGGTTATAATTTTGCACTTGTCCACACCAATTTTTCTCGTACTTGTTCATCTCACAAAGCAGCTTTTTCTGTCTTGTAGTAGCAACAAAATAGAACAGGAATTCACTGATGGAAACACTGAAGAGTGCARGACCTGCTGCAAACCCTGTGACAAACTGCTCAATACATCACTTTAACTGCAAACTTGTGACAACCTCTCTCTGTGTCTGGTTATTCCACCAGTTTTGCACCAATTCTATAGTTTTTTTTTTTTCATGCTGAGTTGGCTTCTGTCTCTTGTTTATGAGAACATCATAGGAGGTATTACCAAAAGGCTTAAGTGAAAGAGGCATTTCTTGCTACTCCTCTCTCCACTGGCCTTTATCCTGTCACAGAGAGAGATGATATTTCCTTTACATGTTTTCTTCTGAACAAATCCCTATTAGCTGACATCCATTTCTTCATTACAACAGTAAGATTGTGTMCTGTTTAAAAACTGCTCAGCTGTTYATTTAAGGAGGAGAGTGTTCATATTTTTACTGTCTTTTAAGTGCTGAAGTTACCCCAACATCCTTCCCTTTTCTTCCCCCTTTCCTCACCCTGTAAAAATGTTTGTGTACCCACTCTGSCCCCCTTTGTTATCCATTAAGCTCTGTGTTAAAAGGAGCTGGGTTTTCCTCCCTGTTTTGGCTGAATGCTTCTTCTCCACCTCACTGCTCTGGATGGAGGAAGCCTTTCCCTTTGATTTTCAGACTGGATGTATTTATTTCTGGGCAGTTTACACCTACTTTCTCTTTTGCTTGGTCTGTCCCTTGAGTTAAACAGTTCTTTTCTCCTCCCTGGTGTTTTATCCCCAAGGACAGCTTTGCAATTTCATCCYKTTCAGACTTCATTTTTCTGGAGTAAACAGAAGCAGTGGTCACCTATTTTATTTTAATTTTAATTTTAATTTTTAAATTGCATAAACTATAATATCTTATCAATTCCAGGAATAAATTTTCTGCACCTTTGACTGYTGGATTTCCTCTCTCTTCAGCAGACATGACCTGGCTTGTCCCAGGAACACCAGGTGAGTGCTCAGTGGTCCCTGATGATGGTGATGTGGCTGTGGGTCACCTTTGCCTCTTCCACGGCTGCATCTGGCTGGTGTCTCAGTCCAGGAGTGACTCATACCTTTTTAAACACCCTGAAACAGAAATCCCCATTTTTCATCCCAAAATGCATGAGATCACTTTGTGCTACAGAGCATAATGCTTTTTTTATTGTTTTGACAAGCTTCAAAGGCRTGTGTTTATCCCTGTGTGGTTTTCCAATGCTCTTTGCATTCACGCTGCTCCCCAGCTCCGTGTCACCAGCACAGCCCATGACTTCAACTTCCAATGCAAGACATTACTCACAAAAATACTTCATTAATATCACTCTCCTGAGAAGTTTTGGAAGAATAATCCCTGTTCCCTTTACATACTCCCCATTTCTCTTGCTCCTTCCCTACCACTACCTTCCAGCTCTGTCTGACTGCTCTGGAAACTTCTACCATGAGCTCAAACCTGAAATACAAAAAGAAGAGGGACAAGTGCTTCACTTCTCACATTTGCAGCATCAAATCTTGTGAACCAAAGCCAAGAAGCACCCTGGGTAAGACCAGGGCTGATCCAGACTCCTCTTTGCTGTGTTAATGCAATTCCAGGCACAGGGTTGTATCCTACAGCAGCTCCTTATTTAGGATTAACACCCCACAGCAAGCTGYACAGCTCTCCATTATCTCTCCTGAGCAGAGAGAACTGATTGCTTTCATTTAATTAAAATAAGATGCCATTCCTTGGCCTTCACTCCCACGCACATTCAGCCCAAGCTCAACAGCAGCATTTCTCCAAGCCTGACTTGTGGGGTGAGTTTCTTGATTTTGTTTTGTTTTAGTTTGCCTTTTCTTTGTTAGCTCTTTGCWTTCTTCTAGTTTTGAGTAGTGCATTATCAAATTAATAAGTGAGAATCACCATTTTCAGTTTAGGTACCTTTGCAACAGCCCTGTGCCTTGGGGAAATACATTATCCTGCCTWTTTTATGGACAAGGAACTGAAGCACAGAAGTAAAGGGTCAAATCTGCCACTGCAGATTTATCCCAGTGCAATTCAGGGAAGCAGACAGCTGTGTAAAACTGCAGTTACACAGTGATTAACCAAGCTATTTGATTTGCACTTAATGGTTTATTACAGTCTYCTTTTAGTTTGGCTATATTTACTAAATCTGCCGTGGAGCAGCTTAGGGTCAGGATGCTAAATCAGCATAATGATTTTCAAACACTCTGCTGCTGTAGAGAAATTCACATATTTTTGCATGTCTCCTCTGCCCAAATGAAATGCCTGATTCAGCAGCAGCAGGGGCTGAGTGCACACCCAGCAGTGGGTGACACAGCTCCCCAGAGCCAAACCCCTCTGCCTGCCTCCTCCTGGGTTATCCGAGGACACACTTTCAAGTGCCATTACTTTTGGAGGGAATTAGGCTGTCTGAAATGTGATTTATATCTAAGAAAATATGATAATTGACTCAGAGCTGAGTGCTYTGACCCATGTGACTTTGATGTGCTTTCCCCAGTGCCAGGTCACACTCACTGGTGACAGAATTTTCCACTTTTCATCCTTGTTKTGAGTCAACTGACATCTGTCTTTTAAACTGGATAGCTGTTGCCATCTCCCTGCCTGTTGCAGAAAAAGGCTAAGCAGATTTTCATCTTGAGGGGTTTGCTGGAGGGCAGGACCAGTGAAAAGGCAACCAGAAAGATACAAAGGGTAGGTTCAAATTAAAAATAAAAACAAATCTTTTGGTTTGCCTGCAGATGGCCCTGAAAGGATCCTCTCCAAATGGCACCCCTTGTTTATGGGGAAGGGTTGTGCAAGGTGATTCCTGCAGCCAGAAACAATCTCTGGGAGATTTCTTGACTCACTGAGCAAGCTGATTTACAGCCAGTGGGGGCTGAGAARTGAAACTCTCTGTGTGGGTATTCTTGGTTTAGTGTCTGATGAGGGTTAAAGCCACTGGGCCATAAATATCCTCAMTATGCTCCAAATCAAATCAGGCAGTGGTGAAGGGTCAGGCTCCTGTTCCAGGATARATGCTGGAGCAGGGGGAACTTGGCTGATTTGTGCTGATTCATTCAGTCTCACTTGATACCCAATAGCATTTATGAACCCTGCTGTGCTGTAAGAAGGGGAGACAGCTCCTGCACCTCACAACAGCTAAATTGATGCAGTGTGAAGCTCCAYAACCCTGCCTGGTGCTTGACCTTGTGGGAGGAAATCCACCCACTGCACTTGGAAGGGCAGGGGCAGGCCCTGGGGCTGTGCAGGACCTGTCTCTCTCTAAGYAGACCCAGCCACTTCCTCACTACTGAGCTGAAATCCATCAGGAAATGCTGGGTAATAGCATTGATTTTACCATTTCTGGCATAAAACCACCCTGCCTTTCAGCTGTTGAATAGACCCTGGAGCTGCTGCTGGTGCAGGGGGGAAGGGGAGCTGTTTTGCTCAGGAAGGCACTGCTAAAAGTCAATGCTGAGAAATTATTGCTCTGCGTCCTTGTACTGACCTTTTAGTTACTTAACTCCTTTAGTTCTTTTAGTTATTCTCCCATTCTCTAGAAGCAAAAAGATTTTGTGGTTTTGCTTATCTGCTCATTTTCTCACTCCTCTTTTCATCCCCCTTCTCCCCAGGCTTTAGGGCCAACCAAAGACCTCATCTTGGTGAAGCCAACTGAGCCCCAGGAGGGATGAGGCTCAAAGCCTTAAACCCAGGCTTGTTAACCCAAAWCACCTCCCAGGACAGCCAGGCTCTGACTGTCTGAGCCTATTTTCCATCAGTTGCAGCACAAATGGTTTGGGATGATGACAAACCTTTGGCCATGGCTCYATGGGAACTGGATCCCTCCTGGTGCCACAGGTGTTGGCTGTCTTACCCATATCATTATCTAGCTGGAAAACATGCAGGGATGCTAATTTAAATGTCAGCTCTGCTTAGTATTTTATCATCAAAAGGACAYTGTGCAGCTATTATGTGCCTTGCACAATTCATCTCAGGGAATGCCTCCTCTGGTGACCCAAAGTTGGTGGCAGCTCAGCACAGACTGAATATAAAACTGGAATTTTATTAGGCTGCTGTTTAAGGATGAATCCAGCTGAAAACCACCTCCAGAGCTGCCTGGATCCTCTTCCAACTGTTAAAAACAAGTGCCACTAAATCAGACAAATGCTGGTGCTGGGACACAGCAGGCACTAATTTAACCCATATGCTCTGGGAGTGCTCCTACATCTGTTTGTTCTGGGCAGAACTAAACACTGGAATTAAATTTTTTTCTCCCCCCTATCAAGTAAAATTGTATCACAAGCAAGCCGTGCAATTCTGAGCCCACTGTGGCAGCTCACTAACTGGTGTCCTCGTGGTGCAAACTCAAACACTGCTGAGCAGTTTGGGGCAGGGCTGTTGGGTTTCCACAGCCAGAGTTTGGTAGGGGATGATGCAGGGATGGCTGCTGTCAGAATCGGCTGGATGTTTCCCCCATGCCCATGGAGCCAATGCTCCGAGACTGCCCCGTCCCTGGCCAAGGCTGAGTGATGGGGATGGTGCCTTTGGGGTAATGGGTGTAAGAAGGGGTAAAAACCTCCACCAGCTGCAGAGGGGAATGAGAATATGTGGGAGGAACTCACAGCACCTCAGACCCCAGGTCAGTGCAGAAGGAGGGGCAGGAGCTGCTCCAGGTGCTGGAGCTGAAATCCCCCTGCAGCCCATGGGGCAGCCCATGGTGAGGCAGCTGTGTCCTTGCAGCACAGCGTCTTAGGCTACAATGCAAGTTAAAACCAAAATTATGTATTCTATTACCAGCTGTTAAACCAGGCAGGGCAGTGTTCTTTATCTCTTCCAGGACCCATCCTCCCTCCTGGGGATCTCTGCTGTTAATGGGCCATTGAGGCTCAGTGCAGGGCTGATAAAATTCCATCATCCCATTGGAAGATGCTCCACTCAAGGGGAGGAGCCAAGCATTCCCACCTGGATAAAATCTGAGACTCAGAACACCAAGACAGCCCCTGTTTGCACTGGATTCCAGAGGAAGACTGGATCCATCTCACTACCATTGGACTTTCAGGGGAAAACTACACCCTTCAACAGGATCATCTCTGCTCCAACAGAACCACATCTGTCACTCCAGGAATGACTTCTAAAGTTAAATGCTAATTAGACATTATTGTTAATTGAAATAARTGCTAATTTGACTGCTACCAACACCTTAATCAACAGGGAGGCAGGTTGTGTTCTGACTCTGTCAGTATTTTCTTTTTGTTTGTTTGTTTTTTGTATTACCTATTTTTATTTTATTACCTATTATTATTTTAACTTCCCTAGTGAAGAACTGTTATTCCTATTCCCACATCTTTGCCTGAGAGCCCCTTAATTTCAAAATAATAATAATTCTGAGGGAAGGAGTTTACATTCTCCATTCCAAGGGAGGCTCCTGCCTTCCTTAGCAGACACCTGTCTTTCTAAACCAAGACACCCAGGTAAGTCCACAGGGTGACAGACACCCACCTGGAGCTGCCCACACCTCCTAGATAAGCAGGGGGATCCCCAAAAGAGGCTGTGACCCATGGGAACCCCACGCTGGGACAGGTTTGCTGCCAGGACCTGTGACCCTRTGGGGGCCCATGCTGAAGCAGYCTGTTCCTGAAGGATTGTGCCCCRTGGGAGGGAYCCAYGCTGGAAAAGTTCATGAAGGATTGTCTCCCATCTGAGAGATTCCATGCTGGAGCAAGTGAAGAATGTGAGGAAATCCTCTCCTGAGGGGGAAGAAGTGGCAGAGACAATCTGTGATGGATTGCCCAATTCCCATTCCCTGTCCCCCTGTGCCTCCAAATGCAAGGAATTAGGGAATTTGGGAGTGAATTTGAGCCCAGGAAGAAAAAAGGACAGGAAGAAGGTGTTTTTAAGATTTGGATTTAATTTCTACTTATGCTGCTCTGATTTGATTGGTAATAAATTGATGTCCTCCAGAAGTGTTTGTTTTTCTTGTGACAGTAGCTGGTGAGGGATCCTTCTCTGGCCTTTCCAAGTCTCTAGATAAATTTTTTTCTCCCTTTTGCAGGTAAGGAGAGGAGTGCTGGAGTGGCTTTGGTGGGCTCCTGCCATCCAGCCTGGCTCATCTAACCAAAGCTGGAAATCAGGGATAAACTTGACTTGGTTGAAAAGAACTGTGGCATGAAGGAATTACCCTGAGATAGATRAGTTATTTACTATATGAAGCAAAATTTTTGGTTTGTGTAGGAATTTGCCTCTCACCATTCCTCCATCCCCATAGCCCTGGCTATCCCAGGGTGTCCAGTGGGAAGTTATAACCTCTCCAGTGAAACTTTATCTCCTCTTTACCTTCACGGAGCTTGGCCACATTATTGCTGCTTCTGTGGAATATTTATGCTTCCCACACTCTTTCTCCACCCCTTTTGTCAAACATCTTTACTCTCTGCCATCTTGTTCCTTCACTGTTTCRTTGTATGTGCAGTCTTTAAGTTCTCTTACTTATGATCTTGTCTTGTTCTTTAATAGTTCAACAGCTGAGAAAGRGATAAGGCAAAATAAGACCAAAATCTCGTTTCTATTCTTTTAAAGCTGGTAGGCAAAGTAGAAATCAATATGACATCAATACCTGATGGGATTTTTTAGCTCAAATAAATATAAATGCTTTAATTATAGCCAAGGACAGGTTCCCAACTGCTCAGAATGCAGTGTTTGTATTATCTATTTTATTATTATCATTATGTGCTTCAATGAATGTGGAGCTTAGTCATAGGAAATGAACATGGAATATCCACCTCAGCTGAAATGTTGGAATTGGTTTGAAAATAATCTCAAAATATTTTCAAAGAAGAAATTTCGATTTTCTTTTTGAGTATATAAAAAGAACCTTAATGCCATATTTCCTTCCATTAATTGTAGGCTGTGTCATTCCAGGTGCATGTGAACAGTTGAATGATACTTTGATCAGATCAGTGCATATTATATTAAAATATCAACACTTTTATGATATTCATGGTTATTTTCATTGCTRTTGAAAAAGGACATCTAAATAAACAAATCCTTATTAAGAGGGGAAGATTGCAATGAACATTTAACTGGGCTTTCTGAAATACAGTGAGTATGAAATTTCATCAATAATTCTGCTTCTCACCTAATGACTGCAAACTGAACATATCTTTTTGGAAAGACATTTAGTCTTGATTTAGAAACTCCCAAATGAAAAAGAATTTACCATGAGCCTCAGTAATTTGTTCCAGTGGTTAATTATCATGCCTTAAATATGTACATCTTATTTTCAGCTTGCATGAGGTTTACTCATATATTAATTGTATATTTGATTGTAATTTGCTCTATCTTAGCTAGTTAAATGCAATGCACTTTTTTTTTTCTTTGATTGGATGGCATCTTTAAATAACCAACTTAGCATGAATTACAGTTTTATGATTACACAAATGCAAAAATTCAAGAATTGGACTTCAGCAGAAAAAAATCAATGGGTAGATTGTGGAGCAGTGGTCCTCCAGTTTTAGAAAATGTTCAGGAAAGAAATCTCAAAGAATCCTGTCCTGGTTTTGGCTGGGGTAGAGTTCATTCCATATCATGGTTTTATCCAAGCATACCAATTTCTTTCTGCTTTCCTGCTGATTTGCTCAAAAAGCACAGAAATGCCTCTAATGTGTAGGAACCTCTGAGCAATTGGTCTGGTGGAAGGTGTCTCTTCCCACAGCAGGGGGTTGGAATGAGATGTCTTTAAAGTCCCTCCCAACCCAAACCATCCTGTGATTCTGTGATTTGGGAAATAAGCCCTGATACTGGATTTGGGAAATAGACCCTTACAATGAGAGATGATACAGAGGTAATAAAGATATCAGAGATAAAGAGGGCACAGTTTTTCTGGCCTCTTTTAATTAACTAAGAAGAGAACCTGAGGTGAGAAATTAATACATAAATGAAATGAGGTGAGTTCTTATCTGTGTTCCATGTGCACACCTTGACTTGCACAAAAGAATCAGAGAAAGGGAAAAAAAAAAGAATGTAGATGAAACTTGAAAAAAAAGCATAACATTCTCATTGAAATGTTAACCTTCATTGAGATGTGTATAATTCCATCAGGATTCCCCAGATTCATCTTGCTTTTCAACCAAATGTTTTATGAAGCAAATGATTCRCTAATCAGTTTAATTCTTGCCGGCGTGACGGGCTTTGGGGAGGGCTGGAAAGGATCCATGCTGTGGAGGCTGATGTGGCACCAGGAGTGGCACAGGGCTCTGGATTGCAGTTGGCAGGGTCATAAAGCAGGGAATTGGAGGATAAAGATCAATCTGTTGTGCAGGAAGARCAGGAAGGTGAGGGAAGGATACCAGGCATGCTGGGTGGGGGGCATCTGCTCCAATTTAAGTACCCAAAAGGTCCTGGTGGATCAAAAGGTCTCCAGGTGGATCCCTTCGTTGCTCTTGCAGCTGAAGGGATTAAACAAGTGGCCCCAGAGAGCCCTGCTGCCAGCCCTTCATGTGGATCATGTTCATGTCAATCTTTCTCCACTGACTACTAAAGAAAGCCTGGAGTGATTACTTTGAGGGCAGATGAATCCCCAGCCCCATGGGAGAATGGTCCACATTCCCTCCCACAAGATGATGTGGAAGGAGCACACGTGATGCCTGATCTGCTCTTCATGACCTGCTGAGAAAGGAGTCACTGGCTGCAGTCTGTTAGCAGAGATCTGCAGAGGGCTCTTCCTCTCACCCAAGTTGTGTTTTTGCTRTTGGAKGTGRTTTGGGTTGKGTGRCAKGAGAGGCCATRCAGAATGACTTGTCACATTACTGCMATCTTYATTTYATGTTGCCACACTCTGTGCTCCTTTACACTGCCTCAATAAGCCCAACCTTATAATCTTCCCAAAAACTTTCTCTAAACTTTTTAATCCTATTTCTCTGTTCCACGATCTGGGACCTTTCACGGTCCTCATTTCATTACGAACTCAATTTCCATGCCCCTGCCAACTTTCCAACCTCACTTGGACTCTGCACACGAGTTCCTGCCAGAGCTGCAGCCTAGGGAAGAGCAGAAACCCTGCATTTAGCATGGGAACATTCTCATCATCCAAAGTTGTGTATTTTTTGTCGTTAGCTGGAGGCAACCTGCACTCACCTGCTCCCACAGGACTTTATATCCTGAGGTGCAGGAGTGTGTCACACACTTCAGGGAGCTGCTGAGGAGATGCTTTGGATCCCACTCCCCTCAGCAGCTCGGCCAAGGAACAGAGCCCCACAGAAATGCTGATTCCTGGTGCTGCTGACACACATTTATAATTTAGGCAGTAATTTGGGCCAATGGGTGTAAATAAAAGGTCAGTGTTCAGAGCAAAGGACTGTAAATTGCAGGGTGAGGGGGGAATTTTATGTGGCTGAATGTAAATCTCTCCCCATCTCTGGGAAGAGGTCACTGTTAGGATCCTGTGGGGGCAGTGAGAGGGAAGTCAGGGTTTTCCAGCCTGGAGAAGGGAAGGCYCCAGAGACATCCTATTGCAGCCTTCCAGCWCCTAAAAGGGGATATAAAAAAAGGGATAGTGACTTTTTTACACAGACAGATAGTGATAGGACAAGAGGGAATAATTTTAAACTGAAAGAGAAGAKATTTAGGTCAGATGTYAGGTRTCCCTGCTCATTGCAGTGGAGTTRGATTAGGTGGTCTCCAAAGGTTTTTTGTTTCCAACCCAAATAATTGTTTTTGATTCCATGATTTTATTATTTCTATTAATCTCCTGTGGTGCTTTTGCAGCGTTGAAGACTGACTGTCCTGTGCTTGGAACACCATGAGGTGATTGCTCTTGTGAGGAAGAGGTTTCAGTGRTGGCCAGGGACTCTTCTGGAGTTCTGATATTATTTATTTACACTGTCAGATTTTCTTGGATGTTCAAACTGCAGTAATCTCAATCCTATCTCAGGATAGGACCAAGGAGTCTCCTTTAGGAGTAGTTTAATCTGTGATTTGCACTTCCCACAATTGCCTTGGTATATTCAAACTCCTCCTCTTCTGCYGTTATCTTCCAGAGCCCTGGCTTTTCTCCTGATTGCTTGCTCTGACTCCGTTTCCCAGGACCAAGGGAAAGAAGAAGTGTGCAGGTGTTTAATCTAGTAGATCTCACTCCATGGTTGAACCAGAACTATAAATCAGTTGTCAGCATATTTTCTGCTTTCCCCAGTCCCCATGCTAATAGTATAAAGGAGTTCACATAAAAAATTGGGGTTTTTTTCTCTTTTTGGGTTCACCTTACAGCCTTTTCTTAGGCTAGAATGCAACATTCAAAGAGAGGCTTGAAAACTTGCAGAGGGATAAAATAAACAGCTGAGATTAATTTTTTTGTGGTAGCTGATCGAGAATCAAGTAGATCACGACCTTATTTCTGATGCTGACAGCAATTTGTTATGAGAATATGGTCTTCAGGCTCGAGGCCTAAGAAAAGACCTGTTAATTTTCTTTTCAACATATTTACATTTCACTGGGTTTATTTCCTTGTGCTTAGGTTTCTATTGATTGCTGTTGGACAAGCATCACATTTGTGTAGTTCATGGTGAATTTCTCATTTGTGCAAGGATTTGCCCACATCAGAGTGCTCCCTGTTCAATTTTAATTGAACTCCTGGAGAAGTAAAGGTTCTTGAGTCACAGATTTTCATCAATGGTCATAGTGAAAAGCCTGGGTGCCCCAGGATGTTTTCCTTTATTTATTGCAGCAAATGTGATTTAGATTCATGGAAAAAATGTGAAGATCCAGTACAAGAGATAGTTACAGATTAATGCAGAAAGACAAAGAGCAGAGTGGAGAGACGTTCCCTGCACGCCTCCTGCTCTTCCAGTGAGAGGCTGGATATTGAACAGCAAGACCTCTGGAGGTTCTTTTGATCTCTGCTTGGTAACTTGCAGTATTTTTTCGCTTGGATCAGGCCATCACAGCTGGAGCAACCCATGTGCTTGCAAAATCCTTCCTGGTTTTCCCTTTGTGGAAGAGAGGAAGTGAGAGCACGGGATGAACTGCAGCTCCTTCACGCTGGAACTCTGAGCTGTGGTGAGTTGGGAATTGTCTGGAGAGAGGATGGAGCTTGTCTGTGCACTCCCAGCAGCTGCAAAGCACAGGGCTTGTCTCACAGAATCCATTGGATGAGCARAATGCGAGCTCCTGGGATTGCTTTCTTAGCACAAAGGAAGGGAAACAGAACTGCTGCTGGAAATAAAGCAGTCAGAAAAACCTCAGAAGAAACCATGATAACTCACTATACCCAAAAGGCCAGATTCAAGCTAAATACACACTCTGTTTTTCTTTTAAGGTAGTGTCACAGGTCAAAATCTCCATATTCATGYTTTTCAGCTGACTCTGCCCTGCTCTCTCAGGGCTGCCAGTGGGTGTACACCCAGGCAGTGACTCCAACACAAACAAGAGAAATAAAATTCCAGGGTAARAGCCTGAGAAATTTATTACTGAAGTTCTTGCACACATCCTCCCACCACTTGCAAGGCTGTTTGCAGTGGGGGGGGAAGCCTCTTTAAATTAAAATTGCACTTTAGAACAAGGCTTCCAYGCTTGTAAAATCAATAGGAATGACTGGTGCTTTTCTTCTACAAAGGTCAGAGGAATGCTTTTAATTATTGCAGGTTGTAACATCCTTGGCCAGGCTGGGCCAATGCACCCCACTTACATTTGCTGCCATTTTTAATGGAAAAGAACACGTCTGTTTGCCATATTTTGTTTGTTTTCTATGAATGCTCTCATGCATCAGGGTAATTMCCTCAAAATGATGGATTTTAAGCTGAAGGGCAAGTTTCAAAGGCAAATTAACAGTGCTGCCACCTKGGCACGAGGGAATGTCCCTGCAGCAGCTGCTGAGCACCAAGATGCATTTGAAGATTCAGGCTGAGAGGACCCAGCAGTGCAAAACCCTTCACCCCTCTGGATGCAGGGGCTGTAGCTGGGTCACTCAGATGCAGTTTTRCTGATGGGTTATTGAACAGCTCAGTGTTTACACAGAAACAGCCCAGCACCAGCAATAAAAGTGTGTGCTGAGGGTATTCCCAGTGGGGGATTCAAAGATCATAATGCCATGTATTAATTGATAAATAAACCCACCAGCCACTCTGAACAAGGGATAGCTTTCAGGATGTGACATGCTGAAATTGGAAACAAGGCAAACTGCTCACTACACAATATTTATGCCTGCCTACAGGATGGGGGAAATGTGAGTGTTGAACTACAGAGGCAGAGAAAGTTGGACGTGCTCCAGGGAGCTCATGATCCATGGATTTCATGAGATGAAACAGATGGGTGAGGCAGACACATGGAGAGGGTRGGAGGAGGTGGGAGGATGTGTTAAAGGAAATGGCTTTGTGGAATTATCAGCACTTCATTTTCTAACACAGATCTCCCTATGATACTGAAAACCAGGGTTGGGCTTTTTCTTAACAAACAATGTCTGAAGGGGTAATTGGAGGAATTCTAAAAAGTGATGAATTTGGGCACTCTAACACAAACCATGASGAATTGGAGATGTTTGTTCTTCTGACACTGCTCAGAAGAATTTTGCTCACTGTCTCTGCTCCTGGTGCTCAAAAGGTAATGGGCAGATTGAAATGATTGAAATGGGCTTTGGAATTAGGCCCTACATATTCACTGTTACTGAGCTTATGGAAATAAACCATTCCTTTTTATAAAGCCCTTGGAAATATGTAAGGAAAACAACCCTTAGCTATAAGGTATTAAAGAACAAAACCAAAAATAACAAAAAAAAACCCCAAAATTTGTCAAAAAACCCTCCAAACAAAACAAAACAAACAAACCCCAAACCAAACCACCACCAACCAAAAAAAACCTACCCAAAACACCATCACATGTTCACACTCCTCATGGTTAGAGACATTCACATGTCCCTCTTCATGTGACCCTGACACCTCCAGAGTTATTGCTGTCCATGTGTGAAATATTTCTATTCATTYTTGCTAGAAATGTCCCAAAGCATTGGTTGGGTACCCAAGGAAAGGAAATACCTTTCAACCAGCCCTGCCTATTAGAAATGAATTGTCCTTTYCCACTCTAACTCTTTCCCAACTTTTATATCTCTGCAGAGCTGGAACTTGCTTTTTGTGCACCTAAACCACCAGATTGTAGAGCTGTAGTATTTACTGATGGATGTTTAGAAAGAACTGGAGTCTCTGATGTTCACAAATCAGCAGAAATGAGTTCACCTTTGGKTAGTTAATACAGGTAGGGTCTGGCTCAGAGAAAGCCCTGCAAGCTTGATTCAGGTTCAGAGATGTTGCCTGGGCTGACCTGAGATCCCCAGCACATGTGAGGCATCTGTGCAGACTAATAAATGTGATACAGGATTGATGGGAGAGCTGTGCCCTTCCAAAGCAGGTGGTGGAGACCACATATCCTGCACTGGAGCCTCTTAAATCACACCAGAATCTCGTTTCAGCTGCTAAATTGTGTCCTCCATCTCTGGTGTCTGTGATGGAAATTCAGACATCCTGTGAATGCACAGGACTGTGATGAGGTGCCTTTAATCTGTGATCAGATCAGTTTTATCTGACTGTGCCCTTGTCCTCCTCCCCTTGCTCCAGTTCTCCCCGGTGCTCTTTGGGGACCATCCCCATCACATGGGGCACATCCCCAGGGGCTGAGTGCCAGGGCAGAGCCCAGGAAGGCAGGAGCACAGCACAGCTCAGCACWGCTCCACCTTCCCCCTGTGCCCRTGCTCATTCCACAGCCCCATGTCCAGCAGGAGCAAAGCAACTTGTCAGGGGTCTGCATTCCCAGGGTCCTGCACAGGACCCCAGATCCAGGTCAGTGGAAGGTGGGACTTGGCTTGCTCCCTTCATACACATCACCATACAWACTCTCTGCCTCCTCCACATAATTTTCAATATTTTTCCAAACGATTTTTGAGAGCTTTTCCATCCTTTTCTGGCTGCCTACATGTTGTAGTCGCTAACCATGAGCCAATGAAGAGGCTTCTCTCACAAAGATCCTTATTTACTGACTGCTCTTCATCTTCCTTTGAAACTCCAGAGAGAAAGCTCTGCTAAAATCCCTACAGAAAAAAATCCCCACGAGGCAGAGGATAGAGGTGGGAGAGAAGGGACAGCAGATGTGTTTTGCTATTTCTATTAAATGTGTTTCTGTGATTCACAACAGTGAGCTTGAGCCTACATGTGATTGAAGTAAGTTTGCAAACTCTTTGCTCTGGCTGTTGCTCTGCTTCTCCCTTTCATCTTGCTGTTTGTCAAATAYTCACTTTCTGCCTCTTGTCTTTTYTGACATTTTCACTATCTCAGGGGGGCAGCACTGGCACTTTCACACATCACCATAATAGAAATAAAAGCTTGAAAGATCTAGGTCTGAGGCGTGCCTATTCCTGGGGCATTGCAATGAGACATCATGAAAGATGTAGCTTGGCTGGATACTCAGGAGATCACAAGAAACCTGGAACCACAGCTCCTGAGAATAACTGAGCTGATGAAAGCAGACAAACATCTCTGCACTTTTTCTTTCTGGTGAAAAATCCTGTCAGAAATTGACATTTTTTTCTCTGTGCATGTGGTTGAAATGAAATTCTGTTTTCCAGTGGGGAAGTAATGTTTTATTTAGGTTTTTTTTGATGAATAGGTCTGGCCTGTCTRCATTGACACATATTTCACACAATGCGAGTGAAAACACCCCAATGAATCTTTGGAGTTTCAGCTCAGGCTGAATTAAAACATGTATATTTGGGTCAGATGCTCCATCAGTCCAGACTGGCCCAGTTCTGATACAATCAGTKAAACCATTTCAGTTTACATTGTAAAATATAACAAAATATCAAACTGAGACATACTGAATGCAATTCCTGTCACCAGTGCAGCTGCAGGCGTGGTGCAGAGATCACCTTTGCAATTTGCACCTGTACCAGGGAGCAGAGCAGCCACTGAGTTAACTGGGAATGAACTCTGCTCTCTCTGTCTCATTGCCAGAATGAAAAATCCCCAACTGGTGTCAGGCACTGGGAGCAATGTCTTCCTGCTTGCAAATCCCATCTGCAGCAGCGAAGGCATTCCCCAAATATTTTATAACCAAGAAATAAAGCACATCAAAACTAATCCGAACGCATCAAACAATTTTGGATGGCTTTACACGAATGTCTGGCTACTAATCTTCAAGTACTTCAGGGGGGAAGAAAGAGAGACCTATTTAGCATGTGCTGATGTGTTGTTGTGACAGGTGATGCAGGCAGAGCCCCATTCCCAGATGGAAGAGCTCCAGCAGCTGTATCTCCCAGCACAGTGCCTGCTGATGCATCCCCAGCSCCATCCTCGGAGGCAGCTGGCTCAGGATGCTCAGGATCTCAGTGTGCCAAGGCTGGCTGAGTTCCTGCTGGGTACAGGATGCTCACACSCTTGGGGCCCTGCAGCTCTGTCTCCCGGCTGCTGGCACCACCCCGGGGTTTTAAAAAACACCTAAAAATACAATAGCMTCACTCTCCCACTGACAGAAGGGATTCAGCTCTTCAGGCACCAGCAGGCGCTGGTGCCSAGGCAGGCAGCAATCATTGTTAATTTGGGAGGGGTTGGCGGTCYGAGGTCGGGGCTGCAAGAGCAGAGAAAGGAGCCTGAGCATTTTGAACCAGAGACATTCCCTCTGAGCCATGGAAAAACAATAGCTTGGCATTTGTAAGTGTAAATAGCAGAGGGAGGGCTGAGAGGGACAGCAGAACGCTGATTTCTGATTGCTCTGCTCCACAGTATTCTCCTTTTAATTCCAGCTGCACACTCATTTTCTCCTGACCATAAGGAGTTGAAGATAACTTGAAGGGACACACCCACCAAGCCCTCCCACCCCTCCTCAATTTGGTTAATGAGGTCATTAAAAAGGCGCATGAACGTCTTGCAAACAAGGGTTGAGTTTTTATGCTACAGTGGCAGCATCACAGTGGCCTGAGCACAGAGAAAGGCTGTTAGGGAAACAAGACTGCTTATTAATACTCTGAAAGCAATTTTCAACCCTTTACCTACTCTGGAGAGACTTGAAAATAACCTGTGTATRCTGAGAAACAGAAACAGTCCAGAATAACACAGTCTGAGAAATCCTTGCTGTCACAGTGGTTTCCCATGTTCTGCCGTGATTATCTCCTCTGTCCTGAATCCAGGAACACCTTCCTCAGAGACAGAGATGATGCTCCCWGCCCTTCTCAGGTCCTTCAGGGCAGCAGTGGGACCTGGTCACAGCTTTGTGTCCTGCAGCCTGTACCCCTGTGGGTTGTGTCACCTGTAGGCAGGAAAGAAAGAAAAAAGTACCAAGAAAAACTCTGTGTTTTAAAGGAGATCTGCTTATAAATGCTCCAGCTCAGACACTTGTAGAGAGCTGATCTCCTTTTTGTTATTTTTTCTGGTTTCTTTATAGGTGTTTGTTCGCTGGGAATGACTTTGTTGTGTTTGTCCMGTTCCTGACCTGTTAAATTCCTGAGACATGGAAACAGGAAGATTCCAGCACTGTGAGTATGCAAGAATCAGCACTTTCTGCAGATAAAATTGTCTGCAATGCCACGTTTTGGGTGTACATGGGAGCAGGTTTCAGCCCTAAGAAAAGCCTCATGGTGTGGGTAGAAGCAATGCAAGCTGCAGGCACATGCTCAAGTTGTGTGTGTGTGTCTGGGCAGAGTTTTTTTTTCCCATGGTTTTCTTTTCTCAGCTGTCAGCAGCAAAGGTCAAGGGATARAAGAACACACCTGCAGAAGCTGCCACTTACACCTCTGACACTGGGAGCCCCCCTTCCCTGCCCTTTCCAGCTTGCAGCTCTTTCCCATCACAGAGGAAGCCCCCARCAGCCCTCCCCTCACTCAGCAGYCMGTGACAGAAACAATGGCAAGGGGSAGAAGTTCTAAACTAAAAKAGKAGAGATTTAGGTTMKATATTARGGGAAAAATTCTTCCCTGTGAGGGTGGKSAGGCCCTGGCACAGGCTGCCCAGAGAAGCWGTGGCTGCCCCTGGATCCCTGCAAGTGTCCAAGGCCAGGTTGGATGGGGCTTGGAGCACCCTGRGATRGTGGAAGATGTCCCTACTTTAAATTTGGGCTTTAAATTCCCTTCCAGCTCAAACTATTCTGCAGTCCTATAATGAAACAATCCCTCCTGTGTGTGCAGAGGTGAAGCACACGGGCATTTGGACTGTGCTTGCTCCTATTCGGTGAATTCAAATTTACTTCAGCTTTCCACTGGGAAATGTCTTTGTGTCACCCCGCCCTGGAGCCACGTTCAGTGCACAGAGGCTCTGCCATTGCTGCTGTGCCTTCAGCTGATGTGTGAGTCACTGCCATCCCCTGACTCAGAGGAGTTTTCCTCATTGGCAGTCGGAAAACAAACACGAGGGGAGAGCAGAAAGAAGGGTGAAGGTGGAATCTCTGTGCTTCTCTCAGAACTGARATTAAAACTGTGCTTTTCTCGAAAGGACAGTAATCCCTCCACCCACAGGCTCTTTCCAAAATTTCTGTAGCTCAGAGGATGTCCTCCCTCTCTCCTTCACTTCAGAAATGGAAGAAACAAAAGGTCAAGCTCAACTGATAGATCTCCACAAATATTTTGCCTCGTTTACTGAATTGGCTGAGTGGTTCCTCCAAATCACTTGATTGAGGTGGTGATTGTTTGTTTCAAAGTCTTGAACCAGATCTTATTTTACATAASATTCAAGTGTTTAATCTGTGACTTGAATCACCTCCCTGTATTATGTTTGTCATCCTTTAGGAGGTGTTTGTGCAGTTCCCAGAGCAGAAGTATCCTGATCTTCACTGAGTGCCCAGAAGCTGCAGTTGGAGACCAGTCAGATCTGATAATCTGATTATTATTTCCATATTACCCCTCCTTCAATGAAACTGTTATTCAGGCTTGTTCAGTAGCTTCAAAGCTACCCTGGATTAAATTCCTATCTGGATAAAAAGCTGATATTTGTGTGATGAGCACACATTAATGTGGATGACAGCTGCTTTGTTCAAGTGTGAACATTCCACTTCTAAGAGGTCACATTTCACTGGAAGTGCCCCTGGGTTTAGCATCTCCTGACTTTTCTCTTTTGCCTTGGAAGAGGAACAGGAGGCAAAGACTTTGGTCTTTTAGTCTTTKCTTCTTCTTATTGATAAATGTCCTCTGTATTTCCATACTTCAGAGGAATGTTCTTTTGCCATGATGAATGGCCCTTTTAGGCCCTGAATCAATTCAGACCTTTTCCATCCCRGCACTTGAAATTCTTGGGAGGATACTCCAATCTCCATAGTCTTGTTCATTGTTATGCAACTGCATCAGCATTAGAACAGAAATCAATCTTGATTTACATTTTGCTCTTGTCCAGGTGCTCAGAGCAGCAGCTTTTCAATGCTTAGTTAGTGGACTTGGCACTAAATAAATTTTTGCAACTTTTGCTGGTCTAGTGACATAAAATCTGGAAAATTATCACAAACTTTGACATACATCAGCTATGCTCTATGTTAAGGYTGTTCCATCCTTTCAAAATTACACCCTGATTCTTGGCTTTAGTTGCCTTCCCAGTTTTATTCTCTCCTCTTTGTTTCCAAATTGTAATTCTATAGCAGCTTAATGAAAGAAACTCTTTCTTTACCAATTTTTCTTGGCACACACTACACAAAGGTTCTGAACTCCTAGGAGAAAGACAAGGAACCATACTAAAAATATTTTTAAGGATAATGTCTTCCCTTTGCCAACAGGTAAAAGTTATTCAAGGCAGTAGTTATAGAAAAGAAAATTATTTGAAACCCTGTTCATCCTTGGTATTGCCCTGCCATGTTCAGATTGCTGYTCCCAAACAAATCCACTCAGATGTGAAAAACACATTCAAGTGATTTCTAATTATATTTAGCTGCTATTAATACCTTGAATGTTCTTTGATCTGGAATTATCCTGCAGAATATGTTGGAATACCTCTGAGTAAACCCAGCCATCTGGAATGTCAAGGTGCATGAACCAGTCCCTGAATCATTATTCATGGTGCTGGCCCTCAGCCAGGACCTGGAAACGGGGATAATTCTGGGAGCCATCAGCAGAAGGAAAGAAATATAAGCAGAAAAAACTTGTTTTYGAAGAGCTTAACTCAATTATGGAGAAATATAGCAAAACAGTTCAAATATAGATATATATGCAGTTTGATTTATAACATGCAGATGAAAGAAYATTGAGCTTTCTAAAAGTTTTAGGAAGATAGAAACCAGAATAAAAGCCACTGGGCCAGTCTGTATGGGATGCATCTTCTCTGAGCTTTAGAGATTAAAGTGTGATGATGTGAAGGTCTCCCTGCATCTGCAGACTGGAACCAGAGCATTCACATGGCTCAGCTGAAAGGAGACTCT
Source organism: Alauda arvensis (assembly GCA_902810485.1). Taxonomy (NCBI): domain Eukaryota; kingdom Metazoa; phylum Chordata; class Aves; order Passeriformes; family Alaudidae; genus Alauda; species Alauda arvensis. Next base: position 22,688 of record CADDXX010000593.1, read on the forward strand.
TTGTTTCTTTATAAATAAAGCAAACAGCTGTGCAGGACTTCTTACCAGATCTGCTGAGGTTTTGTAGCCAACATTACCATGTCATCTGATTATTTTTGAACTGTGGAGGTGTGTATTTCTTTGCTTCTAATGCCTCTTGCCTACAACCTTTAATTTTCCAAATTTTTGGTTTTGTTGTGGGTATTTTTAACCTSAGCTGAGAAAGAAGAATGAGGAAAGCATTGTAGGGGCTACTCAAGAGCTACTACARCAATCTGTCAGGAGCAGTCTGTGTTTGATATTCAATGTGCTGCTTCTCCATGGCTTTGGCTTCTGTTGTGTTCTGCTGGTTGTGCTCCAGAAATGGAGAGGAGCAGAGGGATCCAGGGGCATGATTTAATCCATTCTCCAGGAGGCATCTCAGATGAGACAGATGGTTTAATTGCTGATTTTACTTCTTTTTTCATTGACTGAGGTTAGATGTGATGTGGGATACGTGTGACTGGGAGAGGAGAAAGGTGGGAGAGAACAGATGGGATTTGTAACCAAGTCTTTTCATAATGTGTGAAACTTCTGYTCAAAAAAAGTGAGAGAAATTAGGGAGCCTCACGACCTGTCTGGTCCTGTTGTAGGCATCACCTCAGCCTCCCTCTGATTTTCCTCTGTCCTGATTCCAGGATTACCCCTTGCCCCCAGTTGCATGTTTCCCACAGGACATCTTCTTAAACCCTCCTGAGAGAGATGGAGCTCAAAATGTTTAGGAAACTGCTGGAAAGGCAACAGTTTACAGTCTAACAGACTGGAGGAAYAGAGGATGCAGATTTTCATGGAACAACTTCTTGGATACCCCCTCCAGGAAAACCCTAAATAAATGTCATTCATTCTTTGAACTGCCACAGGGCTTTTCCTCATCAGCAATTTTCTTTCCTCCCCTTGCCCTGAGACTTGTGGTGACTCCACTCCCTTCTAATCTTCTTGTCTTCCCTGATTATTTCCCATGTGTAAAGCTGAAAAAGCAGGTTCTTGCCTTTTTTTTTTTCTTTAAAGCATGAGATTCACTTGTTCTCTGTTAAAAATAAAGGATAATAAAGAAATTGCAGTGTCTTGAGCCACACCCCTTAAATATTCCTAGTTTTGAATTCATCACTTAGAATAAGTTGAGGGGGAAGAACCTGAGAGAGGAAATCACTCTTTAAGCAGCAATCAAATAATATTGAATGATCTGTTTTGTTAGTGGGAATAAAAGTCCTTMAATTTTAGACTTTTATAATTAGATCCTAAAAAAAGTCAACTTCAAGGCACGTGGCTTGATCCCATCAGATGCTGTTAAGGTGTGATGCTGATGGGCAGTGAGAACATGGGAAAGAGGAACTGGACAAAACTCAAATTTCTGTTCAAGGACAAGGATAATGGTGATTGGAGATATCAGAACATGGCCAACTGTTTGCTGATCTCATCTTTCCTCTGGCTGAGGATTTAAGGGGTTGATTAGGTAAAGCAGCCCTTTAAAGTCAGCTCTGTACAACACAACAGCATGAGCTTAGGAAATTTGTCACTGAAGGGCTTTGAGGAGCAATTGTGACACAGAGCTGGCAGTTCAGAGCCAGATGATTCTCCGGGTTAGAGAGGAATCAAAACTGCTTCTGTAGATTGAAAGGGAGCAGCAATTTAATGTCTTTTTGAAAGATTTGTACCCTCTAAAATTGCTTCTTTGAAAGTCTCCATTGCTATTTAATCAGCAGTTATTAAATATGTTCCAGAAGAATTGCTGAAGGCTGAATATTGCTTTCTTCTCCTTTTTCTGCAATGAATGACTGGAACATAATAATTTGAGGGTTTGCTTTAGTGACAGCACCTTATTGAGAAGAATGATCAGCAAATAATGTCCCAAGARAAGAGGAGGCTGAAGGAACTGACAAACCAATCACATTGTCTACATTCCTCAGTTTTTGCRCTTTTGTCTCTGGTGATTTTTTTTTTAATTTTTTTTCTCTTTTGTTTTGGAGTTTGTTTGGTTTTTAGCTAAAAACTGGTTGGGATTTTTTTTTTTTTGCATTATTTCATTCACAAGGGTGACACGCTTCAGTTTAACAATTTAAACACCAGGKGAATCAAGGGAGTTGTTTTGCTCCTTCAGTGATCAAGAGACAAGGACCTCAGCACTATTACATGTCCAGTTAAATGAGGTTATTCCCATATAAATGGTGACTTAACTACACTGGAATGTCACACCCTCCTGTATCAGTGGGACACACAGTAACAGGAAGACAAGACAATTCCTCTGAGATAAGAGAAATCCATGTAAAAATCCCTATCCCAATGCAATACAAAATTCCCTGAAGGCAAAGATGCTCACCCCCAGATAAGAAGGCAATACCCCTTTTAGGACAAATGAGTTGAAAATGAAATTTAAATATAGATAGCCAAAATTTTTAATAAGTTCCTGAAAGGGCATGCCACAGGCTACCTCACATTGATTTTCCCTGAGGCTTATGAAAAACTTGAAAACCCCTTCATTTTGTCTCAGTGCAGAAGGGAAAAAAGTTTTCACATCTCAAACAATGTGTGAGCTGAAGAAAGTCACTGCTGCCCACTTCTGCAGAGAATCTCCAAAGCCAAATGCACTCCTGGAACACAAAGCATTGGATGTGCAGTGTGAAACAGTGCCATGTGCAGCTGATAGAACCAAACACTTCATGTAACATTTATMTTACATAAACATTAGATATTCACAGTGTGGATGTGTGCTGATCATCTCACATCCCAGCTGATAAGCCAATGATCTCTCCACAGCTGATGGGAAGGAAGAGAGACTTTTTTAGGGCACAGTTAATTTGCCATATTTTGCAATGTGCTTTAAAGTGAGATGAAGTGCCTGTTTGTCTCTGGTGGGTTTGTGGGAGCCCATGGGGACTCACCCAAGTGTACAAATCTACATTGCAAAAGTCTACAGTCAGTCTGAAAAATCACCTCCTCAGTGCCTGTAACTCAGAGGAGTGCCAAGTTCTAAAGAAATCCTGGAACTATTTTTACTTTATTTTATAAGGGAAGTTTCTCTTAATGAGTTCCCTTTTCAARTCTAATCCCCCAGCTTCTTGTTTGGGAAGATTTCTTTAGATAGACTCTTGTATCATTAATGTTCTGGTGTAGGACTGCTTTTTTTACCAAGTCTCCAGCTATCATTAGTGCAGATATCCTTCATCTATAATGCACTTGCAGTGGTTCCCATGTGTCCATGCTTCTCTGTTACTTTCTCATTTGTGTCAAGCCCTGAGCACTGGATGAGGATGTTTGGCTGGGAAGCCTCCATTTCCTGCTGCCAGCGTGGAATTTTGTCTGGTGGCACCTTGTCAGCTCTTTCCCTTGGGGTCTCTGCTCTGCAGCCTGTGAGCTGGCTGTSCTGTGGTGTGCTCTGAGGGCTTATTTGCACTAAAGGCAGCTGTACCCCCTTCACTTTTTCATGCAAGGGTGATGAGTGAGCCTTGGCTCAGCCTGAGTGTGGGTACCTGGTGCTGGGGTRCACCCAGGGCCTCTGGGCTGTGTGGACATCTCCAGTCCATTGGTGGATGTGATTTATGACTGAATACACCCTGTGAGCTAAAAAGCAGTGTCCTTCAGACCATTTTAGAAGAGGATGGATGGGAAGCTGGAGACTCAGAGTGGGCTTGATTTGCTTAAACACGTGAGGTTAGTGCCTTTCCAGGTGCTCCAAGCTATCTGAGATATCCTCATGCTGACAGGACCCAGGAATGTCTGAGGAGGCATCCAAAGCCAGGTSAGTCACTCCAAGGTATCTAAAATGGCACCATGCACACACTGAACCCTTTCTTTGCTCTGTGTCCAGGTTTCTTTCACTCTGCCATCAAGGTTTGTGTCACTGCTTGCTCCTKTGTTCCCAGTGCCAGAAATAAAGTTCTCTTCCTTGCACCAGYGGACTGACAGAGCACTTCAATGCCCTTTCTGTCAGCTATTGCCAAAGCCATGATTCATGGAATGTACTCCTCACTTTATTTGGAAGGGTCCTGCCCCTCAGCAGAAGCCAGGCCAGGWCACTGGTGGTGTGCAGGGACAGGGACAACCCACAGCCTGGAGCAGAGGGGTCTGATCCGGGCTGGATCTTCAAGCACAGCAACAACTGATCAGCACAGACCTCACAACAGTGTATTTCACTGGCCTATTTTAGCCTATTTGCCCATTTGCTTTATTTGACCTATTCTATTCTATTCTATTCTATTCTATTCTATTCTATTCTATTCTATTCTATTCTATTCTATTCTATTCTATTCTATTCTATTCTATTCT
>CADDXX010000593.1:40756-134445 GCA_902810485.1 Alauda arvensis
CAAAAAAGAGACCATCTAAATGATCTAAATGATCCAACTCAACACTTCGTTCATGCAGGAAGAAACTTGGTTCCACCCCTGCCATGGGCAGGGACACCTCCAACTATCCCAAGGTTGCTCCAAGCCTCATCCAGCCTGGCCTTGGACAGTGCCAGGGATCCAGGGGCAGCCACAGCTTCCCTGGGCAGCCTGTGCCAGGGCCTCATCGCCTTTGAAATGGAAGAATTTCTTTCCAATATCCAATTTCAAACTAGTCCCTTTCAGTTAAAAGCCATGGCCCATGGTTATGGACCAAATCTCCCAGCTTCCTGCAGAAACTTGGACCTCTGGATCCACAAAGAGCTGTTCCTGCTCAGTGGGGTCTGGTTCCATGGCAGAGAGCTTTCAGAAATGCAAAACAATTTAGGCCTCAGACTCAGGAACCCAGCAGTGCAAATAAAGAGCTCTTCCCCCTGCTCTGCACAAATTAAAATTGACACAGAAATGTCAAGCACAGGATTCATCTTCATCTGGGCAAGTGATGCTAATGCAGCATTTCCTTTCCTCTCAGCTTCTCTGCAGGTCTGACACCAGGACAGCTGCATCCCCTGGGAGAATCCTCACCCTGCCTTTGCATGGGATTCTTTTATCCTGGTTTCTTCTCTCTGCCTTGCATTAATGTGAGTCCTACCCACGTCAGAGCTATGTCCCCTCCTGGGGGAGACAGGAACACATCATTATAATTTATCCACACAGAAAACTAACTACACCTGGGAGTGATGTCCAAAAGAAATCATGCAGTGCATTTTAATTTAAAAAGTTGAGTAATACTCTAGATACACATGCCTAATATTTTGTCTAAAAAGAAAAAAAAAACCCAGTGTAAAACTTTGGAAATTTCTCAGTAGAAAATATACTAGCTTTGTTTTTCTGATTATTCTTTCGATTTATAAATTGCAAGAACCTGAAGAACCCGAAGATAAAATTATATAAATAAATAAAATTTATAAATTGCAAGAACAGAGCAGAACCTGAAGATACTGGAAGAAGTTGGAAGACATTTTAAAATTTGCAGCATCTTTAATAATTATTTTTATTTTTATTTTTATTTTTATTTTTATTTTTATTTTTATTTCAATGTTTATTTCTATTTTTATTTCAAAGTTTATTTTTATTTTTATTTTTATTTCAATTTTTATTTTTATTTTTATTTCAAAGTTTATTTTTATTTTTTATTATTTCAATTTTAATTTTTACTTTTTAATAAGAGTAGTGTTTTCATGCTACTTAAGCTTTCAAAGCTAATACCTAGAAAAGCCTGTTTGTAATTTCACCAAATAATGAGTTGTAGGTTAATCCTAAATTAATAACAGTGACAAATGGCCCTGGCACTGCTCTAAACATTAAAGGGAACACCTCAAACACCAGTTTTGTTATCAGGAATCCCTACAGGATCTGCACCACTCTGATCACAGCTGTGTCACTTTTCTCATCACTGTCAAAAACAAAGCAAAGCAAAAATGCATATGAAGTTTTAATTAAAAATCTGAGTACTGTCAAAGTGATTTCTACAGCTCAGGGCTCATCAAGCATTTTAAGATTTAGGCCGAAGCCGCACTAAAAAAAAAAACAACAAACAAAAATTAAAAAAAAAATTATTAATTTTATTAAAAAGAAGCTTCTAAATTCGGGGAGACAATATAAAACTGAAGCATTTTCATGTGGAGAGCTCAGACTAAATCTTGATGCTGCCATGCCCTGATTTTTCTCCTCCTTTGGCTCATCAGCCCGTTTCTACAAGATCTTTGCTGGAGTTTGTAGCAAACAACACCATAATTATAATTTTGTAAATTATGTGTGGTAACAGAACTATATTTTCTGCCAATTCCTTGTTGTGGAAATTAATAATTTCTTTCATGGAGATACGTAGGACTTGAAGCCTCTCTGCAAACTGAAACTCACTGACAGATGATTTACAAAATCAAGTGCCTAATTACACGCTCTCATRAATATTCATCCTCGTGCTCACAGTTGTGGAGGAGAGAAAGTGAACATGTTGATTAATCAATTGATAGTATCTGATTCATCTGGCTATACAAATGGGAAAGAAAAGGCAGCAGAGCAATTTCCAGCAAATCTGGGCTCCRGCAGATTGTGTTGCTGAGGAATGTTAACACGAGATGAAAAATTAATGAGTGCTAAAATTTAAAGGGTGCACGAGAGCAGAGGGGATTGCAGGCAAAGTGAGTGGATTTTCCACATCACTTGGCCCTGTTGCTTAATTCAGGGGATGGTATAAAACTCATGCTTCCATTACTGAAGTTCATAACATTTGCCTTTTTGAGCTTTGCCAAACTTGGGACATTGTGGCCAAATGGTCTGATTCAAGCTGCTTTTTTATTTGGACCTAGGAAAAATGGCCTAAGCCTTTTCCACAAATGCAAATAGTAAGAAATAWTTGTTTTATCTGCTTTAACAAAATGTGGGGAAATTATAAAACCTCTCAGTGCTAATGGTTATTAAATCCAGRGGAGCACAATGCCTGTCAGTTTTGGATGAGAGGTTTATTCTGGAAAGGGTGGGGAAGMACAGTGGATCTGTGTGCATCATAAGTCTTTGAAAAATCGCAAGTTAACATTAGAAACTTGGCAGATTGAGCATCAACACAGCACCTTGGAACAGCTGCCACTCCCCTGGTCTGCAGAAATAATCCACTTTTTGGGACATGATTACACTGCCCTGCAGTGTCTGGAAAGGAGGGGACAGAGACATCACTGAAACCCYCTCAGGCAGATATGAATTTCTGTGACCTCTTTCTCCAGAGACTCTCAACAGCCTTTGGCAAATTGGTTCCTAATTAGGCACCTCAGCTGTGCTGAGCTCCTGATGAGCTGAGRGGGTCAGGCCTGAGTGAGGAACAGGCTGGAGGAGTTTGTTCCTGTAACAGGTGGTCAGAGATGGGGGAGCAAGGCAGGGATGGGGAGAAGGATTTGTCTGAAGCCAGACACAAAGACAGGAAAACAGCACAACTCCCTGCTCCCTCTGCTCCCTATCAGCAAAACCACAGGGCTCATTTGGGGTCACCTCCTGCCAAATACCCCTTGCTCTGCTCAAATGAATCCCCTCTTTGACTTGGTGGCTTTGTGACTTGAGGGAGAGAAAAAGTCTCTCCCTCAAACAAAGGTCAGGATCAGTCCTGCCCCTGTAACCAGAGCCTAATGGTAACCACGCCCCCTCATATTGTACACTATAAAACCGGCTAGCTCTGGCTAGTCTTGGTTCTTGGAATATGCTGTATCTGAGGAGGCCACGTGTGCTTGTGTTCCCCTGAATAAATGCAACCTCAGATCTTCATCCAAGACCCCGTCTCGTCCTTCCATAACCAGCTGATAGACAAGGTGAGCCCAGGGCTGCTCAGAACTTGCTCACAACCCGCTCACAACAGTGACTGTCCGTGCCTTCACACCTTTTAATTGTGCTGCTGCAACTCCTCTGTTAGTGCACTGCAGGCTCCTGTGCTTTTTGCTAATTTGCAATTTTGCTAATTGCAGAATAAGCTGYTTATTCTGGCTATACTTTATCAAGTGCTGATAGAGTCCCCACCAGAGACTGGTACTGAAACTCATTCCCCACACAGAGGTTTGTTTTCTTCTCTTTGCCACCAGATTCTTTCCCTTCTGCCTTCCTTACTTTTAACTTTGTTGGAAGCACCTTTGTTTTCTGCAGTGCACTGAAGGGGAATTCAGGAATGAGAATGTGCAGGAAGGAAATGCACCTATCACTTTGATAGAGAAATAATTTCTTACAGAAATTAAGTCATAGTCATATGCCTCACATGAAAGAGTTACGCTCTTTAGTGTGTTAAATGTATTAAACAGTATTAGATGTTTACCATTCTCTATGTTACAGACATTCCTGCACATGTTTCCATCTTTACAAAGGAAATCAGATATTTCTATGTTATTGATACAATTAAAATATCCATGTAAGAAAAGTTATTTGAGTGTTTGTGTCAATAACCAATAAAGGAGTTTAATCTTTCTCTATTGTACTGCCATATTAGACATCCATAGTCAGTCACTTTTCAGAGGTTATAACAGAATAGTGGCTGCTTTTTATTTTTTTCCCCAGGTTACTTAGTGATTTTAGCTGTAGGAAAACAATAAATTAATTTTTTTGCCATTGAAAAAATGTGTTGGCTGTACATAGAGATTGCCTTTTACTGAAGTTCTTTCCTGTTTCAACCCACACGACTTCCTAAGAATAGGAATTTTTTTATTTTGGGAGTCAGACTTCAATTAAAACAGTCAAAAAAAAAGGGGTTGATGTTAAGAGCTCCTAACCTAGATACTAATGCAGCCAGAAATGGAGTAATCCAGACTTCCTTTGTGCTGAGCTCAGGATTTTTAGGATGCTCCAGCTTTCCTACCTATATCACACATGGGTCTCCCAAAACAAAATAGTTTTTTTTTTTTTTTTTTTTTTTTTTTTTTTTTTTTTTTTGTTGTTGTTTTTTTTTCCCCCCCACATGATTTTTCAGCTTCACAGCCCCACTACTGTGATGAAATACCCTTTCTCTGAGCACAGAAGGCTTTGTGGAAGTCCTCAGAGCAGCCTCTCACATCCTGAGCCAGCCTCTCCTCTCCATGGAGCAGCCCCTCGTGCTCTCTGAGTGCCAGCGTGCTCCATGCCCTCATGGCCACAGGTTGGCTTGCAGACTTGTGCCTTTCTGGTGCCACTTTATAGCTTCATTTTCAGGCCYACAGTGCAGTAAATTGGCTCCCAACAGACTGTGAATAAAATGCTGTTGTGTGGCTTTTTTTTTTTTTGGATGCTACATTTGTTTTTATGATAAAACCCCCATTTTGTGTGAGAATGCACAAAGCTGGTAACACAGTGATGGTGCCCAGGCTCCATCTGAGGGGAGGGATGAGTGTGACCATTTTCCAGCATTAATGACTCCCAAACTGACATCTGTGAAAGTGCTTCTGTCCCAGCCCATGAAGCCTGACTGAAAATTGGAGCTGTGGACTAAATTATTCCAGGCTTCCAGAGACCTTTTGATTGGCTCGTTAATAACATCATCTAGCCAGGAACCAGGCAGCATCTCAGTCCTTTCTGAAATTCTGTGTGGTTTTGCTTTGCTTGTACCTCTTGCCTTGTTTCTTTGCCTTTGGTCCTGATCACAGTGCAAACCACAGGGGTAATGAAATCAGGGCAAATTGCTCAGCTGGTGTCCAGACAAGCTGAGCTCTGCATCAATGCACAGAACCACAGAAAATGGAGCAGTGCTTTGGGTTGAAGGGACCTTAGAGATTGCCTTGGGCAGGGACAACTTCCACTATCCCAGGCTGCTCAAAGCCTCCTCCAACCTTCCAGGGACAATGAGTCCACAACCTCTCTGGCCAATCTATTTTACTGCCTCACACCCTCACAGTAAAGAATTGATTCCTGATATCTAATCTAAACCTGCCCTCCTTCAGTTTAAGGCCCCTGGACTTTTGCTGGTTTCACAACTGTGAACAGAATTTAGCCCGTAACAAAATCTGGGGAGTAAATGCCTGTAAACAAGAAAGTCAAATAAGTTACCAAAAATTGTTGGTTTTGTTTGTGACTGTGTCCACAAATTCTAGATGACCTTGTGAGAATAATCTCCAAAGAATGGARAACTGAAAACTCATTACTAATAAGAGAGGTTTTAGAGGATGGAGTTTTATTAYATTTACTAAAGTTAATGCTTCTTCAATTCTCTCTCCTTTGACCCATTCCAGTATTATCAGATTAAACATATTCTATATAGAAGAATTCTGATTCAAGAGTCAACAGAAACAAATAACATTTGCAGAAGGACTTGCTAGTAGAATTTTTTATTCAAGTGCTTTATTAAACTCACTTAAAGCACTGATTAAACTGACCAAATGGAGTAAAGGACCAGCAAGGTGAAGATTTGAGAGCAGGCTAGCTGACTAAGTCTGGATTTGGTCACTTATGTCAATACTCCCAGGATATATCCAAACCAAAGTTACTTTAATATGTGACTTTTTTTTTAAAGCAGCTTGAAGGCCAGAGCCAAAGCTTTTCCCTGTAGCAGCCTTTTTTGTTAAATACAATGAAGTGTTCGGACACTTTTTTGAGTTACCATGATTTTCAGTATATATTTCACTCTGTTGTGAGGAAAATGCAAGAACTTTCTGAGCATTTGGTTAACTGAAAAAACCCAGTTCTTGAACAAGAAAATCCAGTTCTTGAACAAGAAAATCAAGAACAATCTACTGTTCTTGATTTTATTGAAATTTAGATTGTTGAACAGAAAACCAAACCTTATTGGTTTCCTCCCTTTTGTAATAGAGAAACAACTAATCAGATGATCCAAATACCCAATGTTAGTACRATGAAATTCTCCAAATATTGAGATGATTGAGTACTTCCACATTTCTGTGCAACCCTCAATTTTTATATGAGCCAATGTTCCTCTTTCCCTCACTCATGTCATGATTTAATTTCCATGTAGAATCATGGAATCACAGAATGGTTTGAGTTGGAATGAAACTTAAAGATCATCTTGTTCTATCCCCTGCCATGGGCAAGACAACTTCCACTATCCCAGGCTGCTCCAAGTCCCATCCAGCCTGGCCTTGAGCATTTCCAGGGATGGGGCAGTGTTCTAGTGCCTGTTTGTTTTTAAGAAAGACCTGTATAAATTCGTGTAGAAAAATTATGATGAGGAACTRGAGAATGGATTTCCTGATACAGGATGTTCCTTAAGACTCCTGTTCCCTGTAAAATGACTAAACTTTCCTATACATATGCTTTACAGCCATTTCTCTCCTCTCCTTTAGTAATACTTATGTTGTTTCCTTTACTTTCTAGATTAATATTTGCAAAATGCCTTGTTGCTGAAAAAAGCACTGGCATTGCTGTTATTGTGTGTGCTTGGCTCCTCAGATGCTGGTGTATGAAATGTATGAGAGAGAGAATACAGAGTAATTTAAAATCCCTCTTTGCAGTTTGAGGCCTATCTTCATTTTTCGTTTGCTTTTTCTTATCACGTCCAAGGAAAAAAGCACAAAGGACAGGGTTAAAGATTGGTTCTGAAGATGCTTCCACTTCATATGTACACAGCCAACAAGGCAGACTCRAACACAGCCAAAARCTTCCAGACTTGAAATCAATATTTRGGTTTTTTTCCTATTTTTCCTCCGGTACAAACACAAAAAACCTAAACCCAAACCAAAAAATAATCCAAATCTGGAGTAAATCAAAGCTAATTCTGAAATTATAGGCTACTTATTTTTTACAAAAGACTTTCCCAAATGAAGGGGTTAGCTGGATGCACAGATGTGCTCTTGGCTTTATTGCACAGAGCTGAGACAAATCAATACCCAGAGCCATGGTATTCTGGGGCCCTTGAAAAGAGAATTTACAGGAAAAGGGAAATAAGAGYAAAATTGCTCTGGTAGACCAATAATGTGCTTTAGTTACATAACCTGTGTCACTCTGGTACACAAAAAGAATGACACGGACACGCTGAGATGTCCAGAGCAGAAAAGGAAAAAGTTTAAATTTTTGACCTTGACAGAATCCTAACCATGGCCAGGGATTGGAGGATGAAGTTTCCATCTCTCCAATCACACTGGTAAACCAACAGTCCTTCTCCCAGGAGGAGGAATGCAAAACAACAGAGACATTACAATAACATTTCATTGTTTATATGAAAATCTGTGAGAACTCCACTACAAAAATGAAAACATCAGAAGGCTCAGAAAGATGAGGAAGACAAACCTGTACTCAGGACACTGGCAGAGGGTCTTTTAAATCAGATTACAAATGATTGAAATAAGAGAAGATTAAATTTATCACAATTAAATGTTGTTTGAAAAGTACTACTGATAGACCCAAATCAGAGCTCGCTGCAGGTTGATGTCCAGCAGGAGAGRTCACAAGAGGGATTTCCTGATGGGGGAAGCAAAGGAATGACATTTCCTTCTCACCTGAACCTGTGCCCCTGACTGCTTCATGAAGCCAGCAAGGACAGCTGGGGTGTCTGACATTTCCCAAGTGAGGGAAGAGCCTCTGGAGAGGAGAGGACCAGGGGTCATTCTGCAGAGCTCCTTGGGTTGTTGTGCCCACAYGTGGAGTTGGCTTCCAGGGGTCAGTGTTTGCTGTGCTCCCAGCAGCAAGGGCAGTTTCTCAGCCCTTCTGTTTAGAGGTGACAAACCCTCAGTTTTCTGTCTGAAACAGCTGCTCTCAGTCTCCAGAGTGGAAAAGTGACTTCCTTTTGCCTCTTCAGTCAACCTCAATGAGTCCTGCTCATCCCAAGGGACAGTGCACAGTGCAGGGTGGGGCCAGATCCCACCACTTTTCCTCAGGCACTGGGTTTGGAGTGCTGCCTTCTTCCTCACAACACCAAGTTCAGCTCAGCAACAGCAAGGATCCCCAGGTGACAGAATGCAGTTCATCTGTCTTACATGAGACACTCACCCAGTGTCAATTGGCCTTTCCACATAGTGGGAAAAAGAGGGACTTACACAAAGTGAGAAATGGGCTCATGACCTGGAAAATGATAAAATAAAAACTAGAGATGGAGTAATTGATAGGAGTCATGTAAGAATGCTGTCAATTTGTTCCCAAAGGTGTGTCCTGTGAGGGTGAGGAGGAGTGCCTACATCCCAATTTGGGTAAAAAGAGCCCATCCCAGGCTGGTATTGTGGTATATTCAGGTTTGTGGTATATTCAGGTTTGTGGTATATTTTAGAAGCAACTCCTCAGGTAATCTGCTCATATAGAAAAGTAAAAAAGCAAGCATACTCAGAAAACCCTGGGATTAATATTTTATCCACCAATATTTAGAAATGTGCAACTTTCATGAGGASAACTGTAGCTCTGAACTTCCTCTGCAGTGAAYATGAAAAGTGAGCCCTTCTACAGGKCTGCATCTCTGTCCWAAATATCTGAYTCACCCTCTGCAACCSTGTTTTGTCCATATTKTCTGGTTTTTCYCCAGAAAGAACTTGAGACAGCTCCTCCAACCTGGTCACACTTAACAGCCTGACAYGAAGTCAGGTAAATCTGGGGCTCTAAGGACTGGATTTCAATACTTCATATTTGGCTCATCCATCCAGAATTAGATCAAAGTTAAGATTTYTCTCCTTTCTTTAAGACAATGGTCATTTAAAGAAGCTTTCATCACAACTTTGAATACACTCATGTATTTGAGTATGTATTAGGTACTTGTGTGTATTTTTCTTAGTGTCCTGACTGAAAAGTAAAAGCTTGGGAGGGATTAGCAGAAGGTTTCTGTAAGAGTGAAAAAAAAGTATACAGAGAACAAAAGATAAAAAAAAAAAAATTAATTCCTTCTAGCTTTGAATCTGATATGTCCAAAAAGAGGATTTTATGATAAGATGTACTATTTGAGGTCTCACTGACCCAGGAGTTCTCTTGTCATGTTGGTGGTTCTGTTTTGTTGAGGATAGATGAGATTTGCAGYCAGAACTGYAATATTTAAATCATTGTCAAACCTMTACAAAGCCCCATAAGCATAATGGATCATCTTGATAAAAACTCCAAAGACTTCACAGTTTAGAAATACTCAGGCTCAAGGGGACAGCTTGTCCTTAAATTGAACCAGTCTCTACCTCAGTGAAAAGAATGAATTTATTCTTATGCAAAAGTGTCTGTGGCACAGAACTGGRGATTTAATTTTACATGCAGTAGAGCAAAGAACACAAAAAAATGTCTGTTGGAAAGCAGTCCATTACGCTGATATGCTATCTGTACACATTCATCTTCCCCTTTATTCATCATAATTTGTAAAGAAGCATTATTGCTTGCCATCCAGTACTGCTCATCTCATATATATCCACAGTGTTAAGCAGATGGCTGTGAGTGTAATTAAAGAGAGAGGGAAAAAACCCATTGTTCTTTATCGGTAAAAGATGCAGAATGAGACAAAATTATTTTTTCAGTTTGGGTGCTGGTATTTTGTGACATTTACATGTAAGAATAACAGGTCAGATAATAGGTCTTAAAACKATATAAATGTAATTTTCTCAGCACTAGASACATAAACAAGGAATTTATTTYYCCCTGCTTTTCAAAGAGARAGCAATTGGAGKATTTGGCCCARCATTTTGTATTTGTGCTATAATGTCAGAAGGCATWCTACATTTTAAAACTGTTAAAAAGTGGCTTTCAGTTGTGCAAGCTTGTTTTTGAGTGCCTGCTTTAAACTGCTGTTGTCATTAGGAGATACTTGTTTATTTTGCCTCTCACCACAGTTTCCCCAGTGCAGGATTTCAAGACCAACAGAGAAGGTCTTTGCATTGGGACACTCAGGGTCTCTTCAGAGGCCGATCAGTAAAAAATTAGACTTATGAAAGACTAGAAAACAGTCTTCTAGTCTGCATTAGGAGTGCCTCATCAAAGAGGTGCATTTACCAATCTGCTGCTGTTCCTTTRCTGTCTTCAGTGTGTGCCCAGGCCACCAGAGAATCACAGAACAGTTTGGGTTGGAAGGGCCTTTTAAAGGCCATTTGCTCCTACTCTGCTTTCTGAGCAGGGACRTCTTCAGCTTCATCAGGTWACCCWAAGTCCCATCCAACCTGACCTKGAACACTTCCAGGGATGGGGCAGCCACCACCTCTCTGGGCAAGTTGTAATCCACACCTTTGGGACAACTGGGCTTCCTTTCCTGGTTTCTTGCAATTCYTTATTGTGCTGATATTCCTTATTGTGGGGCTTGGGGATCTCTGTCCCATCCTCTGTGGGAAACAGGACCTCCCTAGCTCTGGGCAATCCCTTTTGCTCTCATCCCCCTCCACAAGGATCACATTCTTCACCTGCACCACGAGACCTCCACCAGCCAGATGAAGAGGAAGGAAGAACTGTTTATCTTTAAAAGCATCCTCTCTTCTGCGCTGGTGACCCCAAGGGTGGGGTGCTTGGGCAGAAGGCCATGTTTTACACTGGTCATTTATCTATTCTGGAAACCACAGGGCAAGAATGATTTCTATCATTCTGCCTGGGCATTTTCCTTCAAGCCTCGAAAACTGCCCTGAGCAGGGGCACAGGAGGGGTGCAGAGAGGACAGACAGAACCATCCTGTTATTATGATCACACATATTGCAGTAAAGCCTGCAGATCTCAGCCAAAACTAGACCTGAAAACTTTTACAGCAAGAGGCAGTGCCAATGCCCTCAGAAGATGCTGCTTCAGTACCAGCTTTGCTGCTGTGCTTGCAGCAAACGCTGTTTCATGTTCATGTGAAAGCTTGGAGGCTTGAATTCTGTATTTAGMTCTTGCTCACAGCAGTGGCTCAGGATTATGCTGGTACCACATCCAGCTCCCAGTACATTTTAAATACATTCATAGCTTTTAGAGCCAGTAAAGAACCGTTATATCATCTAGTCTGACTTCCTGTAACTTACACACGCAGGCCATAAAGTTCACCCAGTTACTCTTCTCTTGAGCACTGAMGAATATCTTCTAGAAATGCCTCCATCCTTCAGCTGAGGGACAGGCTGCCCCWTTCCCTGGAAATTTGCTTCAGGAATTACTCACCCTCACTGTTCCAAACTTGTACCTTACTGCTGRGAGGTATTGGTGAGGACAACCTTCTGCCACCCCTTCCTCTGAAGTTTTTCTCTGCTGGATTAGACCACCCTTTGCTGACCAGCATTTTCAGATTCAGCTGCAACTCCCTTCACCACTTATTTTTTGATAAACTGAGCAGATAGCAGAAGGAAAAGATAACACTGCATCTTGTTTTATTGAGTCTCAGTGATTATTTCCTACCCTCACTGCAGTTGTCATTACTTTTGGTTCGAGTCAGTGACCTGAGACCCAATGTTCTGAACTTTTTGTGCTTGTATGAACTGGAAGCACTCCAACTCCTGCCCAAYATTATCACTTTTAATAATGTACACTGCCATAGCTCCTATTCTCTGAACATTTTCTCCCCAAGGGAAGTGAGCCATAAACTGCATCATCTAAGTTAAATGTGGATTTTCCCATTATTTTCAGCATGATTTGAAGAGTTTCTGAGACTCAGGCAAAAGCTCTGAACCAAAAGTCAGCGACAGGAGTGGTGACTGGCCATTTCCATTACCTGAAAATTGTTTGTGAGGAAAAGACATCTCTGCTCCTCAGGGAGTAAAATGAGACCAAAGCAGATTAAGACTTTTTCTGAGCTACCCAGCCCCATATCCTGCCCTTGACACCATCAGCTGTGGTTGTGGAAGAAAAGAATATAAAGGATTGTTCTTCCCATGCTCTTTCTATTCCCACAGTTATTGGTACCATTTCTGGTATGGAGATTGGACTATCCCTTTTACTTCTCCTGCTTGGCCTCCTGTACACTTTTGCCCATTTTTACCCCAATTCTGACCTGCAGCAGGGGAGGTCTYACAATTTAGGTATGTGCTGTATGGAAAGCATGACAGTTCCCTTTTGAAGTTCAAACCTGCCACCCCAAGGTGCAGAGTGCCTCCTCACTCCTGTCTTTGGAGGAACTGTGGGCAGTTTTTCTCTCTTCACACTCTTTGCAGTTTCCTAGAGTTCCCCCTCAGCCTAGCAGGTGTATGTATCATTTCTGAACAGAAGAGACACATATAGTCAGTGCTTTTCACACCTAAGAAATTTCAATCCAAGCTCCTGGTTAGACTGAAACAGGAATCCTTTGGTCATGTAGGACATCAGATTCCAGAGACAAGACACCCATAGGCTTGGGTACAGAAGGTGAGCATGCATGAAGGTGCCTAGTTTCAGGGCTGGAGCTAATATTTTCAGTCTGACTTTACAGCAGTGTTACTCTGAATTTTTAAGCCTTCTGATAAGTTGTAGCTTGGAGTCAGTTTTTTCATGGTTTTTCATGTAAATAACAGGTGTTGTTTTCTAACTAGCTTGGATGTTTACATTCTTCTTAGTGAGATAGATTTCCTTGACAAGCATGTGTATTAGCCAGTGTGTGTGTAGAGGTGGGAACTATCTCACCCAGTTAAAACTTTTTCCTTTCCCTGTATATAAGAACCTCGATTTTATTAAAGACTTCTTTCTTTTCTTTTCCCTCGTGACTGCTGTGTTGTGCCGTTCTTTCATGTAGCAGTGCGACACAGCAGCCCTACTTTTGTGTGATCACATTTGTCCTCACTGGTTTCTCRCCTCAGCTTTCCCTCCCCAGTTAATTCTGTAGGCACACACTGCACCCACCCACAGCCTGCAGGGTGGYTCTGGAAATGGATTAGATCAGATCATGCACTTAATACATGGTCACCTACAGAGCTGAAATGCTGACTGGCATCTGAGGAGACCTCTTTGTCAAAGACAAACAATTTGGTTTACATTTGGGAGGGCAATATTGGATTTTAAGTGCAGTGATCATAGATGCAGCTGCCACCACCTATGTTGCATTTCAAATGATTAATAATATTTGTCAATTCTGGTATCTCGCTGTGCTTTATTGCTGTACAGCATACTCCAAATGATGGTACTCTCTTTTGGATTGATCTGATTAATGATGGATGAATCTGTTCCATTTCATTGTAAGCCTCTCTTAACTGAATGGCTTAGGTTAAAAGAGAACAACCTCCACCAAATGTTATGAATTATAGCATCATTTAAAATGCGTTTCCTTTCTCTTGTTGCTAACAGTTTAGTGACAATACCTGAAGAATTGAAATTAATTACTTTTGATCAAGCCCTGCTCCTCCGGATATAAACATGCCCTCAATTTTACTTTTATGATTGAATTTCTTTTTCCCCAGCAATGAAAGTGTCCTTCTGTCATTACAGTGCTTTATGTTCTACAACAGATCATTTCAGCACTGCAGATGCCCATCTTGTTCCTGGTGAAAATTGCCCACAACACCACAAAACCCATGGATGATTTATTCTCCTTCCTGTGCCCCCATTGGAGGAGCTGCTTTGACGCAGGGGCTTAACAAAARGATGGTGTTTAGGCTCTATACTTAGCTCCATTGTTGTGTGACCTGAGGCTTTGTTTTCACATCAGCTGCTTGTCCAATTCCTTGTCAGCCTTGTTTAATTAGCTGGTGTGGACTTCTATGGCAAGGACTTTGTAGTGTTTGTTGTTTGCTTAGTGCTTAGCTCAAGAGTGCCTCCATCTCTGCTGTTGTAATGCACAGAATAAAGAATATGAATAGTTTAACTGAAAACAGTAAAAAAAAAATCTTCATTTTCCTCTGTCTCCTAATTAGTATTACCCTTGTATTCTCTGTAGTTAGCACTGGCAAACATATGTTAATAATAATCCCTTACAAAGTCATAGCAGAGGTTTAAGTGTTGACTACTACAGGCAGTTAAAGACTCCAACAACTGTTTTTATGCATTAAAACCTGTCAAAACATATTGCTCTAGTAGGAAACAGAGCTGCTGACTACAAATGTTTCTCTAGGTGTCATATTCTCCACGACCTACGAAGGAGTTTAGGGGAGGTTTACTTGTTTCATCGCTGAGATTGTCACCAGAACAATGTGAAATAGAAACAGCAGAACCACCAATCTTCACACAGCATCAGAATTAGTCCCATCCAGAAACCTTTTTCTCTTCTGAGACTGCTATTGAGGCTTTCTTTGCTCACTCTTCCTTTAAGCAGATCCAGCATTTCTGGTCTTGAAAACAGACACGGGATGTTCTTCTCGAGATGCTAAAGATTCAATCTTTTGCTCTGTGTCACTGCCCCCACTCTCCATCCTGCAAGCACATGAAATGGCATTTTTAACTCTTCTTATTGCAAGTAATGCAGTCACCTAAATCACAGACCTTCCCTGAGTTCCTATGCAGGTTTTGTAAACACAGGGTGAATTAAGTAACAATTAGTGAGCKCTTGTCTGGGATGTACAAAATCTTCAGGCTCTACAGCTGGGCTGTTTTGAGAAGGAGAAATCAAATTTAGGTAACCTACTCATATATCCTTGACCTTTGAGGATTTTCTACTCAATAGAATAATAATAAAAGATTTATTTTCAGGGGAAGGAAAGCTTTGCTTAGACCACATGTTTTATTCCAGAGCTTTAAATGACAGCAATTATTGCAGTCTATCAGTCCATTCTTTYTGGCTGTCTGCCTCTCAGTGTCTAAACACTCTGCACAAGATCATTGTGGGTTCCAATTTTACTGGTGTAAATACTCAAGAAAAGTAAATATTTTCTTTAGCTAAGTATTCAAGCCCATACACTGGGCACACCTAAAACTCCCACATATTAATGATATTATATTTGCAGTAGCTTGAGAGGAAATCTTCTCAAGATGATAAACACAATTTAAAATAATAAACAGAATTTGAAAAGAGAACTGGACTGAATGCAATCATGATAAAAATAAACATATGGRTTATAATAGGGTAGAACTGGCTTCTCAACAATCAGTTCTGTTTTATTCACTCTAATGTTCCTTCTTGCATCTTCCTATCTGACACATCTCTGTTGAGTACCAAGGGCTGAAGAAAGAAAAAAAAAAAGTCAAATAAATCWTTTTTCTCCMTGAAATCAACAGGAATGACTGATGTTGCCCACAAACTGGTTCTGTTTAGCCTGAGAGTATCATTTTAATGTGGTAATCTCAGAATACATGAACGGCACTTTGACTCATAATGTGTTACTCAAATATTGCAATGTGTTGTTATACTTTATATTTGGGAAAAGCTTCCTTCCTAAAGCTCAGCTGGGCTCAGGATGCTTCACAWCCACTTCAGAAGCAGCCCACAGACTTTCTGGTGAGCTCATTTAAGTCAGATTTTCTTCTGACTCACTCAAGTGTTTGCACCAAAAGGCAGATGAAATTAATGGCAGTAGAAATTCCCTTTAATCAAATTGGTTTGACCTTTATGCTCCATAAGAAACCTTGGCTTAAGGAAAACAGATGCTCTTCACAATCTTCAGGCATTTTTGCTTTCCTCCCACATAAAATGAACAAATCACCCRCTGCATTTCTCAGTCTAGACTGCTTTTACTTTGGGGGACAAGGGATGAAGAAACATAAAATGTCTATGGATGTGAGKGAAAGTACACAGTGATTCACTGTAACAATTTGCAGAACAACATAAAAATAGTGGTTGAGTCACAGCTGACCTTTCTGAAAAGGTAGATTCTCATCTACATTTTAAAGGRTGCACAATACTAAAACCAGGTTCCATTATTTTATCCGAGTCTTGTATCAGAAATAAAGTAGTAGAAGGGCTTTTACTCTGTAGGGTGCACAACTAATACTCATTATTTCCTTTTCCCCCCCACAAACTCCTTTATTCTTCTGGAGAGATAATTTTACTCAGGTGGTTTGGGGTAGCTGCTTTAGCCTGGCTCTTGTTTCAGCACAACTCCATTATATGGAATCTGAGGAAATGGAATTGGCATGGGATTTTTGCCTATTTTTTTTTCTTCCAATGAGTCATGTTTGGTTTTGCAGTCCCAGCCTGGCTTTCAGTAGGGTGCCTGCCTGATGGGGTTTGGAACCACAGCTCAGTGAGTGTTCCTGCCTCCTGGGATCCAGGCAGTTCTGCTGRCTGAAGAATGTGAAGCTGGCTCTTCCACACCTCAGCAAAGTGTCCTAAGTACTGATTTATCAGCCAAAAAGATGAGAATGATCTCCCACCCCTCCTGTGAGAAATGGCTGCTGAAATGGCTGCCACATGGGCTCATACCTGTTTTCTTGCATAATCATTCTATGATTAACCCATGTAATCTTTACAAACACAGATTTTTTTCAGTGTCATTCCACTCTAATCCACACTGAGGGATTTATTACCAAGAATCTGGGTTACCCTGACCTTCTGTGGCAGGTCCATGGCATTCAGGATGGGGAACACTCTGAGCGGGAGAAGGAGCTTTACCCCACACAAAAATAAATGGGAATAGATGTCTCTGCACAGCACCAGGAAGAGCTGCACACACTCATCTCCAAATGCCACATGGCTGGATGTCCCACCACTGCAAGAGGTCCAGCTGAGGCAAGTGGAATATCCAAAACTGGAGTTACGAGCTGTGATAGACCCAAGGTGTGATGTGCAGGTCCTTTAAGAGTTTAACCACCAGGAAGGGAAAGGAAGAAATTCCTCCCGTCCAGAATCAGAAAACCCTCTCTGTGCTTGCAGGTGAATTTACAGGTGATTGAGTGATGTAGGGTTTCCAGAGAYGTTCCTGTGCCTCCTGAAACTGATCTCCCTGTAGCACATGAGACAAAAGAGGCCTTTGTCTGCTTTATCCACTCAGTCATTGGCTCTTCATTAACACTTTGCTCTGGAAGCTGAGTGTGAAGCTTGCTGTTAGTAAGGCTCAGAGAAGAATATTAATAACCAATTAAAAAAAACCCATAAAGATGTGCTGTATGGCAAATTAAACATGTTTGTGATGGAGAACAACAGCGTAACACTAGAGGGGTGACTGCATTGCTTCTCTGCATCACCTCAGCATTGCAGACAATTACTCAGTCTATCAAAAATACATTTAGAAGACCAATTAAGCAATACTTGTACTGATTAAGACACATGAACAACTCAGTTGGTCACTTTTAAGGGAAGTGTTATTTAGGAGAMCAAAGATATCAGACCAGCAAGATTTTGACAGATTTTGCTGTAATTTTTGCTCCCATTGCAAGACTCCCTGTTACAATTATGAGATGTCATAGGTGAATTCTGGTGTAGGAAAAAAAAAAGTATTTATCTATGCCTGTTAGRGGACAATGTTCTTTTTTCCTTCAGCGTTGTGAATTCTATTTTCATTAGTTCCTGCACTAGAGACATTCAGAAATGTGTCAGTGCTTCCAAGCATGTAATATAATTTTCACATGGACGTGACCTTTTTTATCAATCCTGCCTTTGAGTGTTGAGACTCATATGCATACCCCAGTTATTTATATATTTATTTAGTTAGCTGGCTGTTATTTAAAAACTTCAGGCATTTTTTCCCCTGAATAATACTCATGGTTTCAGGAGAATGGATCAGTTCAGGATTAGGGGAATCATTATGTGGCTGAAGACCTAGGGAATGACAGTTCCACTACAAATAGTCTTGATAGAGGTCTTGCACTGTAATACATAAACATCAACTCCAGTGCCTTGGGATGCAGTGCCCTTGAGATCCAACCATCAGAGTTAAGTCCCACTTGCACAAGTTTGTTGATTTCTTCTTTTGGCAATGTTTAAAAATAAGAATTGTTGCACTAAGAAACTCCAAGTGTTACTTTAACAAGGAATTTCTGTTTTGAAGTTGTATCTTACCCCACTTTACTTTCTTTGTAAAAGTAGGTCTTGAAGCTCAGCTGCCTTTCAGGCTGATGAAAGAGAAACTGTCCTGATAAAGGTGCTGCAGACTGCTGGGATGAGTTTCCTTTTGGAAATTGCCTCCCCTGTAAAGACTCCAGGACAACATCATTTTAGTGGTAGAGCAGACTGTCAGCAAGCCAGGATGTTGTAATTACAGATTRCCAGGTGAGATAAACCTTATTCTTCCCAAATTAGTGCTCATTTCCAACAGAGGGAGAGCAAGATAAGATCCCTCCCTGTGTGCTCTGCTGAGATGAACCTCTCTCTTGATGAGAGAGCCTCACTGCTTTCACTGGGCTCACCAGGCTGCAGACAGGCAGCTGACACCCAGGGAAATGCTGCTGCTCATGTTCTAGCTGCGTGGTGGCTACTAATTGGATGCTAACACAAATTGCATCGTGACTGCCTGCAGCTGTGCATTTGCAATGCTGCATCCTTGATAAGCCCATTCAATCACGCTCACTCAGACTCCTGCCCAATTTGTAAATGTTCACAAAAAAATCCACACACCAACTTCCAGGAACAAGTGTGGGTGGCCTGAGTGCTGGCATCACTGTGCCATGTATTTGGGATTAAAAAAGGGTTCCTTAAATCAGCTTCCAGAAGATAAATCCTCTCACCTGTGTTAGGAACCTATTTTAGGATAGCTCCTGCATGCACCAGATGCTCAGATTTTTGTMTTYGTTCTTCATTAATAATGGATCTCTCCTTGGTTTTAAAAGACAGAAGTATAGACTCTATTTAACAAGGGGTCAGATCCTGCAGTCCTTTACATTTGTTGAATATATAGTTATGCCACATGATACAAATGATAACTTSTTCTTCTTTCTCTATGTTAACATAAATCTGAATTTCCCCACTGGGTGTAATCATAGGCCTCATGCAGGAGGATTTAGATTCACCAGGAGAGCAAAGGCCAATAAAACACCACTCTGAAAATGGAGTATCTCATGTCTTTGATTTGATTTTTTTCCYTGTTTTCCCTCTGACTTCAGTGTTAGATGGGTTGGACCATTGGTAATTTTTATTACACTGACAAATGCAGAGTCAGGTAGGGGCACAAACTGGCTTTGACAGAGGTGTAGGATCCCTGCAAATGTGGAGACTCTGCTTAGGGAATGGCTAAACCAGAGAAGGACTCTGTGTATTGCTGTATTCCATAAAACCCAGGGCATAAACAAGAGATCCCATCTGCTCTACTGAGGCAGCAAAATGGATTTCACTCCAGTCTTCAACTCAAAGACTTGGTATGTGTGCTCCCTTTTTCTCCTTACTGATTAAATGTGAAGAGGGAAGAGGTTACAGTCGCTTTTGATCATGATGATACTTTTGTCCTTTTAAGACTGCGCTCTTGGGGGCTTGCTGGGCCATTTTCAAAAGGCTAATGCTGAGGAGCCTGCCTGTTCAAAGACTCCCTTTTTATTCTTTTTAACATTAATTGCTCAAATGTTACCTGTCACTGTTCTTCTTCAGCTCAAGCACTGCAGGTAAAAGTACAGAGCTTTCAGAACTGCATGGTAAAGTCTGCAACCTCCCACTCTGCACAGAAGCTGAATTTGCAAATAATGGGAATATCTCTGATTTGAGCTTTGTTGCTACCGCATAGAAGTCACCACAAATACTCCAGRTGACCATTCCCATCTAAATCATGGCTTTGTGGCACAGTGGAACAGCTTGGTCTAGCAAGTCACTTCCAGTTTTTTACTGGTGGTACTTTCCAAATGCCTTGGAAACCCTCACTCTGGGCACACACTGCATTCAGGACAGCATTTCTTATGGCATCCATTAAGATCATGCCCATGAAGGCAGATTTCAGAGAGCTGGGTATCCCTGTGTGTTATCTCAAGAAGGGGCTGAGTTTAGGAAGGAACCAGGGTTCCCCGGAGAACTTTCTGGGAAAGCAGCCACTTTGCAGGAGGTTCTGACATTATCCAGCAGGAGAAAGCCTGGTGAGTGGAAAATTCACCATCACTTGTGATTCAGGATTATTTCTTTCTGTAAGCCAGTGCTTGTGTGTGGGGTTACAGAGTTTATAAGCATGTGAGGCTCCTCATTCCCATCACTTCCAGGCAGCCAGGCTGAGAGCCTTGGCCCCACTGATGGGTTCAGCCTCAGGACAGCCCTGKGCAGCAGAACTGCATGAGCCCTCCTGTATTTAAATGGCTTTCACAGGGTCATGAATACAATAAATGAGGGTATGAGGGGACAGAAATGGACACCCATGATCTTCTGTGGGGCAGAGACCCACAGCAAATCCAGACTCCTCACTTGTGCCTTTGTCAGGAACTTCAGTTGTCTCCCAACCCCTGTGTGTCTGTGCACCCTCCCGTTTCTTCTCCTAAAGCACAGTTTGATCGTAGATGCATCCTTCCCTCTTTCAGGGCTGAAGTGGGGTCCCTGTGGCCTCTGTGGGTCCCTTGAGGAGTTCCTTCAGCCCTTGGAAGGCAGAGGGGCAGCTGCACTGACACAGGATGCAGCAAATCCAACAGTCTGATTAAGAAGGCCTGGCCTCAGGACTCTGCAGCCTTTTGGCAACAAGCTGGGAGGGCAAAGATGGTAATCCAGCTAATTACTGCACAGATATGCTCTGCTATAGCCAGGTCAGGTCCAGAAAAACAAGCCTTAGGACACCACTTGCTCAGTTAAAGCCCTTAAAATCCATTTGCCATGTTTGCTTCTCCCTTCTGCTTTTCCCTGTTTCCCTTGACTTTCTGCTTATTTTTTCCCTCCTAGTGGTGAGTGTGACTTGTGCAAACAGTTGAGGAGCCCCTGCCCTCTCACTCTCCTCCCTGTGATTCATTATTATTAATAACTGGGATATTTTTGGCTGCTGCTCATCAGGCAGCTTGCACCAAATCAGTGCTGCCAATCAAACCTTTCACTCTGCTCATGGGAGCAGAATGCCTTGTCCTGTTGGGRTTCCTCAGCAGTCCTGCTGCTGCATCCCTTACCTGAGGCTTCCACTTGGACTTGAGTGCATTCCTAAGTGTGTGCATGGAGAGGAGAACAGGTATGAGAGCAGCTCAGCTCGTGTTTCCCATGTTGCTTTTGGAGGCACAGCAAAGACTGCAGCACCAGGAGATAAACATGCTCCATATGGCACCTGCCTTTTGGTGAGGTTCTCCCCAGCCTGGGGAGACCTGTGGTGCTGTGGCTGTGCTCACTGAGCTTCACAGTGGGTTTGTTTTCGTTTCCAGCCTGAAAATCTATGCAGTGCAGAGGGGGAGGAAGGGTGGCTGTTAAAATGACATAAATAGTGGTACCAAACCRGATGGGGAAAGCAGATAGAGAGAGGAAAACAAACATGTTAACCTTATAAAGGAGTTAGGGGGCACAGTTTTTTTAGCAGGGCCTGTTGCAATAGGACAAGAGGCTTTAAGCTGACAGAGGATGGATCTAGATTAGATATAAGGAAGAAGTTTTTTGACAAATAGGGTGGTGGAACACTGGCACAAYTCTCCCAATCCCTGTCCCTGGAAACATCCAAGGCCAGGTTGAATGGGACTCTGAGGAATGTGGCCTGATTGCAGATGTCCCTGCTTGTTGCTGGGGCTTGGATTCTGTGACCTTGAAATGTCCCTTCCAAAACAAGCCATCCAGTTTCTTTATTGTCCTTTTTTAAAAATGAATTGTGAGGGGTATTGTTAATTATTGAGAGATGCCTCTGCTCCAAGGTGCAGCTAAGACTGTGTCCAGAAGTCAGTCATTTTATTGAACAGCAAATGTGAAGTAGAGAGTAGAAAGAAATAGAACAGAGAGGGAAGAGGGAATGAAAGAGACGTATTAAACAGAAGATTGTCACCACCTGTGGATCCAGTGSTGTCCTGTTGGWCCTTTTTCACCCTGGACTTCTTRGTTTGGAGGGTYKTGAGATAGTTCAAAACTTTTCACTATTTATACATTTTAGAAAATATGGGAATTGATGCTCATTAACTACACAGTTCTTATTCTTTTGGGTAAAGATTTCCTCACTTCCAATGCTATTTTTGCTCCTTGCTCAGTCTTTCTCTTTTGAGTTGGTGTTTCTTGTCTTGAGCTGGGTTGTGGTCTCCCCCTGACAGAATTACCTTTCACTCAATCCAAACTGATTTCAGCTCAGTTGCTTCTCTCATGGCCCATAACTTCTGCATTCTTTGTGTGCACTTTCAGAGGCAGATTAATTTCCAAAGCTTTGTTAACCTCCCCCAGGTCTGAGATAACAGCTGGACAGTTAGTACTTTATATTGTCTCAAATTCTGCCATGTTGGCTTAATTTAGAGTTCAAATTCCAGGTATCCATGGAGGCATATTCAGGGTGGGGTGGGTTTTGTAGTTCATGGATTTATATTTCGTGTGTGTTTATAGTGTTGATGCTTTAATAGGTGAGCTAATTATGGATACAAAAAAATCAAGAAAATACCAATAATTTATCCATAATACSAAGAACAGAAGTAAATAATAAATTCTTTGATCATTCCTGAATCATCCAGGAGAATCAGGTGCAGCAGAAAACCAACAGAGAGAGCAGGATTAGCCAAGTGCTAAGCAAATATCACATATCTCCCTGTGGCTGACCCCCATGCCACAGGAACCCCTGCAGTGCAAAGCAAACTGCTGGGATCAGGCACTGGCAGTGGCAGTGACCTCTGTGGATTTACTCTGTGAATTCATTTGGTCTCAACTGCACTTGCAGGCTCTCAAGACTGAGTGCTGGAAAAMCTTGTGGTGTCACTTAATCTATCCCTTTTCTTTCCACTTTTTCCAGCATCCATTTCTGCCTCCTGTGTTTTTGCTGCTCTGTGAGTCTCAGAGCTGAGGGCTTGGGCCATTATTCCATGGCCCAGCACCTCCAGGCACAGAGGAGGTGCTGTCACAGGCTGCTGTGCATCACTGAGCTGCAGCAATTTGCCATGTGCCATGAGAAATAATGTAACTTCTGTTAACCCTCTGTCCCTGTGAGCAAAGCTAAATCAATTTTCTGTACATTTGCCTTGGGCTGAGGTGTGCATGAGGACCAGGACAGTGATTTGGGTAAAGTGTGCCAGTTTGTTAAGCCATGAGAGTTCTGTCACCTTATAATTATTGTTAAGGTCACAGCTTTATTTTAAAATTTAACATTAAGTCATTAAATGTCATTTGACATGTATTTTTAAAATTTAAGATCAGTTATCTCGTCCACCTTCTGACATTAAGAAAAGATAAAGATCAAGTTCCTTTCATCCATACACCCCCCATATGGGATTGCTGGCACCAAAACCAGTCCCTTTTGACAACAAARATTGTCTTCAGAGTCCCACTGAGGACTTGGTTTCCTCTTTGGGCACCATTCTCTCTTTCCTTTTCTAAAAAATGGCAGAGAAGACATTTTCCTCCCCCTCAAGTCATTCTTCTCACTTCCTTCCCTTGCATGATYCCCTCCTTATCTTTAATTTGTTTTTATCCTTTATCTCCTTATCCCAGCACCACAGAAGGTCCCTGCCCCAGCTCAGTGTTCTGCTCTATTAGGAATATCTCCAGCAAATGGTTTAAAAAATGTACATATTGAGGAGACAAAGGTGAAATGTCCTTTAAGTCCTAATGGAAAGTGCAGCCTACAAGGAAAAAGCACAGCCTAAGAACCTGCTTTACTTGAGTGTTGCTCAAGCTGGGACAATATCACTAAACTTTATTTTGATGCTTTGTTTGGAATTTTTGTATCATTGAAGTGAAAATGAAGAATCATGAAAACCTGTTTCTTGGTAGCTATTGGCAGTAATTTCACCTTGCTGGTGGTCAGACACAAATGGTGTTGGATTGAGGTTACTTTCAGTCTATTTTTTTTTTTCAGATGTGCCTGAAAGAATAAAACTTCCTCCTGCACTAGTGAGCTTAATTCAAGTATTTTCAATTCAAAATCTTCCCCACCCATCACTCTCCACACATCAGCCTGCCAATCCAGATCCCCTTGCAGAATGCTCTGTCACTTGCTAAAATGTTCTGTCATTTCTCAYGCAAGCTGGCAGCTACAAGAGCTTGGCGTGTCTGATGCCAGTGTTCATGTGACTAAACCTTGCATTTGCAATTTATCCTATTTGTAGRACTAAAGTGATGCTAGGCAAAGACCAGAAGACATTGAACATTGTTCTGATTAGTTTTGGGTCACAAACTTTATGCCTGCCTTCCTTCTGCTCCTCAGAATGAGTCAGGAACTTGCACTTTMTGGCCTGTCTTGTGATTCAGGGCATAATAATTTGCTTTTAAGGATAAGATAAGGAAATCTCTGGGAGCTGATGGTCTCCTGAGGAGTGGTGAGGGTTGCTTGAAATTTCAATCCATCCAGATCTGATTTAATTTCAGCTCAATCTCAAAATCAAAGATGGCAATGTTTGTGTAGGTGGAACTACAGTGTAGTTCCAGTAGTATGCAGCGTAACTGAATTACCACCAGTTTTGTCATATGAGCTTCAAGAACAGTGGGTTAAGTCCATGTAAGTCATGGAAGGTTCGAGTAAGTTCTGAATAGAAATGTCCCAGTGACACAGCACCAGGTGCACTGGTTTTGGGGTTTATCACAACTGGGGAGTAGGGAAACATTTACCTTTTAGGGCATCAAGGCATTGTGCTGTGGGCAGGGTGATACCAGGCTGCAACAGGACAATAAAATCACGTTCCAAAGGCAAAGGTCTGAACCAGAAGGAGTGGCACAAGTGTTTTCCTGTCCTTGGTGAGATCCTGGGTGGCTGTAAATTGGGTCAGATCCAGATGTGGTGTGTTTATGGAACTGATTTTCTCCAGCTGAAGGTCAGACAGGTCAGCTCTGCTTCCACTGAAGCCTAGAGCCCTTGCCTCAACCCAGACASTGAGTGATTTTTAGATGGCATGGATTCAGCCTGCAGGAAAGAGGGGGTGATTGCCCCAAATACCTCAAGCATTCCCCGAAATCTCCCCAAATCCCTAAGAAACTGTAAAACTCAGATTTTGCCAGCCTGTGGGATCTTGGCTGGAAGTCCTCAGCACAACCAGGAAGAGGAAGGGGATGATGCATCTCACACATGGTGACATGTTGCAGTCCCCCYGAGGCTTGAACAGAACATGGACCATCTGGATTTTTGTAATGTGGAGTTCAATTAAAATGTTTTGATGTTAAGCACATGCCATTTTTGAGGACACAATTTTTTTCTCCCCAGCTTTCCATTTCTCTCTATTCTGTTAGAAACAAAAATAAGAGAGAGAGAGAGAGAGGAAGTTATAAATATTTCACATGAAATTCCATATGGCTTCTATCATTACACTAATATGCATTTAGGAATTATTTATTTTTTAATAAAAAAAGCAATTGAAATATGAATCTTGCCCTAATAAGCTAGGAAAATCAGCTTTGGGGTGACTTTCTAGACTTGAAGACTGATGTGAAGAAGGAGACTTCTGTCATTGGACAAGCCTCTACAGGTGAAATTGTCAATATTTATTCCTCCTGGGTCAAACGTTGAAGCTCCAGGACCATTGGCAAGTAGTTAGAAAAGCCAGTGTCCTCTCAGTTGTCCTGGAATGACCACATATTGACCTGCACATCCAGCAAAATGAATATACAGACCTGCAAACCAATAAAAAATGAAGAAAAAAATTCCACCCCCACCAAAAAAAAACCCAAAAAACAAAACAAAACAAAAAAACCCCAGGTGCTGAAAAACCTTTGCTCAAAGCACCTTCCCCTTTATGTATGGCCACACCCCAGGGGAAGGTGGGTTTGGAAAACACCACCTTGAAAGGATTTTTGTGAGCAGCGTGTGGCATCTTCAACAAAATTCCTTTGCTGCCAAGCATGACAGCTGTGTCTGTGCTGGAAGCATATCTTGGGACAAACATTTGGAGGTCTCTTGATATAAGGAAAGATAAAGGGCAAAATGCTCTGGCTGGTTCACTGTTTTTTATTTTGTTGGCCTGTTGGTCATGACTGGGAATCTGCAATATTTTGGATGCCAACAGGAGAGSACCTCCSTTTCACACCCCATCCCTGGAMGTGTYCAAGGTCAGGTTGGGTGGGGCTTGGAGAAACMTGGGATAGTGGAAGGTGTYCCTGCCCATGGCAGGCAGCTGGAACTGGCAGATCTTTAAGGTCCCTTCCAAACCAAACCATTTCAGTGATTCTGTGATTCTCCTGAGCACCTTGTCTGATGGCTGTGTGTGCAAAGCCATTTTAACAGGGATTTCGTGGTGACACTGAATTACTGATCCCACCCTTGTGCTGAACAAAGCTGTGAGTAAAACCCCATGTAAAAGACAAAGGGAGGTGCTCTCAGTGTCATTAATTCAGGCCAGGTTTGCAGCCCCAGCCCYGTGGCTGTGCACAGTTCACCCCATAGATCAAGCAGACACTTTGGATGCGCTGTAGGAGCCTGCTGAACTTGGGATGCGCTGTGTGATTTTATTGCATGCAAGCTAGAATGGTTTTAAGAGTCAAATCCCCACCTCACTTAAATTGGCAGGATGCTGTAAATCGTTTCATAGTTTAGTACTTTGAAGCTGCCTTCTTTTTATTGACAGGGGACAGTCACATTCATGCAGAGCCTGGCTCTGTTAATCAGTTCACTGCTCTTAACTGGGACAAACCCCATCCTTACCCAGTGTGGGCATGGATTTCATTTGTTTGCAAAGCAGGCTGCAGAAATAGATGAGAGGCCTGTTTTGAATCTAGCTGAGGCTGATACTTGAGCTCAAGGTGATACTGTCTAATTCTTCCCTGGTCCAAAACACATCTGTTTGACACTCCATGTTTGTTGGGGAATACCCCCACATCTTTTCCTTGTGGATTTCAGGTCACATTTGCCAGCTCTGAAATTTTCAGCCATTTCGTGGGTGCCGACAGAGCATTAAAAAATAAATAAATCACCACGTMCATTGGTTGTTTTCCCTGGAGTGCAGAGCACCAGCTTCACCTCTGAGAGAAGCAATACAATTCCCTTATAATTAAATGTAAGTTACACTGCTCACAACACAGCCTCCGAAATGTGCTTGGAAATGGCTTCTGTGGGAAGTCTTTAAAGCTTAGTTTAAGCAGATGAGTATTGCTGCGGAAATAAAGAGGATTATTTGTGTGCTTACAGATAAGTGCATGCATAAATTCTAGCAAGATTGAGGTCTTTGAGTTTATGTTAAAGTGAGAAAAAAAGTAACAAATTTCACCTACTTTTTSTTTCGCTTAAATTTTATGCCAAGCTGGTAAACCCACTATAATAAAATAGAGTGCTTGAGTGAGTATATGGGATTATTTATATCACCTTTTGTACACTTTTTAATTACTTCAAATAACATTAGGGTGAAGGTAATTCTCAAGTTTAAATTCTCAAGTTAAAGAACCCTGGAAAACATTGCAGTTTGAATCCCAAATGTTCTACATCCTCAAGAAAATATCTTCCCAGGACACATCTGGGATGAAATGCTTTATTTTCATTGATTGATCTTGGATTATTGCAGAACATCCAGATTTATTCAAACTACATGGAATGCTAGAAGATGATTAGTGACCCACATTGAGAGAGGTCAATGAAACAGTCTGAGAACAGTTTTCTTTCTTGATTAAACATGAAAAGCATCTGTGCTGGTTCAAAATRTGCTCCAAGTTTGATTTGCCAACTRCTGATCAGTCARAGAGATTTGAAATTATCTGGGAAAYACYRTTTTTGKGCTGCTAGRTAAGTGATGTGCTAGTGCTTGTRGTTTTGTGGTTGATTTAAACTCAGGTGTCACGGAAGGATGAAGGGAAGGAGGAAAGGGAAAGCAAAACTGTGAATCACAGAATGGTTTRGGTTGGAARGGACTTAAAAAATCATCTTGCTCCAACCTCCTGGTATGGGCAGGAACACCTCACACTAGATCAGGTTTCTCAAGGCCCCATCCAACCTGGCCTTGAACACTGAAGATGGACAAATGACCCTTTCCTCCCCCAAAAATCCGGTGCCAGAACAAAGAACCTACCACTGAAGATAGTTTCTGGTTTGTGTTTATTTTGTTTTGTTGTTTTGGTTYTTTTTTTTAGTCTTTCTCAGGAACCCCTAATAATGGAATGTAGATTGCAGTAATATCAGGATTTTTGAGTCTTGACATCAAGGAAATGAACACTGAGACAGATAAATAAGTATAGAGAATTTTATTGCATACACAACACTTTAAAACCACKAAGTAGAAAACCCTGGACTGGCTATATTCAACCTCTCATTCMTTTATTCATGGAAACAAAGCAATAAAATCTCTTTCAGAGACAAAGCTCACATTAGGGATATCATGGTGGGTAAACAGGTATGAGAGTGAAAATGACCTTAAGTTTAAATTCTGCTTCCCAGCATGACAATTTGCTGTACTGAAATCAACTACAGCCTTTGGAAAATAGAATGAAAACCCAAATGGAGAACAGCATCTTGCAAATTTTGTTCTAGATACAAAAAGGACCAGAGCATATTTTTATCAATATCCAGAGGATTGCAGCCTCTCTGCAGTTTTTTAAAAAATTTTTTTTATAAGAACTCTTTCTTTATATCTTAAAGGGAAAGAGTGTTCCTTGGTCCTCCCCCCCCCCCATACTATTAATTCCTATTGATAAAATAAGTGGYTCTGATTGAAGATTTTGACTTTTATTTCTGATGTCTCTTGCTACTTTCTCAGCTCTGAGAATGAAATTTATTGGAAATGGAATGGGAAGAATTGTATGTATGAAAGAATAAAATTTTGAAAGCATTGCAGATATTCTGAAGACCTTTAAAATCACCCAGCATCTGAATGTCCAACTTGATATCAAGAGTATTTCCTTTTCTGTCTAAAAAASTGTCACATCATATCCTTCTACACAAGATATTGTTCATGTTTGGAACCATCTTGATGTGATCAGATAAAAAACCAACAGCAGGAAGAAAATCTTAGGAGCCCTCTACATGACCTCTCTCTTCTGGGAGAGAGGTTTCTGCTTTATGGACAACAATTCCACAGTGTGATATGGTGTTACTAAGATTACAATGACAGAAATAATAATAGAAAAACTCCTGATGACTCAGAAAACACCAGAACTCACTGGGAAGAAGAAAAAGGAATATTCACCAGTGAAGAAGAACATTCCACCCTAGGAATATTAAGGAAGCATTAAGAACCATCCCAGTAAGAACCATGCCAGTCCAAGAGGGCTGGTGAAGTGCTTTAGCTCCAAGTTACCCAGGTTGCCTGGATACAATTACTGCCAAAATCCCAGAAGCTTTTCCTGGAAAAGAGCAACTCTAGCAACGTGGATTAGATGGTGGGTGCTGCTCCCTTTCCCCAGTAAGCATCTCTTCTGGAAAAGCCACTTGGGTAGGCCCACAGGCAAGTCACTCAAGTCCTCACATCACACACACCACTTTCCTCAGCAAGGAGAGGCAGGAGGGGTCTCGTGTTTGAGTGCCAGTGAGGTTTATTTTGCAGACACATGCCAAAGGGTGTCAGAGTCTGTTCGAGATACCTCATTTGCCTCACAACTGTCAACAAAGGGTCCCCAAGCTGAGACCCCCAAACTGAGGTTCTGGCCTGTACAAGGGGGGGAGAAAGGCTGCCAGGACTCGCAGGTGTGCTTACTGGACCAGAGACTGGGAACAATGGACTGAGCTCATGTTTACCCTGGCTCGTTCAGTCCCTGCTGTGTGGGTCGAAACGACCCTAACCACAGTACTGCTCACACCACAGACCGTGGCCAGGTGCAGCTGGTTTTGGAMAATGGCAGCCACTCAGCCAAAATTACTCCCACACCCTGGCAAAAGGCCTCTCATTTTGAAGAAGACCTATAAGACTGTGCATTTTGGGACCCTATCTTTGTGCGCACCCCACGGAAGGAAGACGCATCTATGGGCCTGATCGCCTCGAGGACACTGTCTCTTCTATGGTAGCTATTGATCCCTTTTCCCCCTCTTTTCTCTCTCTCTCTCTCTTTTCCTTTTTTCTCTCCCTCTATCGCATAACTGTTGTTGACACTGAATAAAAGTGCATTGTTGATTTAAACTGGTTTTGTCCCTGTGCTGTGTCTTCTGCGCTTTGAGATCCCCCTAAAACGAACCYATTAGGACTCCGCAGACCCCTGCGGACCCTAACAAAGGGTTCAGAGACAAAAGACACAGATCAAAGGAGYGCTCAAGGTTTGCAGCATTGAGATTAAATGGAGGTGCTGCTGCCTATTTCCCAATAAGCACCTCCTGAGGAAAAGCCCCTTGGGTAGGATTCAGGCAAAGCAGCCAAGTCCACACATCACACACACACCACAGCTGGCTCAGCAAAGAGAGGCAAGAAGGGAATTCTGTGTAGTGAATTCCAGCAAGGTTTATTTGCAGACACACGCCAAAGGGAATCAGGGACAAAAGGAGAAGATCAAAGCAGTGCTCTGGTTCCAGTATGGGGTCAGGAACCAATGTTCTGAGGGCAAGGGGCAGTACAAGGGCAGGGCAAAGGGCAGCAGCCTATGGAGAGGATGAGGGATGAACAATTGGGGTGGGCAGGATCAGTTGGCCAGTGAGGGAAGCAATCTAAGGTAGATTGGCCATAGTTCTGCAGGGCACTATGGGGGAAGTCTTTTGTTTCCCCTTTCAGGGGAAGCTCTGTAGTAGATTCTTCCAGGGCAAAGCCTGGAGGTTTCCCTGAGCGGTTGAAGGGATTCCACAGAGGTTAAGTATTGGTCTGGGGGCAAGGGATGGGTTACAAAGGTAGGACAAAGGGCAGTGTCCTACAGGAGACACAGGGGAGGCCTCCAGGGATACCACAACCAGTGGGGGAAACAGGGGAAGGAGAAACCACGAGAACTTAGGACATATGTGGACAGTAAAGGGGAGCAAGGCCAAGAGGCCAATGGGAAGARCAGAACTGAGGTAATTAACATGGTTCTGCACAGCACCTTCTGCCCACCCCAAGCCATGCAGCACTCCTGAAGCCTATGGTAGATTTTTCCCAGAAGTTTCCCTGAAGGGCTCAGGGGCCTTCCCAAGCAGCCAGTGCTGAAGCTCACCGTGCTCACATGCCTGGGTTGCCAGGCCTTGCTCTGCAAAAGCATCCTCAGAGGTGCTCTTTGTCCTGGTGGGGCTTTGCATCCCACCACAGGACCCCCTTCCCACCCTCTGCCAGAGGCAGAGCCCTCCAAATCTTGTGGAGAGGCCACCTGGAGGAAGGACCCCCTCAGTCCCCCACTGAGGCCGTTGCACACCCAAGGGTAAGAGGATGAAGATTTGACTTTTCCTCTGCCTCAGATGTCGCAGCAGCTGCTTTGAGGCTGTTCTATCCTCTGAAGGAACATTCTGTCTCAGCAAGYGGAGAAAGGAAAAGAGAGATCTTACACCATGATAATTACTTGAGCAAAAATAAACACACATATGGTGTGACATTTTCCTAATGCTCGGATCCTATTTGGAAGCAAACGTATTAATTAAAGGGGCGAGGAGAAAGAGGGAAAAAACAAACAATCTCTGAGTCATGAGAACATGACAAGCTGTCCTTTGAAARTGTTATTTTTATTTTTCATTGACACTGGTGTTAATTTATTAGGTGTAATAGTGTGTGCTTACTTATTTGTTGTTCAAAAGCAACAATTTTCTTCCTCACTGCTTTTCTGTTTCATGTTTCAGTTTTGTTTATTTTTATAGACAGTGCTGAGCTAAGAAGAAAATTCACCCCAGATAAGGGGCCATATCAATGTCTTTTTGTCCTTGAAGMTCTCAAAAGCTGATGTTAAACTTTCCCTGGCTTCATAAAAAATGTGATTCAGCTTTAGAGGCAAGGCAGATATGAATTTCTTTTTGTTTCTCTTTGATGGTAAAATTCTCTTTTTACTTAAGACATGCTGCACTTGTGCTTAGGCTTCAAATGAGAACATCTTTGACAATTGTCTTAAATAATTGGAGGCAGAAAYGCAGAGTGCAGTCCAGAAATGGCCATTCCAGCAAATACTCTGTGTTGATGCAGCAGTAATTAAGCAGAAACAAATCTTTAAAGACTGAACTTCACACAGGAAAAGTAAAAAGAGAAATTGATAAAACTCACATGGTTCTTCCCAACAGGGTACATAAACAGGCACTCAAGGAAGTCCGCTGGGGTTTTCTTATTGCTGCTGTTCTTCACATGACCATCCTCTATCCTTCMAGTTGTGCAAAAGGGGAAAGCCATATGCCAACCCAGTGAAAATACTGAGCTTTTACTGCCCACAGCCCTTTATATTTTGCAAGCTTTTATTAACTGTTTTCATAACTATTGGTCCACTATATTAAAATTAAAACCTTCAGAAAGAACACAGTAGTAGCTTTTTAAACATTTTTTAATGTTCTTTAGTAGTTTCCTACTCTTTTCTATGAAGTCTTTCCTTGTGGAAGCATTTTAATTCCCCAGAAATGTAAAACTGTTCAGTTTTATATATTACATTTTTTACTTTGCCTCTTTATTTTCATCCCTGTCTTCTTTCTCAAAAGCAAAAGAYGATGAAAATAAATAGGATTAAACCTGTAGATGCTGGAGGGAAAAAAAATGCTAAAGAGCTATTTTGTTTTTATTTAAATATGAAACTCCATTAGTAAATAATGAC
This sequence comes from Alauda arvensis, assembly GCA_902810485.1. Classification (NCBI taxonomy): domain Eukaryota; kingdom Metazoa; phylum Chordata; class Aves; order Passeriformes; family Alaudidae; genus Alauda; species Alauda arvensis. The sequence goes on from CADDXX010000593.1 coordinate 73,542, forward strand.
ATTGTAGAGGAGAAATTTCCCTTTAGGAAAGTACAACTTTAAGCTGAAAATATTTTAAATGTAAGCTTTAATTGGTTCTTGAAATAAATGCCATGTTTCAATCTAAAATGTTTGTTTTATTTCCATTCCCTTGTAATTTCAGAAAATGTACTAACTACAAGGCATTCTGAAATAAATCTTGATATGTTTCAGTCAATTATATGTTGTAATAAAAACCCTGTAAGTGTTTTGAATCATGGCTGTTGTGTTCTTTCAGAAGATCTCTCAAACTTCTTGCCTAATCTGTGGAGCTGTTCACTCCCAGCACATTTTTCAATCTATTCACTCTTGCAGAAGCCATCTGGTTCTCAACTCAGTCTTTCTCATATGCTCAGTTTCTTTTTGCTCCTTCTTCTAAGGATCTTAGGGTAATAAATACTTTTTAAAATATAGAGTTGGACTGGTTAAAGTACAATGCACATTCTTTAAGGAAAAAAAAAAATTGGTTGAAACAATTTTTCAGATTTTCAACAGTTGGATTCTCTCACCCTCTCTTTTAAAAAACTCCCAACAAACCAAAAAAACCCTCCAGTTCTCATTTGTGTTTCCTCTGTATTTCTTCTGTATTCTTTGTATTTTGTTTCTACCCCATGGAATATATAGATGAAGACAAAATATGGAGAGGAGTGCCCTTTTAGGTGCAGGTTCCCTGGAACTTGGTTCTTCCACTACTTTGGTTCTTGGACACTACAACCTCACTGAGCTTCTGCCTGGCATTGCTAAAACCAACATCATTAATGATGGAAAGGAACAAATTTTGTCCTTATGGGATTTGTTGGGACACTCAGAGTGTCCTGAAAAGGTGAGAAGGAGGTTTCCKGGCAAGGAAAATGACAAAGTTATTGTCCCTTCCTATTCAGCTCAGGGATGCCATGAATGGTTCCTGCTGTCTTGATGGGACTTGGTGGTTACTCTGCTGGATCATAACAAATGGGGAATATATTCCCTTACACTCCCACTTTTCACATCCAATCTACTTTTTTTTCCCATTTCTGAACCTAAAAAGTCTCAATGGGCTACACAGAGAGGGAGTGGCAAATCCTCCCTCTCACAAAGAAGTACAGTCAAGAGGAAACTAATGCACTTTGTGTTAATTATATTGGGTCATCTTTATTAAAGAGGAATTAAAAAAAAAAAAAAAAAGCAGCTGAGGTAGAGATTTGGCTTTGAMTTTCTCTCCTTACATATTAAATGGATGTGATTAGGCTCCATGCTGGGCTATCATCCTACAGAGATTCCTTTCAGTGGATCAGACGTGAGGTACCTGAGATGACAGCACAGTCCTGGCAGAAATGGCACAGGAACTGCGGGACACAATCCATGAAGGAAACACTCAGCTTCACCTGGAACCATCCATGGAATTCATCAGTGAGTGGAGAGTGTAAAACCTGCAAATAGGAAGGGCTGGTTGCCAGTTCTTCTAATTGCACCCCTTGTGTGTTATTTACCCTTGCAACAGCCAACTGCTTTGTAACAAAATGCCCTCAGGACTCTCTATAGTTGATTTTCTTTCCCCTGGTGCTGAATTATTTATTACTTTTCCTCCACCTGCAGTCCTTCATGGTATATGTTATCATTTCTATTTTAAAAAGTGTTGAAAAAATCCTCACAATAAGAAAAAAAGCAAATTGAGAGGTTAACTTGGGGTCTGCCTGTTCTCTCTGATATCTGTGCCAACTTTCAGCGTAAAGCTGGTGATTCAATATACATGAAGACATCTCTTTGGATTTCCAATGGAATTTTTGTTACTGAATGGAGATTGACAATTGAGCATCAAAAACATGGTTCTAAGAGGCTTTTGTGCTCTTATTTTTTTTTGTGCTCAGAATGATTTTAACACTTTTTTTTAACATCAGATATAAAGAACACACAGAAGAGTTTAGATTAAATCCAACGACTCTCAAAAACGGAAGATTTTGAACAACCTGACCTTTTGGAAGAAATTTTTATCAGATCCAAGGATAAATCCAGATCTATACGTGATCAGGAGTCTGACTTCTGCTTTGTTAAACACATGCTGGCAACAGAAGAACCAAGGGGGAAATCTATTAGCAGGGGCTAAGGGTGTAAAAAGGACTAAATGAATTTCACAAGCAATGGCCAGCAGGGAAAGGAGAAACTGCTTTATTTTGCYTGTAACTGCAACTTCAACTCGAGGYACCATCAGTGTGGGGTGATTAGGTTGGGGTGATTTAGYTCTGCTGTCCAATTTGACCTGCTGCCATAGGGTTAGAAGTAATATGTACAAAAAACCCCACAGGACACTGATAGATTGTGATTCTGGATTTACCCTCCTTCAGGAAGTGAGATTCACAAGGACTTCTCCATTTAAAACATAAGCTGCTCACCTCAGGAGGCTGATCAMAACTTATTGTATGTTTTTGGAGTTCTTACCATCTCACAGGAGTTTTGTTTCCGGATTGTAAAACGGGTCTGTTTAACTGAAAATTGATTAAACAACAAAAGGAAAATTAATTGGAATGCCAAGTATGAAAAATGACACRCGAGTTGCATAACTGCAAAGATGAATAGCTGTGCCTGCAGGCAGGACCATTATAAACAGCATCCTCTAGCTGGTTTCACTGGACTCTGAATTTTCCCTCTTACATGACTTAAGATTAATTAAATAAGGCAAAAATGGTAGCTCTTTGGTATGAGTAATTGTCATGTCTGCCAAAAGTAGCCTCTGGAAAAGAATTAATCATCTCCAGTTCAGTTCCTCTTCATCAGCAATTGGCTTTGTTATGAATGAAGTTCATGTGTGTTATTGACTTACTCTTCTCAGTGATAATGAAGTCTCCTTCATTCACACTAGCAGATTTCTAAAATCCAGTGAGGAAGCAGTGTGCTAAAATTACAGCAAGATTGATTTGTGAAGTTTTCTGGAGGTGGTGGGTGCAGCTTCCCTCGAGTGCCATCAATCATATCTAGACCGAGCTTAAACACTTTTGTTTGGAAAGATAATGAGGCTTTCCAAAAAACAGCCATGGTGACACTTAGTCTGAGGATCAAATTCAGGAGAGAAACCAGATAACCTGAGTCTCTCGAGGAACAAACTCTTTAAAAGTCACAACACTGAACACTTGAATCAATAAACACCTCCACATATTTTGTTGTGCTACCTGTAGGACGAAGAGACCTCTGCTCAATCCAGATATGAAGTGACCTAGCCTTAAAATTTGAAGCATGACTTTTTGCTCTAGGAATATTGTACAGTCGGATTGGCTAAACAGTCTTCTAAGGCCACTGTGGAGACAAATCTAGTGTCAAGAGGTTTAAGTAATGTTTGTGGCAGCAGCCTTGATGAGCAAACTATCCTGTCTTGTCATGTAATGCAGTGCACATTCAGCAAATGAGAAAAAATAATTAGTCTTAATTAGGAAGCTCTACATTCATCCTAAATACCTGAGCTTTTTATAAGGTCTGAAGAGTGAATTTTGACTTTGTTCAAGACCTGCATTAACCTGAGGTGTAATACTACTGATATTATCGCTAGGCATATAAACATGCATTCTTGCCAGTTATTACACGTGAAGTGATCCTTCTGATCTTCTGCAACAGTGAGTTACATGTCTGGATTGGCCAATAGTTTAACAGGTGATTTATGAAAGGTTGTGTAATATATCTGGTTAACAATAAGAGCATGATAAAGGTAAATCTAATTCTGCAACGTGCTCACATGAGAACCTCATCTCAGGTCTCAGATGTTACTTTTGGATGTGAATTCCCCTTTCACACAGCATCTGTCCCTGCAGTCAGACTCCTGTGTCCAGGGTGGTTTTTCTTGTGCTACTCAAGAGCTGGAACAAGAACCTGAGCAGGCATCACATAGAAGGGATCCTTGAGCTTCTCGTTTACCATAAACTGGGGAAGACTTTGGTTCTACCTTCCTTAGCTGGTAGAACAACAATCTTCCAATGTGTACAGCTCCAAACACAAAGCAGAAGAGCTTTCGCTATATCCTGTGCAAGGAAGGAAGAGAAATATTTGTTTTAGATTGCAGAAAAAAGGCGTGAGGTTTGCTGAACAGTCAGGGACCCTTCCCAAATGCAGTGGTGACACAACACAAAACCAGACATCTCGGGTGGTCTTCACCAAGGCCTTTCTAATCACTTCAAACAGACACCTGTCAGRGGTAATTTAAACATCATTATCCCATCCAGACAGATGATGATTTAGATGGACACATGGAGATGCTTCCAGAGTAAACAACGGTTTTTTGGCTGAGCAGTTCTGGCTCCTGCCATGGATGTCTAATTGGGCAATGAGGCCACTTTCCCATTGCCTTTGTGGTTGAAAACATTTCCAAAATGATGTGGCAACCACTGCACTTAACCTAAAGAGAGCCATAATCACCCACCTCCCTTTCTCTGTGCTGTGCCAATGCACTGCTGTGCTGCCAGGGAGATCAAAAAGGAATGGAAATAKATATCTAGGATTAGTACCTCTAGAATTATAGAACAATTGGAGCTGGAAGATCATCTGGCTCCAACCCCCCTGCCATGGACCCCCTCCCACTSAGATCCAGGTTGCTCCAGACCCAGACCCAGCTGGTTTGAATCTGGCAGGTTCACATTTCCRCAAGTTTTTGCCTTAAGCTGTTGTGGCTTTGTCTCTTCCCTTCTCTGAGCACCTTGGGCTCTGTCCTGCTCTTTCCCTATGCTAAGCAAAAGCTGTTCTCTCTTTGATACAAATCTCAGCTTTCTTGTTTAGTTGTCCAAAATSTTATCATAAATCATCAGAAAATGTGTAATGGGAATGAGGGGGAAAGTACCCATCTCTGATGGAGCTCTCGTCAAAGAATGAGATGTTTTTTAATTAACCCTAAGGAGTTTTAGCAAGACAAGCCAATTTGTCTGTGTTACCATTAGTCTTGTTTCCATGGCACACTTTGGGTGGCAGATAGAAGGTCAGGTTTATTTTAATTAACTGYGGGTGCCTAAAAAAGACAGACATTTCTATCTCATCCATCTTCTCTAATCTCTGTATCTTTCTCAAGAAGATTTGAATAATTATAACTYGGTAAGCTCTTCAATTCATTAATTGTTCACAAAAGAGAGAAAGAAAAGAAATGTTTTTWAAAAGGAATTCTGTTTCTTGTAGCCTGTGAAGCATTCTAGTCCTTTATAATACAGGGTTTAACCTGCCCTCAGTTAAATAAAGCATATTGAAAATACCATTTTTTCTGAAATGCAATTAATTTTAGATTAAATCTACTTTTATTCTTAGCACCTTTGCATGTGGGGATCATGAACTGTGTAAGCAGTGAAGGATAGAGAGAGGCATGTAAAGCTCYAAACACTGGATATTAATAAAACAGCAGGAGATAGACCTACGGAGCTGGAAGAAAAGTCACTTAGTCTTCTACCAGTTATTTTGCAGCCAAATGTTACAGCCATAACATTTATGGAAGTAGGGATCTCTTTCCACTCCTGGCATATGACATTCAGCCTGATGGTGTGCTGACCTGCACAAGAAGCYTTCCTGTCCATTGGAATATGAGTGCTGCTCTGTTAAAGTAGACATTTTACCAGCTTAATTTTTACCAGATCCCTGAAAACACAGAGCAGGTGCAGAAGCATGAGTTGTTATTATTATTATTAGGTAAAATAAATGTATTATCATAAGGTAAAATAGTGCCAYAACACAGGGGGAAATCATCAAGTGAGACTCCCACAAGGGAAAGTTTTCTCATCAGCTTCCAGCATTAGCCATCAGTGTGGTGAAGCTCTGAGTCTCCACAGGGTCTTTCACCCCAACTCCACCAGGTGCTCGTTGAAAAATAAATTCATACAGCTCCAAGCTTACTAGATTGAACTCCACATCTGCAGACTGAAGATGTGAGGGTCTTCTTTCAGGAAATGTTTTCTGAATCATTAATTATCCAACTAACAAGAGCTCATTGTAGAGTTGTTTTACCTGTGAACTCTTTGCCRTATTTATTGGGTGCACTGGATTAAGCCAAGATGAGTATTTGTTATACAGTGATTATCCTGTTYTTCTCATTAAGATTCATCTTTCTCCAGCACAATATTTGAATTCAGAGCCTTTTTTTCCCAGTGTTACCTGTCAGCATCTCAACTTTTGTCATTTCTCACATTCAAAATTGCCCACTACTGCTGTTAGTTGGATTTTGCTCATATGAAACTCATTTTCCTCCCTTTATGAAAAAAGAGACAAGTTTTAAGAAAATTTGAGTCCCAYTGCATGAATTATTCATGGCCTTTTTTTCCCCAGCAATTTATCTAGCAGCTCTGTGATTTTCTTCTCACTGTATCTTTAGTTTATACTTTTGGTAATACATGAACAATTCCACAAAGTAATAAAGAAACAAGCAGTTGGCTGAGAGCTTTACTTGAGGAAAAACCAAGCACTGCAAATATGTCCTTTTCAATAAAACAAAACAATTGGAGCTTGGTGCAACTCTGACATTGAGTTGAGCACTCTGAGCTTGCTTCTCGTTTTGCTGTGGGTCTGTCCTCACTCAGGTTTGTCTGACTCCTCACCCCACTTCTCCACACTGGAAATCACAGGAATTAGAGAACTGGTCTCTTCTGTCAAGCCCAGATGATGAACAAGAACCATATAAATCCGTGCTTAGTGGGTTTGGACAGGGGCTTTCCAAGGGAAAGACTTGAATTGATTTCAGCAGGCTCTGGAGGGGCTGCCAGCCTGGCTCCTTCAGGCAGCAGGAGAAGCTCAAGCCCTGGTTTGCCTGAGCAMGAGGTCTAAGTGCAGAAATGGTGATTTCAGTGCATGTTTTGTGCCTGMCTGTCCAGGCTCCGTGCCTGTTCCAGTTTCCATGAAAATCACYGGGAATYGCTCCCCTAATTTATAGAGAAGAGARGTTATCTTTTAAAGGAGCTTTAAAAGGCTTGGAATCATAGCATGGAGTCATAGAATATCCTCAGTTGGAAGGAATCAACAAGAATCATTGCATCCTGCACAGGACACCCCAAAAATTCCATCCTGTGCTCGAGAGCATTGTCCAAACACTCCCTGAGCTCTGTCAGGCTGGGGCTGTGACCCTGCCCTGGGGAGCCTGTTCAGTGCCCAGRCACCCTCTGGGGGAAGAACCTTTTCTAATATCCAACCTAAACCTSCCCTGACACAGCTCCAGGCCATTCCTTGGGTCCTGTCACTGTCACCAGAGACCACGTTCAGGGCCTGACTCTGCCTGTGTCCATCTGTCCCAGACAGCTTTGGCACCAACTACAAAGTTGTTCTTATTTTTTAAAAAATTAAAACTCATGTAAAAATGTCTCCTTTCAATGCTGAAAGATGAAGCAAAATAGTCCAGAGATTGCAGTCACTCCAAGGCCTGGACTGCAGAGGCAGGAATGTGTCCCTCTCCCATCCAGAGACTCAATCGAGACCATTTCAATTATTTAACTCATGAATGCAGCACCCCTGACATTGCAGTCAACATTTTAATTTCGCATGAAATACAGCGCAATTATGACCYACTGAGAGGAATGACAGCTCCATTTATGTCACTCAGTAGAAAATTACAACTGGGTGGAACAATTACTGCAGTTTATTTTTGTTTATGGAGAAAATTATGCYCGTGGCTTCTTTCACACCCTGGGTACCTGATGGGCAGCTCATGACACGAACACAATCCCACAAAGTAGCACAGARTTATTAAGATAATTTCTCAAAACCACTTCCCCAAGGCAAATGCTAAACTTTTCCTCRTTTTTATTTTTTATTCTAACATGACTTGTGGTGGAAAGTAGAATTATAAATTAAAGGTATTTATATATTTTTTAAGGCAAAGTTGGCCTTTCCTGGGCATAACAATGGCCTATTAAATATTGCACTGCTTTGCCTGGGGCTTCCTCTCACTTTTCACCCATCACATCAGCACCTTGTAGGCTCCCATCAAAGGAAGGTCTTTGTCATGGCACTAACAGCACTCCTGCTTGTACTAGAAATKTGTCAGGAATTTCAGACAAGTATTTTTTGGAATCAGGATTCTCAGGGAGCAATCACTAATTTTATAATAATTGTCTTTTTTTTTCTCTAATAACAGCTGCTCAACTGCCTATTCACCAAAGGTTCTGAGCAATTTCAAGGGCTCTCCACAGTTCATCTGCTTAACTTTCCCTTTCTATAATTTTTAACCTATTAATTAATTTACAAAAACAAAGGAGAAAATAAAAGCCAGTAACGCTGCCTGATAAATACTTGCTTGTTCTCTCCAGGGCTGGTGGAAATTTATTGCTAAACAGTTTGAGGTGTAATTATGAACTAAATATAAACACCCAGAATATGAACATATTTGGCAAAACTGGTGATCTCTAAATTTTACAGCCCTTGCATTTCATGTTATTTGTCTATACCAATCTACCAAAATAGTCCTGTGATTTATGTCAGTCAGTTCTTTTTCCAAAGGATTTTGGAGATGTCTGAGAACTATCCTGAAGCAGCATAAAAAGTAGAGCTGCTCTTTTGCTTCAGTAATTCAGTGTTCCTTGAGCTGTTTGCTTAGGGATAGGCAAAGTTTACCCTGGGTTTAGCCTAGGATTTGGGAGACACAGCACCCAGCCTCTGCCTCCTTCCCCACAGTTCTGAGGAGATCACAGCCCTCTTAAAGACTCAGAATTCACATGGTAACGTAGATTTGCAGAACCACCTTTTTAATCATCTCTATTTTAATGATTCTTTTAGAATTATAGTCTGTTTGAACTGCTTAATACTCTCAGAATTAATTTTTCTGCGGATCTTGGTATTTCTTTTGAATATTTCTGTGTCTTTGGCTGAATTGTCTCCTCCTTAGCTCTCTACACAGATGGCTCTGAGCTATGARGAAGTCTTAGCAAAGATCAAGTGACAAAGCAGAGATGTTCAGGGTCCAGTGTGCTCATTCACTGATGTGCCTTTAATGCCTCCAACTGGAATTCTGATTTCAGATCTATGCAAAAAGGTTACCTGGTGCATTGAATCAGAGGTGTTCATTGTAGAGATGACCTCTGGGTTGTTCAAAATCAGAAAAAAAAGCAAAAAAACATATATGTGATGAAAGAGATTGTCCCTTAGAGATGCAATCTGTGAAGAGCTACAGGTGACCTAATTAGTAATCCCTGCTAACACTGCGATGCTTGAAGGCAGCAAGGAGCCCTAATTGTTCACACTCAAACTGTGCCTGTCAAACACCGGGGAAAGAACCACATTCTGGAGGGATGGGGAGAGAAACGAGGACATGAAAGGAACCTCTGGAATCACATGCAGACATCACTTTTTAACTGAGTTTACACGAGTTCCTTTYATGCCAAGCTGTTCTGTGAGAGCACCCTCATGTGCTGGTACATCCTGGCTAAATGAACATCAAGCCTATTAACTGAGCAATTTGTCTCTTACWCTGACACTTTGCTAAAGCCTGTTGGGACACTTTTGCATTATAGATGAAGTGTTTTTTCTCCTTTGAGCACAGGTGAGATGAGTCTCACGTGGTGCTGGCAGCCACACTTAACAGGTGTCTCCAAAAATGCTTTATCGTTATTACATTATCATGGTTACTTCAAAAAATAATAATAATCTCATTAACCTTATTAAAACATCTACTGATGCATGATATTTCCTGGCTCTGAACTGCCAGGCAGCCCATGCTGCACTAATGAGTCCTTTGAAAGCTGAAGTTTTACAGCAGGTACCCACTTGTGCTGCTTGAAAGATTTCTCCAAAAAAMCCTTTATTTTCAGTCCCATCTCCTTGGATACCTGGCTGTCTCACTTAATAAGCTGTTATGAAGCTTAGCACAGAGTCCTTTGCTCCATAAAACAGATGCRGGGTTCTGTTATTCCATGTTGAATGTAAAAATTTCATTTTAAAAGGCTGTTTTCGAAAGCTTTGTTCAGTTCAACTCACCTCTTACACGTGGCAAATATTCCCCTAAACAGACAAAATGAGATGAAAAATGTGTAGTTTCTGATTTACATGGAGCTTGCCAGGAGACAGAATTCAGAACAGCACATTCTTCTGTAATAYGTTCCTTGGGAACCAAACACCTTCTCATTGCACACCTGCACTTTTAAAAAATTCATTCAGTGCAGCTGAAATGTCTCAGCTTAGCAGCTCTGGAGACAAACATCCTGTATCCACCCACAGAAAATAGGCTGCCTTAGGCAAAGCAATCCCACTGACTTCTTTGAGTCCACGTTAGCAGAGCTGGCTGCTGGGCTCCCTCCCTCACAAAATTGCCACTTTTATGGCTTTAATTCAGTGCTCCCATGGGAATCTGTCCATCCTGCTTCAAGAAGATTTAGGAATTCATCTTCATCCTTTAGAAAATGCAAGCTAAGGGGTTCCAGCAGTGGGAATTATTTTGGCAGATCAAACCAGAAGGCAGCACTCAAATATTGGGTGGGGTGTGACTCAATGGGTGAGGAGGGAAAGGAAGTTCATGCTCTGAAATGGATTTTTTTTTTTTTAAAGAGAGGAAAAACTGGTAAGTCCTATGGACAGAAGCACAATGTGGCCTTTGGGTGAATCTGCTGCCCACATTCCATGCTGGAAGAAGGGAAAATCAGTGAGTATCAGAAGTCATCAGTAGGAGAAGGGGAATTGCAGGCAGCAGCTTCTGGCRGGATTCTGTGGAACCTGGCAAATCCTGACCCCTTGGTGCCCAGCTGAGGAGCTGTGGACCCCAGCTCTGATGCAGACCGAAAACCAAAGTGCAGGGAAATCCTGGAGCAAGGTGTGTGGAAAAAAGCCAGGTGACTGTGAAACCTTGGGGTTTGGCTGGCAGCCAGCAGAGAAGGTGCTGAGCAGGTGGGCTGGCAGAAGATCAGGGGAATGGGGATGATAAAGTGCTTCAAGTTGTCTTTGATTTTTTACAGGTGCCATGGAGAGCACCACAGGAGCAGCAGAGTGGCAGAGAAACTCAAAGCAAACAGGGTGTTTGTTACTTTTTAATTGAACTCTGGGACAGAAGCCAGGGATCTGACAGAAACAAAGATATGGTTCAAAAAAAAAAAAAAAAGGCCACAGGTACTGGGGGATGAATTTTGAGCTCTAAGGGGGGGGTGATAAGCTCTTTGCCAACAACAGAAAATGTGAGGCAAATACATGACAAATGTATTGGCTGAAAAGAGACATTCATAAAAGTTTCAACAAAGGGTAAACATCATTATGCTGGAGATATGCTGTGATGTCCTTGATGGCATCAGGAGGATGCACTCAGCAGAGTGGTGCTGGACAAAATCATTGAGGCAGAGCTGGAGTGCCCTTCCTGGTTGYGAACAAATCAAATATCTGCTTGACAGAGACACTTGTCCCCATTTCCCATCAGAGCAGTCCCTCCCAAAAAGACAGAGATGACAAGAACAAAATGGAYRCTAATGTTTTCAAAGCCTAAATAGRAGAATAAAGGGAGTAAATTGAWTTTTTTTYYCCACTGGTACCTGCAGGCAGACCCAAAGAGGCTCAGGTTTTTATTCCAGAATAGTCCCTGAGTAACTCAGCAGGTATGTAGGGAATGACACTGTGATGTCTCCAGCACTGGGGGAGATGTGTGATTGTGCTCAAGCAATGATCTGCTTGAGAAATTGCCRTTTTCACAGTTTGCTGAAGAGGTTTTGGTTTGTACCTGRAATGTATTCCAGCCATAGATATCACCACTGCACAGCAGGTGATGAAAGGGAATATTATAAGCAGCTTTAAGAGAGCAAATAAATGGATTTTTGATCTGGGAAGAGATGGTAGAAGTACATCCACAGCTTATTGTGGGATTTGGGAAGAATCAGAGCTAAAGGACTGAAACAAGTAGCTRGTAATGAAGGCTGCATGTAACACAGGAAAAAAGCTAATAGCAAGGCAAATCATGGAATAGTTTAGGTGGGAAAAGACCTTTAAAATCAGTGATTCCAACCATTAACCCAGCACTGTCATACCTCTTTCCCTGCCCTGTTTCAGGTGCTCCCCAGGGGTTTCTCTTASAGGTGTGAGAGAGGTTGGCCACTGTGCTCCTGCCCCTGCCCAGGTCCCATCAGCTGAATTCAAATGGTTTGATCACAATAAATGTGCTGACATCCACCCTGCTTATCCCAGAAGAGAAAAAATGGGCATAAAGATGTCTGGGAATAAAGATATGTGTGCCTAACTCATCTGCTCAAAGCAGTTATCTGAGAGCCCTGCGGTGCTAGGACACCTAATGACAGTGAGGGATAAATCTTGATGGGAGTTTGAAAATCTGGTAAAAGTAAATCCCAGAAATCCTTATCCTAAAGAACTCCTGGTGTGAGTCCACTTTAACAACTCTACCTGTCAGATCAGTTCAGCTCAGGTTAATAGAATCACTCCTGATTTAGTCCAAGACAATTTTTTCCCCAATTTTTTCATCTGTTTTAGAAAAGGATTAATTTCTTGCCGTATTTGCAAGTCTTCCTCCACAGACAAAAATTAAAAAACAAGCCAACCAAAAAACCCCAAAACAAAACAAAAAAACCCAGTACACAATAGAAGTGTTTTATTTAAATAAAATTATTTTTATATTTAATATTTAATATTTTCAGGGATATTGTTGAGCTGAAATGGCCATAAGCCATTTATTATTGTGAATGGGAGAGTGGCAAACAGCACCCCACACCTGAAAATACAGACTTGTGTCCTCCCCAGAGAAAGTGTGAGCCTTGCAAATTGAAAGCAAACTTGGGTTGCTGGTTTTATTCAGACTCTCCAGAGGATCTGACAAAATTCAGTGAAGCAAAGTCCAGAGCAAGGATGGAAAAAAGTAACAAACAGGTACTAGCACAGGGTGAAACAGAGAATATGCTCCCTTTTCCCAACAGATTTTAAGGTGAAATGCATTAATAGGGCACCTCTGGGTTACTAATCTTTAAAATTATAGAGAAAAAAAAAATTAAAAGATACCTGAACATAATGTATGCTCTAAGAGCATTGGGCACATTTTATTCTGGCCTTAACAACTATTTTTTTCTGAACAACTGTAACATCAAGGAAGCTATTGGAGGATGCACGTTCTGAAAATTTAGGTCAGCTCAAAAGACCACTCCAAGTGCCTGGTGGAGGAGAAAACGCAGATATTTTTACATTGCCTGAGTGCACAGCTCCCATTCATAGACCTGAGTGAGCTAAACAGTTGGTGAAACCAAAAGTAATTTTGTTTGATGTGACRTGAATGTCACAAAACACCCAACAAGTGGTCAGGCTGTAGAAGGCATGGAGTTAAACAAGGGTTCTACATGGGCAAAGCAAAGCTGTGCTGTGAGAATCTCATCTGTCTCCAGCCAAAAGTCACTTATTAAATCTCAGTAAATGAGATTTGGAAGAATTGAATGTCCAGTGGAGGTCAGGGAGGGTCCCAGGGTCAGATCCCAGCAGCAGAAGCTTTTTCTGATGTTGTTTTCTGATGCAATGTCCACTGTGAGTGTCTGTCAGCTAAAGGAAGTGATTGATGTTTTTAGCATCACTGCAGTCGCACCTTTTCGTACTCTCATGTTGAGTCAGTTCCACTGCCCTGTCTAAAAGTTTTAATAGTTTAGCTTTTAAAATAAAGAGTGTTCAATTTGTTAAAAACAGAAATACAAACTCTGTAAGGACACTCTGAAAATGAGATATATGGGAACAGAGCTCAGAGCTTATGGTGATATTTCTCACAACTATTCATTTAGAAARAGGAAAAGAACACTCTGAGCTATCATTCCAGGAAGTAAAAACAGTCTTTAACACGAACAGGCAAAAACACACAATTTTGATTTATTCACTGTTTTAAAGATCTTACAATTTCTGACTATTTATAGAACAAAGCACTGACAAGTTTTGAGGAATTCCACTGCCTTTGGTTGTGAAGTTCAGCTGTTCCTGACTTACCTGTCATGTTTCTTTGCASAGTTCTATCAATTAATGTGGAAGTGTTGAATTAATCAGAATTACACTCTTGCCCAGCACTCTCACCTAAAGAGTCTTTCTTATCTAAGGCATTTTCTGGGTTGCCAGCCCCACACTTGCCCCCAGTCACTGTATGCAAATCTATCATTCATTAAGCATTTCTTTTCCTAAGCAAGCTCTAGGTGGAGACATTTATCCATAAAATTGTTTTCTTTAACAAAATTTGTGAGACGAACAAACCACTCCTATTTGGAAAAAAAAAAAAGAAAAAGCTTTGAGAATTCATTTTCAGACTCAAGCTTAATACAAAAATAATATAAATTATTAAGTGATAAAATTTAACACAAATGTCACTGAAAAAAACCCAAACCTTTGCAAATGTTAAACTAAATCTGTGAATAAATKAAGTGGTATTGCCCCATACATAATTTTTTTAACAACTCAGATAAAAAATATTTTTCTTTAAAGATTCCCTCTTGATTTAAAATGTAACCAGTGATAAGATCAAATGAGAATTCAATTTTCTTTCTTAAAAACAATTGTTAAGTGACTGTCCTTAAAATGTTGGGAAGTCACATTTCTGAGGAAGATTCTCATAGTTATCTAATAAATAATGAGATCATTCTATTTAGTGAGCATTTTGTTTGTGCCCTTCCTCTAAAGAGCTCTGATCTGTGGAGCACTGAATTTAATTTATCATTAAATACAACAACTCCTGAGAGCCTCGTGTGGCTATGGGTTGACCCTAGCTGGGCACCAGGGGYCCACCAAAGCTGCTCCATCACTTCCCTCCCCAGCTGGACAGGGGTGAGGAAAAATAAGGAAAGGTTCTTGGGTCAARCAAAGGCAGGGGGAGATCACTCAGCAGTTACTGTCATRGGAAAAACAGACATTAATTAATTTGTTGCCAGTCACATCGGGGTAGGGGGATGAAAAATAAAACCAAATCTTAAAAACACCTCCTTCCCACCTCTCTCTTCTTCACAGGCTCAAATTCACTCCCAAATTTCCTGCTTCCTTGTCTCCAGTGGCRCAGGGGGCTGGGGAATGGGGGMTGTGRTCACYTCATYACACCCTGTCCCTGCTGCCCCTGGCCATGGAARCCCAGCACAGCTCATTATCCCTACAAATATCCCTGGTGCTTTCCCTGTTTTCCCACAGCCTTCCCTAGAAAACATTTTCTTGGCTTTCTAACGTGCACTGGGTGAATGCAACATGCTGCCCAGTTTGACTCTCCTGACACAATTTTATTTAATGTTCCTGTGGAGTGGAAAGAGGAAGTCATCATGATTACATATACATAATTCCCTTTTGCATTGTTTTCTACATTACATTAATACATACAATGTTTAAAGAGARAATTATTCCCTCTTCCTTTTTTCATTGACTTAAGCTCTGCCCTTTTCATGCAATCTAAAGGAAGGTAGGAGTTTTTAAAACATAAAAAACCCCATGAGAAATCATTGAAAGTATGAATGATGCTTCATACTTCTGACTGTGCTGACTGTGCAAGTTCAGGTTCCTGATAGAAATCTTTAAATCCATTATGATAAAGAGAATAGGAATCTCCAGGAAAAAAAAAATCTGCAAAAGGAATTTCAAATCTCTCCTGCTCTCAGTCACCTCTGTACAGGAATTCATCACCTCTGGGACTTTGATTCAGTGGTCTGAAACCTTCTCTGTTCAAGGAACTTTTCTAAATAAAGAACATGCAACTTATTAAATGAGCACTCAGTGGGTTGCTACACAAATCCATCGTGAAAAAATCACTTATGCAGCTGATTTACTCTGCCAGTCAAACAACTGTGAGAAACACTTGCAAGGATGGCAAAAGTTTGTAAAATATTTCAGGGAAAAGCTCCGAGTAACAAAGCTCCACTTTGTTTTATGTTATATAAAATAATTAGTCATTATTCAGCTTCACATTTCCTATTTCTAAAAAACCCACCAAACCAACCAACCCACACCGACAGACAAAAAAAAAAAAAAAAAAAAAAAAAAAAGAGTAACACCTAAACTGCTCCATTCAGCACTGCATAAATTCAGCACAGACAGGGCAAGTCTTGCAGGTTTTCACCTCCCCTCCATGTTGCTCATGAGAGCTGATAATGAGCAGTGCAGCACTGACTCTGATTAGGACAATGAATCCAGAAAGGTAAAAATCAAGTTCAACTCTCAGGAAGTTGGCAACACCCAACCATGGGGGAAAATGTTTAAAAAAAATCACTTCTGTAAAGTTTCAACATTTCTAAGACACCGTTGTTTTTATTCCTGATCTCTGTCCATAGCACTTTACGAGCAGATTGAGATGTGGTTTCACGATATTTAATAATGGGYCCTCAAAATTCAAAAAGCCCCACATTACCAGCTCTTCTCTCACCTTCATCTGGATGCAGTAGCTGTTGTCTCCTGCATTCAGCACACAAGTACTCCACGCTGTTACATGGGGTTCTCATCAGACTGTTAATTAGTTCTGATATATTCACCCACCAGGCTGTGAAACAAGCCTCAGAGAGGAAACATGCTTTATTTTCCTCTTTATGTTATTTTATAGCAGTAGAACTCCATCAGTTTCCTGGTGTYGTTCCCAATAAGCACAAACGAGAGCCACAGAAGAGCTGATGCTTGTGAAGAGGAGAGCAKCCAGGGCAGCTTGTGGATAAGCAGCAAGAGGAGTCACAGAARCACARAATATCCTGAGCTGGAAGGGATTCACCAGGATCATCCAGTCCAGCTCCTGGCCCTGCACAGAACAACCTAAAGGATCCCACCCTGTGCCCGAGAGCATTGTCCAAACACTCCTTGAGCTCTKTCAGGCTGGGGCTGTGACACTGCCCTGGGGAGCCTGTTCAGTGCCCASACACCCTCTGGGGGAAGAACCTTGTCCTAGGTTGCWATGTAAGATGTGCCCAAAGTCTGTRTTCTAYCACCATCTTCATGGGCTGTTGAAACCAGGTGGGGCAGTGTTTTCTTGTCCCCTCCCTCCAGACTATCTYCTGTYMATGGCCCAKCAATGCCCTGCCCATRGCTCACAGGTGACTCCCYTYRGGAGCTGTCTCTGCTCAATGGGCAATCAAGGACCCATTGWRTGACTCACAGAATGACATCAGYCCATTGGGAGATGMTCTGCCCAGGGGGGAGGAGCCARGCATTCCCASCTGGATATAATCTGGAGCTTGGGACAGCMCAGGGCTTATTGACTGGATTCCCAGCGGGCAGGAGCTTTCTRTGGGATCACTGCTTCGATAAGACCACTTCATCTGGACTGCTACCACCACCCAAATGAACAGGGTATCAGGTGACTCTGTCAAGGGTCTTTTCTTTTGTTCATTTTACTATTACATTTATTTTATCATTTTCCTATTAAATTATATTTCTAACTTAGAGTCTCTCACTAGCTTTGCTTTCAAACCAGYATAAACCTCTCCCTAATATTCAACCAAAACCTCCCCTGACACAGCTGCAGGCCATTGAAAGAAAGCTATYGTTGTTACCTTGGCTAGTGATAAAATACAGACAATTCAGAGAGACATCRAGCTTATCAGTTTCCTTGGAAAGGCTGAGTTTCCTCAGAGTTCTCCTCTGTCTTGCAAATCAATCTAATTTTTGAATTGCCATATTAAATAAGAGTACAGCTTTATTCCCAACAGCAATGCATATATTTCACTTAATGTATGCTTCATCTTTCCCTCTCTCTTAATTGGAACTGACAGATGCTTCTTGCTCAATTTCTTGGCACTCACATCACTGTGCATGTCCATACAAACACTCAAGTACCAGTGTTACTTGAAAATGCATCTCTCTGCCATGCACAGGGTAGGAAGATGCTGTGACTTCATTCAGCAGTTCCTTTGTGCAGGCATGGACCCTGGTGCTGAATGGAGTTTGCCAGTGTTTCCACGGAAACCRATCAAAATTCATGAAAGGACTAGTTTTGATTAGATTTGACTAGTTCCAACCAGGCATGCTTTATTTCATTTGAGGCCCCAATAGCAAAAGATATCACTTTCATCTACTCGAAAAAGCAAGTGGATTAAATTGTTTGATGGTGGCAAGAAAAACAACTTTATCCAGCTGATGGCAGGCAGGTTGTCTGCTCATCCTTGGTGCCAACCCCCAGCTCCACAGCTCCATGCACATCCCAGTGCCTCTGGGGCACCTGCAGCAAAGCAGCACAGTGGAGACAGTCCCAAGTCCTCCCCTTTCCTGCCTYTGCCCTCTCTGCAAATTTACAATAAATTCTTACTCACAAGATCAATATATTCCAGCTGAGGGAATTTGATACAAAATTATTCAGTCCTTGCCTACCCTCATTTTACCAGTCTTTTAACACCCAGTCTTGGTTTGTATTATTTTTCTTCCAACTGGATGAAGAAGCTGCATAAAGTTTTATGCCAGGCTTTATTTACTGTCTTGTACGTTGTTGCAGTAATAAACTCAGCATGATTGCATGCATATATTAATTTGGAGCTTTGAAATGGGACCATTTACATGTATGATGTGTCTTCAGTTTGAAGCTTCTTCCAGCCAGTCTTGTCTGACCCAGAGAAAAGCTGTTCAAAGGAATTGCATCCCAAATGTCGCTGTAGAGGTTCTGCTGCTGGATTGGATGAGAAAAAACAGAGGGAAATGAAAAGGGAYGGAGAAGAGAGGACATACAACAGGATGCTCTTAATGATGCTACAGGGAAAGGTCACCTCACTGGCTTTGTGGAGAAATAAATGCAGTGAGGAGAACAGTTGTCCCCTGAACTGATGTGATAATTGACCCATATGGGTCGTTCCTGCCCTAAACAGCTCTGAGGAGTKAGAAGCACTCTGTTTCTTTGACTAAAATTCTGGAAACAAGCAGCTGAAATCCATTTAAAGCTGGTTTATGCACCCAAATACTGCTTTTTATCTGGGCTATTAGTCATCTTAACATCAGGTGAAGAGCTATTTGTTATTTAAATAGCTTAAACGCCCTGTAAAATAGCGGGTCTGCCTCTGTATTTCTTTCTCTTAATCTGCAGCTCTCACCTTTATGTTTATGATTTTTTAGCCATGAAAGGAGCTGCACCCAAACATCACTTTAAAGTTGGGAAAAGTTTGCACTTCAGTCCCACTGTGATGCAACACACTTCCAAAGAATGTGCCTTCAACTCCCACAACAAAGGCATATCCATTTTTTGTAGTCAAAGGACCTTTMAAGAAATTTCCTTTAATAAGGGTAYACACYRTGAAGTTCAGACAGAAAGAAAGGGACCCTTAGGAAAATTTATCACTGGAATAATGGAAAATGCCAAGACTAACTCCTCCACGGGGTAAAAATAWACCACCTTTGTCCCAGTTCTGCAARCATATTGATGAATAAATCAGCAYGGTGGGATGACCCCACTCAAGGCATTGGGATAAAAGTGATGTTTGAAGAAATAATCCAAGTTATGAGCCCTTGGAGAATCAGAGCACACTGGCTACAGACAGTCTGGTTATTTTGTCATGTCAAAGCTCTTACTTTGAGCTTTATCAACATTGMTAAACCAGGGGGATACAATCACAAGTTTCTAATATAGTCCAGGTTTCTTGGTGTACCATACAGGGGAAAAAAGGAATGTGCATGAAAGGCAGGATGAGGGAGGGGATCCTGCCCCTCTGCCCTGCTCAGGTGGGACCCCACCTGCAGAGCTGTGTCCATCTCTGGCCTCAGCACAGGAAGGACCTGGAGCGGCTGGAGTGAATCCAGAGGAGACACCAAGCTCAGAGGGATGGAGCAGCTCTGCTGGGAGGAAAGGCTGGGAGAATTGGGATAGTTCAGCCTGGAGAAGAACAGGTTCTGAGGTCACCCCTTAGTGGCCTCCCAGCGCCTGAAGGGAATCCACAAGAGGGGCAGTACAAAAGTCTTTGCAAGAGCCTGGGGTGACAGGACAAGGGGAATGGCTTCAAACTGAAAGAGGGCAGGTTTAGATGAGATATTAGGAAAGAAATGTTCTCTGTGAGGGTGGTGAGGCCCTGGCACAGGGTGCCCAGAGAAGCTGTGGATGCCTCATCCCTGGAAGTTCCCAAGGTCAGGTTGGGTGGGGATTGGAGCATCCTGGGGTGGTGGAAAGTGTCCCTGCCCATGGAATGGACAACAACATGGGTTTTTACAATTCCTTCCAACCCCAACCAGCCTCTGATTTCTTTGATTCTCTTGTACAATGTGGGTCAATGAACACTTGGATTTACTGGGCTGGGGAAGGGTTTTAGGCCACAGAGCACTCTGCCAGCTCCAAACCTCTGTCCCCATCACTAACAMGGCAAGCGAACAACCAACCTTTCTCTGGGAGAAAATCTCACAAAAAGCACACCTGGTCTGCCTCAACCAGTACTAAATGGCAACTTAAAAACAAATCAACACTTCACACATTTTCACAATGCCTAAAAAATGCAGTTCTAAGTTCCYCTGTGTGTCTAACTGTTATACAACCCATATTCCTACTGCTCATATTYGTCATATAATAAATACAAAACCATACTCCCTGGTCAATGGGCACACCATTTGCTAATTTATTTGTTTCTTTAGCTTGTTTATTGCTGTTTGATGCTTTGCTTTAAAATTTTGTTTTGATAGGCATCACTTGCAAAAATGAGTTTTGATAATATAGATGACTAAACTTTCCAGCTTTTGAAGCAGCAATGAAAATAGAAGAAGGAGTAGTAATTTTAGAGAAAAGAATGTTCTGTTTGGAAGGAAAGGCAGTCGATGCTAATGGCTTTAAAATCTTTTCCTTCTACAATTAATAACCCAGTGACATGGATCTTTTCAGGCTATTACTGAGGAGCTGTGTGTTTGATACCACCGGCGTCATTTAACAAATTGTTGTATGAAACAGCCCTTCAGAGCTTTTGTTGATTGATAACTGAGCTAAAGAAACTTCCTTTTGTGGAAAAAAGAGAGTGAGGTGGAGGGATGCAAATGACTTCTAACTGCAGATCAGAAAAGGGCCACTCCATCATTCTGTCTGCAGCTTGTCAACATAAATTTCAGTAAGCGTTCTTAAAAAAAAGAAAAAAAGAAGAAAGAAAGAAAGGAAGAAAATGAAAGACTGAGAGAGCCATTTCAAACATCAATATTTCAACTAAGTTCCCACATAGTTTACACAGCAGGCTTAAGTTTTGAGTGAATTACCAGAGAGAACTTCTTTCAAACTCGTGATAGCATTGACTGATCTTCTCCAACAACGCTGTGCATCATTTCTACTTTAAAGTTTCCCCTAATATGAAAACCATTGTAGCTATATTTCTTTTTTTTTAATTTTATGCTTTGCTTTTCCTCCCCCTCCCAGCACTAGGACTCAGCTGTTGCTTTCCAGACTTATGGCAGGGCACAGGTTTATGTGCTTGCAGAAAGTTCAGCTCCATAAACGTGCTCTGGAGAGCAGAACCTATAAATGCTGCACAGACCACTGAGGGTTATGCCTCTGTCATATTTACTGGCCTAGATGGAGATGAATCATTAAAGCAATATSTGTAGGTAAAGGAAGAAGTTTCTGTCTTTCAAATCCTCTTGTAGCMAAAGGACAGCTCACCTGGGGCAAGATAAAGTCAATACAGAAGTTTTCACCTCTGAAATAATGCTAAATTCTGAGGCATGATACAGCACACTTTGATATCCTTGGCTCTAATTTAGAACACATTTCTAGATGCTAAAACTATTTAATTTCCTGAAGATGAAAAATGTCCCAGTCAGAGTAAGAGCCTTTGAAAAATCTTATTATTTAATTYTAAAGACAGGGAGCAAGCATTAAATACAGGCATTACCCAGCATTTAAGCTGCATGAGAATTCACTGTCAGTCCTCATGGAGTAGGTCATCTTTAACAGCAGGAGAGGAAAGCAAGTAAGGAGGCAGAATTTGAGAAAAAGCTGATTTAAATTACCTCAGTGTATGATTTTAGCCAGTGGAGGAAAAACCTTCAAAATTTCTCCTGCTGCGGACAAAGCTGTTGCCAGAGAATATCCCAGGTCTGTGTATTGCTGCCCACTAAAACTTCACAGCTCAATAATTACGAGACACAAAGTTGGAGGGGTAGAACCGTGTTTATAACAGGTTTGACCTGTCTGAAAGACTGGGAGGAGGTTTTGCAGTGCACACAGGCTGGGTTTTTAAATCTCTGGGGTGAAATGATAGTTCCATTTGAGAGCTGCACTGTGGGCAGGCYGAGAGGGTCTGTGTATTTAAGGCTGCCTGACACTTTCCATTACAAGGACCTGTTTTCAGACACTCATACCTTTGACAAATGTGAACGGTTTGGGCTGAAATATCTCATGCCAGGTGTCTGCCTCAGACATCAATTCTGCAAGGAAATTATGTCAAGGGAAGTTTAATGCTTTTCAAGTRTATGGCAAGGAAAAAATACTGTGTTTTATTCTTAGTGAAAATAGGGACWATAGTTTTTTAACTCTTAAGCAGAAACACATCCATCTTGCAGAAGAATTACTCAAAGTTTGTTGGGAGGTCTTTTCTGTTTATCAGTGTTTTGTGATCAACCACTTAAAAGTGGTTGTTCTGCCTTTTTAAAGYCACAGTTTGGGATGGACTTGCAAAAAACCCGCTGCCAAGATATCCACATAAAGCATGTTCCTGCTGAGAGATGCTGTTGACAAGAAGATAATTTCCTGAAATTCTAATCCTTGATTGATTTTGAGCCAAGCAGGACAAGGTTCTGACACTACACTGATGTCCAGGAGGATCATTGCCATGGTTTAGGAATGGTGTTCTCCAATTTATTGCACAGAAAATTATGCTTGCTTTAATTCTGGTATTTCTTATTACTTGAGGGTTGCTTTTTTACTATTATGGGTGTTCTTAAATCCAGTAATGGGAATATGTTGTACAGTATCTACCTGTCCATCCATTAATCCATCCACCCATCCATGAAGGAGATGAAGTATCCCGTTTCCAGCCAGTTTCTAGCATTTTTACCTTTATCTGTGCAGCACTATGGTATCAGWTTGATCTTAATGAAATATTTTGGTTTTCTGCCAAGCCCAAGTTGTACGTCCAGGGATGGCCAATGTCTCTGCAGGATTTTCCAAACTCCTTTTGCCAAGGCAATTACACGGGAAAGGCAGCAGTGTGGGTGGAGTCAGATCAGATGGATGCATTTGCTCTGTGACTTGTATTTGGATGGACCTTGTTCCTCTCGCTGGGCCCAGGGATGCAAAAGAATTCCAATTTTCCTGTTTTGATCCTGCAGTTCGTGCTTGATCTGCTCCTACAGTGGTGCTGTGAGCCTGAACCTCTGACAGTTYTGGGTAAAAAAAAAGGCGTCTTAAGTTGCCATCAGGGTATTCAGATCACAGCAGACTTCTGTCTGGAAGATTTTGGGGAGTTATTTTCACATTTGGTATTTTGTTTTTTTAATGGGAGGTTGGCTAAACATGGGTGAAAAATATCCCAGGTAGGATTGAGCCTGTGTCACAAGGAAAAAGGACAGGGGCATTCCTCTTCCAGGAGTTCTTTGAGCCCTATTCCTTGGGATTTTGAGGTTCAGTGACCAGCACTGACATTGAATTTACATTGAATTTACATTGAATTGACGTTGAATTTACATTGCATTTACATGCTGCCTGGTGGTATGGGCCGTGGTTTTACAGAATGGATGAGATTCCTTGTGTGGAATTAGGTGAAAATTAAGATACTTACAGATGTTTGCAGATAAACAKCTTGCCTCAGCTCTCATTATGACTACCAAAGCCATGGAGATGGATTCACATGACTGAAGGTAAGTGCCCAGGGCTGTTTTAGATATCCTGACATACCCAGGGGCTTGTTTTGAAGTCCAGTTGATGTACAGGTACCACTTTGCTATTACAATTTTGAAAATTCAGTTATAACTGTGCTGATATGGTTRTAATCTATCCAGAGCATTCAGGAGAGACCTTTATTCTAATGCTTGTAATTTACAAATATTTTGTTCCTTTTTTTCAGAAAAGAAATAATATCCTTACTTTCTAGCCATAGATATTTTGTGGTTAAGCTTATGGAGGATTTCTCTTGGGAATTCTGTTTTTGTAGGGTCAAAGTTCTTTGAAATCTTTGGGTTTCATTTTTCTGTTAGTTTCATCTTTCTGTTAAGAAGTATTTATGGAATGGCAACTTTGTTCCTTTTTCTTTTTCTCTAAAACTGGGCAAAAATGTTTCTATTCCTTCCTTTACAAAATGTAAATAGGCTGAAATCAATAAGAATCAGAGTGCCTTTGGAGGCTGGCCTTCTTGAGTTTAGATGTCCCAATTAAGACCTAGTGCTTGCTTCCAAACATCTGGTGGGTTTATGAGAATTCATATATTCCAGAGATATGACAATCCATACGTGCATATTTTATTGCACTGTTCCTGTGAAATACAGTGTCGACAGAAATATTGCCCCCTTGCCTCAGCAGGCTTGACAAAAGAGAAAAATAGGGCCACAAAAATTTCCAGCAGGTTCGGAAATTTATCTGGTCTGTGGAAGGCAGTGCTAGGAGGAAGGCAGAYGTCCTGTGAGGTGATTTAGATCCAAGTTTTTAAAGATATATAGATACTGGTCTGCTTTGCAGGGGGAGTGAAACTGAATTGCTGGYTCCTGGTGTATGAGCTCCACAAGAACTTTGATATGGAGGTGTGGAAAGAGATCATTTGGTGGCCAGGTCTAGTGGGATACATGGACTGGTGCCTCCCAGGGATGAGGATTCCTGTGAATTTGGTCCCTTTCTTGCTGTTCTTTGTTCCCAGTTGAAGGTGGGGCCTGCTCCTTTCTCCTCCAGTCACAGGGAACAAAGAGGTGGAGCTGTGTGAGCCCACCTTTGATGGGCTCACAGCTGTCAGTGTCCAAGTGTTTAAGTTAGGTTTTCTGGGGAGTGTAAATGGGAAAATTCCTGAGCTGTTGGTCCTTTCCAGAGCCTCTCAGGTGCTCAGGAAGCATCTCTGAGAGCACATGCAAGGAGAAGGTCAGGACACCACCAGACATTGCAGGTGTCCTTGGGGCCAGGGGAGGCTGGGGCACCTCCTGAGCTTGGATGAGCACAACCTGCTCACATTTAGTGATGGACACCTAAGATTTCCTTGTGTTTCATTCCAGATTTCTCAGAGGGGAGAACCCTGGGCACAATGATACTCTCTTCAGATCAGACACTTGAGAAATTTCAGGGAATGCTGAGGAAACACCGAATTTTAGGCAATCCTTAGCTGGTCACTGAAGTGTGGCCAGTATTGGTTGTGGGATCTGAGGTGTGGGAGCTGGCTTCAACATTGGTCCCATTTCCTGTGTTTTGGAGCCTGTTCTCTGTCCCTGCCTTTCTCCATGACTACAAACAGGTAAATTCACCTTCCTGGGTCTCTCTGTCCCCAGCCCTGTTCTCTGCCATGCAATAACTCTGCTGGGGCAGAGCCAGCCTGGCTCTGTGTGTTACACCTGCTCTGGTGAGATGGGAAAAAGAAGGTCAGGGGGGTTTTGGTGCTCCAGGAACACTGGTGTGACAAGGGAATCCCAACCCCTTACAGCCCCATATTACCACGTTTAATGCAAAATGCTCCAGCATTAGGATTTGATGGAAAACTCTGACTGCTACAGCGAACTTGGGAAACCATAAAATGTCTTGGGACCCTTGTAGTCAATCTCTGCAGACCCATAAGTATCCATTTGCCCTAAATTTCATGTGCTACATACCTAAAAATCAAACTTTTTTCTGCCCTAATTCTAATGTGATTCAAAGCTGTAAAATGCAATGCACTGAAATTAGCCATTCCCACATCCCCAAAAATTAAATCAAATTTCTCTCTTTAAAAAATATTATTGCATAATTTTTCCAATAGACCCAGAGAACTTAGAGAGAATGATAAATTAGTAAAAATGATCCTTTGGGTACATTTYTATCCCTACCCAGCTCATAAATAGGTTGCATTAAAAAAACGAACAACCCCTTGAAGTGCATTTTAGCAAGTAAAATAAAACTACTCAGATTTATTGCAGCTAAAGCAACAACAAACAAGACAGCTGAAAAATAAAAGCAAAGAGTTTCACAATGTAATGAATGGCAAGGTAGGAGCTATTATTTGCATGAAAATTTGTTTAAAAATAAGCATGCTGTTGGCAAGCTATATAATATTTTTCTACAGCATACTACTTCCCAATTTTGAATGTTTTTAATGGGGGATGGGGCAATTGCTGTTATTTCCTAAAGCACTCTGATCAGGAATTGTTGTACTGAGGCATCCAGCTCGAAAACCAGAATGCAGGGAAGGAAAGGGAAAGCAAAAAGGAATCAATGGGTGCTAAATAACCCCAGCTGAAAAGAAAGCACATGTCACAGATGCAGTTAAGTGTGGCATGTCCAGGAGTAGTAGGAATTAGCATAACTGCTGCCATGGAAATCAGCAAGAGTTTAATCATCAAGTTCTGCGGGTGATGACTCAGAAAAACGCTGAGTGCTTTTGAAAAAATCTTGCTCCAATAATTTGACTTTTCCTTTTTTTTTTCTTTTTTACAACTTGGAAATATTAAGAGAAGGGCAAAAGAATAAAAGGATGTGCTCCATTTTGTCGCATCTGGCATGGTGATGAATCCAGTTGTGCAGTGATCTCTATGCACCATTACAGAGTTGGAATTTGCTGACTGAGAGCAACAAACACGTGRGGAGTCACAGATCTGAGCTGCATTCTGACATTTCTGATTTGGGGAGTGAAGTGCTTTGACACTTCTGAAATACACTGTCAATTTTATTTCATTCAAAATTCCATGAGTGGTTGTTCGACCTTAAATCATAAATGGTTTAGGCTGTCCCAAAACTGCACTTCCAATGAGTAAGTRACTTGTCCCTCCCAAAATCCCCACATTTGCAGCTGGTAGTAGGAGCTGGAAGCAGCAGGCAGCTGCACAGCTCTTGTTAGTCCAGTGGAAGCCAAATGGCAAATCCCTGCCTTTTCCCTGAGTGACAGAGATGGCAAAGCAGCCAGTGAATGCTGACAGAAAAAGTCAGCACATGGCAGCTTTTAAACTGAGTGTGTGAAGGAAGGAGTGAACCCAACTGAGAACAGAATCTTTTTTCTCAGTCTTTCTGCTATGATACTGCACCATGTCAAGATAATTGAAAAAATGCTGATTTTACTTCCAGCTCTCTGGAAAAAGAAATATGAAGCTTTTAATGGAAAAATTATTATAATATTGTTAAGTTCCATAAAGCAATTTAAAGCAGACAGAAAAGAAAGCCAACTCTTTGTAAAACACATTGATTTAAAATATGAAAGGAATTTGTGGAGGCAGGGGGAAGGAACATGGCTTGTTGCTAGTTACTRACACACCTTTGATTTGTGTAGCCAATAAACCAGAATGAAATAGATAAGATGCTTTAGCTAATGTAAGACAAGTATTGTCCCTATACCCTGGCAACAGATCAAGAAAAAGTGGTATTGATTATTATATTGTATTTGAGGTGCCATTTCTGTCTCTAATGCTTTCCCTTTGTTTGTTTCCATTCATCACTGGAGTGATTTCCTTCTTGAAAATTATGCATATTTTACAAAGAAAATAAATAAAATTAGTAACTTGCTGCCTRGAGAAAGGTCTGGCATTTGGCCTGKGAACAAAATTTCTGTCCCTTCATTTATGTATTTCAGCACAAAATAAGGTCTTCTTTTAGTGGCTTCAATTTCTTGTCATCTCCAAAACTTGGACCCAAGTCCTTTCAACTACGGTTGTTTTCCTTTTTGTTCTGCTGAGTTTCTTTGATTTGCTCTCCRAGTTTTGTGCCAGTGGAAAGGGAACATTAGGGATGCTGAGTTTCCACACTGATGAATGAAGAAGGCATCAGACATAATCTGCTCCACCAACTCCTCCTCTGCACAGGCTGTCCCTGAGTAGCCTTCCAGGAAGGACATGAAGCTGGCATCCTTCACACCTGAGACAGAGTAGCTGTTACAGGACAAGTAAACACTGTCACCTTGCTCTCAGRGTCCCCACTATCTTGTTCTGCCTTGTGTGTCTCAGATAAAAAAAGGGAACGGGTTCACATTTGCAGGTGTTTGTTCAACATCTTAAAAAGAAGCAGGAAAAAAAAAATCCCTTTGATTTTAGCCAGTAAATGCAAACTTTCACTTCTCCTTTTTGCAGGGAAAAAGTCAGTCAGGTTTGACTCCAGAGGTTTGTATGGAGCGAAAGCTTGGGTAACCTGGCATCTCCTTCTTTTCTATTTTTAGTGACAGTTTAAAAGGAAGTTCCTGAGGCAGGTTTTCATTCCTYCTCCTTAGGGTACATCAGACTCAGCAGGTGGCCAGATAAACTTCAACAGCTGACACAATGATTCTCACCCACACCACTTGGAAGAACAATTCTTGAGGGGAAAAAATAAAGTAAACTTTTAAAAATACCCTTATCTGATATGATCAGAGAAGAAAACATCAAGAAAACTGAAGTCAGCAATTGCACAAATACTTTAAGGCATTTATCTGTCTYAGAAACTTAACTGCTCTATTTTCCCACTGGAGTCAGTGAATCAAAGAATGTTTCATCAGATGGCCTTTTGTGTTCAGATCTTGTGCTTGTCTTCATCCATCTCGGTGATGGATCTCAGATCTTCAGATCCCAGTGATGACAAGCTTTCAGATTAATTATTCATTTATTACTACTTGCTCTTCCACCTTTGCCAGCAAAGACACCTTTCATGAAGGAACATCTGAGATGGCATTAGAGTGACCACAGTACTGACCACCAGTGACATCAAGCTCCTTTTGACTCTTGTGAAAGATTTCTGCTCTGCTTCTTTGTCCTATGTAATTCTCGTTCTCAATGCCCTCTGCTCTCTTCCCAGCTCTAACCTTCACACCCTTCCTCACCAAACATTATCTCCATCCTTCTCTTCACATTCTCTTCTTCTCCTCACATCCTCTCTGCACTTCAAAGCATTCTTTGCAGCTATCCATTAAATAAACACAAATAATACATAAATACTGAAATTAAAGAGCTACATTTTTACTCCCAATATCAGTGCCCTGTAGCACACTCATGATTTGAAATCCCTGCCCCTGACAGCTTTACTTGCACSACAGCTCTGTCCTCAGTGGGGTTTGTCCATTGTGGAGCAATTCAGGCATGGAGAAACCCTTGTTGCATGATTTGTGCAGTTGGGACTTGAAGCTTATCTGCTGTCATATTTTTGATAATCCTTATGAACTTTTGTTCCAGCAACAGGGACCACAGGAGGCTTGGTAAGGAGTCAGCACCTGTTAGATGAGGGAGTGTGATGTTTCCCATACACACACTCTTACTGGATGGCAATGATTTGGTGCAATCCTCTTTTGTAACAGGCCAGACTAAACCCAGTATCAGATTTGGTGCAGGTAACAAGGGTTCAGGAAAATAATTTGCACAGCTCCATTGACACATGTCAGCTTGTGAAACKGTTCTAGTCTCACATTCTGTGCAAATCCCCTGGAAACATGGTCCAGTTTGCTTCTGCACTTTATCTGAAACTGCTACTAGGTAAGGAATTGGATAGTCAATAGCTTAGAGAGGGAATTCAGAAGCTTGAGTTCGATTACTGAACGGACATTTCTTGAGCGGCCCTTGGGTAAATCACAAATTGACCTGTGGTTCTGATTTTTCATTGCTGAACCTGCTATGGGGGAAACTCCATGAAATGCCAGGATTTTGAAGCATGAAGGGCTGCATGAATACTCTAAAGATGCAGCTCATGATGTTTTCATTCATGGGGTGTCCGTTTTGAATGATCCCAAAATGTTGCCCATGCTGGGGAGGGAACCCTGGTGATCCACATCAAACCAAGCTGTGCAAAATAAGTTCCCAGCTACAGGGTATCAAGTCCATCCTCATTTTTCACGCCACATCACTTTTGTGCAAACATTTAGAAATATAACTTTAATATCACTTTAATGGAAGCCAAATAATGTGTCCTTTCCATTCAATGGAAGATTAACCCTGGAAAAAAAAAAAAAATTTACCGCCCATTGTTTTTGCCTTTTAAGTTAATGGAGCTTTTCAATTAGTAACAATAAAGTAGGCTTTTACACAGAATATTAGTTTTATACAAGCAATATCTTCACCTTTTTTGTTCAGTTCAGAGTCATAATGTTCTTGGGACTCTCTCCTAACTCAGGGCTGTTATTAGGAGGTACTGATAGTTGGCTATTGCTCATCTCTTGGATCTACAGTCAGTCACAGACCATTATTCTAAAACTCCTAATGGCTTGCAAAGTGCTTTCTGGAGCAGAAAGAACTTGGTATAAATTGCAAATTYCTGTATTTATTTCCCAAGTGTCTGCACTTACAATGCCCATAGTAGATACAGTAGATTTACACGGGCAGATAGTGACAAGACAAGGGGGAATGGTTTTGAAATAAAGAGGAGAGATCAAGATTAGGTGTTAGGAAGGTCAGACAGAGATGAGGCACCAGTGCTGGAACTTGCCCAGAGAAGCTGTGGCTGCCCCATCCCTGGAATTGTTCCAGGCCAAGTTGGATGGGGTCTGAGCAACCTGACCAAGTGGGTGGCATTTCTGCCCATGGCAGGGGTTGGGAATGGGTGGCTTTTGAGGTCACCAATTCCAACCTAAGCATTTCAATTGTTCTGTGATTTACCAGA
Source organism: Alauda arvensis (assembly GCA_902810485.1). Taxonomy (NCBI): domain Eukaryota; kingdom Metazoa; phylum Chordata; class Aves; order Passeriformes; family Alaudidae; genus Alauda; species Alauda arvensis. Next base: position 104,026 of record CADDXX010000593.1, read on the forward strand.
GACAAGAGGACTCCAGCAGACATTGGTGGTTTCCTTGTGGCTCCTGCTTTCACCCATATCTGGTTCAGTGCATCAGGATCTCCTCAGCAATTCYATTTCACGTACCAGAGATGTAGAGCAAAAACAGCCCATGCTGCCAAGGAATGAGGCACCTCTTCCCACTAACTCCTGACATGAAATGATGCCAAGGAGGCAGATTTGGTTCTGTTTCACCTCCAAGAAAATCTCTTCCCCTGCCTTTGCCTTTCAAGCCATGCAATGAAGGTTCTTTGCACAGTACCATGAACCCATTTCAGTGTTTTGAATACATAAGGCTCCCAAAGGGAATGTTAGCCAGTGAGTCCTCTTACTGAACAAATATTTAATTCTGCAGCCCAGCATGACCATGAGCACATGTACCTTCCCTGCTCTGTCTCACAGCAAGCTTTCCTGAGCTGCACCTTGTCTGTGTGCTTGGCTTTTCTAGCAAGGGACTAGATGAAAAAGGGATGATMTCTATTGAATCACCCTGCCATTATGTCAGGACTTAACCAAACTGTGTGTCCTAACTCAGGAACTGCTGGAAGAATTGTGGATAGGAGCTACCCTGCAGTGGAGACACAAACATTGCACTGTAGCCCCACTCAATTCTCTTTATCTCTTTGCTCCCAAACATGCAGATGTGTACTGCCAGTCTATTTTAGTTAGGGAGCTTCTGTCTCTTAATTTAGCCACACTGTCATGTCTTCTGCCAGTTCATTTGCCTCAGAATGCCAGGAATTTGTCATGAAGTGAGCACCTCTCTGTGTCAGCTTAAGGGCTCAGGTCCATCTGAACTTGAGCCAGAAGARATTTGGAAGTGGTTTAAAAGCTGATCATCTCCACAGTAATTGAGAAGGTATTCACTTACAGTAGATGACTCATTCCAGCTGTCTCAGGCATTCATTTTTGGGCATGTTGGAGTGCCCAAATCTCTCACTTCTACTGTCCACAGGGCATCTATTTAAATAGCATCTCCTGAGCTTGAGCTAGTTGCCCTGATTGTCATAGAAGACATTATATTGATTTTCTGTGGAGACACAGGACATAAAAATCAACCCCACTATCTCCCATGGAAAAATCTCTGAGCAGGTTTGATTTTAAGCTGAATTTCACCCTCATGTCCTAATAATTAGTGGGCTGAAGGCAGGTGAGCTTTGCAATGCCTAGGTCAACTTTAAAGGAATTTAGAAGTTAAGAAGGAATGTTACCTTCTTTATTTTGGGACATGTTCCACGTCAGAAGGTGATGCCAGAAACAAGACCATTTTCACAGAGTTCTAACACATCCTGCATCATGTCCCAGGGAGAGCAAAGTCCATATTGTAGAGGATAGAAATCATTTACAGGCAAATTTCAGCTCCTAGAGTACTGTGGTGTTGGTAATGGGAGGCTCTGGGAGAGGCCTCTGTGAGAAGAGGGCAAGGGCTGGCCTGTGACAAAACTACAGCCCATGGAGCCACTGCAGGACAAAGCTGRACCCACCAGGGAATCCTGTGGTGCCTCTCTGGTSTTTGAATAAGAGAGGAAAATGCTGRGAGAGTGGGARGGGATCACAGAGAAAGAACAGAGGCAGCACCAAGGCCAGAGGGGCAGGAGATGCTCCAGGGTGGGGCAGATATCCCTGAGGGGGCTGCAGACCCAGGGGATGTAAGGACCCACGGCAGAGCAGAGGAAGAGTGGGAGGAAGGAGCAATGCCAGTTGTGGCAGGACAGCTGAAGGCCCAAAAAATACCCTAGGAAATTTCAAATTCCACTAGATGCTTTCCAGGGTGCACCTGAATTAACTGTTGGTAGTCTGTGCACAGGAGCCTTAGAATCAGGGGCCAATTCAAAGTAGCAAAACTGACTCACTTGGAGCTACAAGGAAACAGGAGAAGGATTGATCTGTTAAAAAAAAACAAAACCCAAACCATTTTATGGGAGCCAGGCCTCTGAATGCTTTAACAAGAAGAGCTATCAAGCCTAAATGGCAAATTAATAAAAACAGAATCGAACAAAAAATCYGACAGGTTTTAAACTGATATGGTTGCCATGGGAACTTTGCTGTTTACAAGCGATACTTAAAAAATGTCCTGTGAATTCAAAACACTGTTTGGTGCTGCTGAGAGGTACACAATGAAATTATTCCATTAAATGTCCCCTGGAGGAAGCACTCAAGTGCTTGGATGCATCTCAATTATGAGCACACTCTCCACACAGCCAGGTACATTACTGACCTTTCAGCTATCACAGGAGGTTAGAGGATGTGTCAATCCATGACCAATTTCAAAAAATTGTATTCAAACACACACACAAAAAAAAAGCGAAAAAAAAGAAAAAAAAAGCTTGAAGCATTAACTCCTGCAATGTAATAGTTTTATTTTACAATGGCCACATAGGCAATATGAATCCCCACTGTTGCTAACCACGTTGTTCCATGCCATGTTCTGTTAAAATCTGAATTTGTTTTCCACCTGCTTTTTCTCGTACATCAACATGCTCAGAGAGTCTTTTTTCCTTTTCCTTCCTTTAGATGTAAAGGTTTTCTGTAAAAATTAATTTTATTTGTTGAATGAACAATTAATAATCTGGTRGCACTTCTGCAGACCTGATATCAGGAACCTCTGATAGTGTTCTTCAAAAATGACTCTCTTTTGTGTGGCCTGTCTGGGAGGCAATTAGCCTGCAGCAAGTCCAGGTTTTCTCWTTCACAGAGCCTGTCCTTTCAGCACTTCAAAAATGCAGTACTTTCTTTTAATTTTCCTCTCCTCAAAGCAAATAATAATTCATTGCACTTTTAAAATAAAACTATGGAGAATGTCTTCCTGGTATTTTTCTGGAAAAACATATACTATGTGCAGTTTTAAAAAAGCATACTTATTGTGATTAACACACAAGTAACATTATGGTTTTCAAACCTGTGACATTGTCTTTTCTGCTTATGCTCGTGTATATGAAAGCTCATTTTATTTACAGAAAATGAGAATTCAGTACATGAAAGCACATGGAAGGTAAAATGTATCCTCTCATACTGATGTGCCCATGATTCTCACTGAAGATTCAGTGGTACAACACTGTCGAGACAGAATCCAGTGGCACACAACTTTTAAATTTGCATAGGTCAAATAATTTGTTCTCAAGTCATATTGACAATTCCTATAGAATGAACACCTCAAGTATTTCTCACTGTGCATCTTCCTCTAGACATGATCCTTCATTTGAAAGAACTTTGCAGTTTCATGAGCAAAATGAAGATATTATTGAAGACAAGACTGCACATCAACTTTATGCAGTTCCAAGAGTGCCCTTGCAAAGTGTTTCCATTTGAAAAATGTGGGGCTTGAAATCATACTTACAGTCTTTGAGATCTGTTCAAATGACTTTTGAACAAACAAAAGCTTCAACTGAGTGAACTTTTCTGGTGCTGCACAGAAGTGCATCTGCCCTCAGCACAGATAGGATTTAGGATAAAATAGGAATGAATTGGGATAAAATACCTACACACCCCTTTTATGCAGGAATTTGATCAGTGTTCAGGACCTGTATCAAAGCCATTTGTTATCTTTGAGCTATTTCTTCTGATTTCTGTTCTTCTCTCGGTTTCTCTGAGCAGCTTCTGTGAACACCTGTCACTGGAAACACTCAGACATTTCCAGTAGCCACACAGCACAGCCAGCAGGAGTTCAAATGCTGAAAATAYGAGCATGATTAGAACCAGGTTCAAAGCCATGCAGCTGACTTGGCTTTTAACCTCTTCCACTCTCCATATATCTTCTGGTACAAACTGGGAGCTCTCCTGCTGGAGCTAGGAAAGCTGCACTGATTTATACCAGCCAAGCATCACAGGGGAAATGGACTGTTTAGGGAGTTTTATCTACAGCTTAGTTGTCACATAAACAGCTGAAACTTCCCTTACTTAAATTGAGTCTTCCTTGATTTATGCTGGTGCAGTGTCAGTAGAATTTCATTCGCGYTCCACTCCACGCTGCACTCAGTGGCATTTGTGAAGTTACAGAATGTCAGACACACTTACAGAGAAAAAATGCATTTAATGAAATTGCCTCTAGCAAAAAGCTGTTTATTTTTATTTTGTTTTTTAAAGAAAGCAGTAATGAGTTACTCATTTTTGTGGTGCTTTCAGTTCTGAGAAGCTCTTGCTTACAGACCACGTTATGCCAGTTTAGGGCTTGAAGCCTGTGATCAGCTCTGTGTTTTTTTCTAGTTAAGCTCAGAACAATTGCACACTAGTCAGCTGAAGTGAATCGTTATTTTGTCAGATCCCAGAAAACCTCTGCACTGAACTGATTCCCTTTCAAAAGTCCCACCACAGATTGGCTGTCCCCAAAAGCGAGACATTTCTTGCTGCCTGTGGGAATTGAGATGCTTCTAATAAGGTTGAGCTATTTTATGTGATACAAGCCTTGTTCAGCAAACTCTGCCTGCTGCTTGAAAGCTTTAAAGAAAATGTTTTTCTCTTTTCCTATTACTGATATGACTCCAAACAACAGTTATRTATTAACTGTAGGTTAATATATAAATGCAAAATTAAATACTAGCTGGGCAAGCAACATGGGGCTAAAAATCCTTTAAATAAATTTATATAAAGGCAAACAGGCCAATTATTTTACCTTTATAAGACCTTGAAAATGTTTTATATCTGTCCTCAACATCAATCTTCTCCCACGTGCACTTCTGCAGCATTGTTCCTGGACAGGTGAACAGACTGACATCAGTGAGATGCCAGTCCAAATCCTGTGACCCAGAGGGTACCCAGGTTCCATTTCAAGCTTGAGGGCTTGAAAGGTATTTAAAAGTACTTGCAGCCTCTGACAAGCCAAGGATTTCCCAYAGGGTGAGTTCCTGGCAAATGCATGTACAAGACTTTGTTCTATGGAAAGAAAGTATTTAGGTGAACATTCATCTGTTGCRTTCATTTTCTTTCCTACTCATTTTTCTTTGTGAGATGGATGTCTTCAACAGATGTCACATTGACTGGTATGATTCCCTTTCAAKGAGTTAAAAAAATCCAGACCAAGCTGCTCCTCTCCACAATGTCCCTGGGAAAGGTTTAAGAACAGCAGTGCTCTCACAAGCCCACACTCAGTAATTACCAGCTGAGATTTACCTGGTCATGTTACAGAGAAAAGCTGGAGGAAGAAATGAGGGAGAGAGCAGAGCATGGAGCAATTGCTCAGTGAGCTTGATGCCATCTCAAGCCCAAGCTGGGCACTCAAGGTCAGTCAGGAGAAGTAAAGGATCCAAGCTGTGGATCTGGCCCCAGAGGGAAGGCTTTGTATGTGCTTGGCTTCACACATCTGCTGACAGACAGCTCTGGTCATGGAGCTCTAATCCCATGGATAAATCAGCCTGTTTGACAGAGAACTCACAGAATCATCTCAGCTGGAAAAGTTCCCTAAGGTCATCCTGTCCAACCATCCCCCAGCAGTGCCAAGGCCACCACTGAGCCCTGTCCCAAGTGCCACATCCACATGGCTTTTAAATCCCCAAATCCCCCCAGGGGTGGTGCCCCCCACCACTGCCAGGTCTTGGCAACCCTTTTGGTGAAGAAATATTTCCCAGCAGCCAAACTGAAGGATTTGAACCCACTGCATTTTTGAAACCTGTTGGTTTTGAATTCCACTGCATTTTTAAAATAAAATTTAAAGATGTACTCATACAAACAGAATAGTGAACTGAATAATCCCTGAAAGTTTACTCACTGTTACACTCAGAATGGGTAAGGGAATTTTTCCTTTCCAATTTCATTACTGGACTTGAAATTTTATGTTTACATGCTGCTTTTGTCTCCATGGAAAAGGAGGGAGAGCTCTAACACACCTCCACTAAAATCTGGACATAGTAAATGTTATAAAAATGTGGATGAAAAAGAAGATATGATCTGTACTGATTCAAGAAACTCATAGTTTGCAAACATGTTTAATCTTTAAAATTTTTCAGTCCAAATGAAAGCAAATGTTTATTCTTTTTGGTTTTTTTCCTTCAATGGATAGAGAAGTAAAAAATAAAAATAAGCTAAAAGAAATAAAAATAAGCTAAAAGAATATTCAGGGAAAGAAAAAATGATAGATGAAAGGAAAAGTAATACTAATTGATTATTTAAATAATGCYAAAACTTGGACTTAATTCATTCCCTCTCAGGAAGAGCAGCATMCCMAATTCCCTTTAGGAAAAAAAMCCCCMTAGATTTCCTTCTATCTGCTCTGTCAAAAACAATCTATGCYTTAGTCAAGCACAAAGTCAAGCATGAAATACTGGGTTAAAACTCAGAGGAACTGGGTGAAATTAAARGGAAGAAAAATCATCTTTTTGAGCTACTGGTCTTTTGGGCCCTATAACTTAAAAAGTTTTAGGATTGAAGCAAAAAAATCCGGGAGATTTCATCTTGACAGCTGGCACAGAGGAAGCTGAGCAGTGGCAAGGAAGCACATCCTAGGCTCAGAAATTGGCAGTAACTTGAATAATGCACTTTTTAACTAACACTGAACCTGCAGTCCTGCCAGATCCTCGGTGCTTCACAAATGCTGCTTGATGCCCTTTCAGCTACAGTGGCTTATTAGGAGCCATCAAAACAACCACCCAGTTATTRCAGTGTTAATGTGCTTTTAATCATAATTATTTATTGGGGCTGTAATTTTGMATCCCTTACATACCAGGCTGCCCGTGTCAAATAATATAAATTCCTCCAAAGCTGAAAACTTCCAGAACAGGTGCACTTAGAATAACCTATGTTATGCAAAGCATATGGCAGGTCTTAATAAGGCTTAATTAAGTGCTTGTTTAAATCCAAGTACTGCAAAAATATTTATTCTATTTTTATGTGCAATTAAAGTGCATTTGTAAAATTATGCTAATTGCTAGACACAGGAGGAAAAAGACACCCCTTCCAAATGCATTAAACAAGCCTAAGAACACCATGCATTTACCTTACTTAATGTTAATGAGATAACACTTGCAAAGTAGTTTGAAGCCTTGAAGGGCAACATTTTCTTTTAGTCACTATTGCTATTCCAATTACTAAAAAAATAAAATAAAATAAAAAAGGTTATTCATTTAAATCATGGAGTCAGAGAATGGTTTGGGTTGGGAGGGATCTTAAAAATCATCCAACATCCTGCCATGGGCAGGGACACCTTCCACTGGACCAAGATGATCCAAGCCCTGTCCAACCTGGCCTTGGACTCTTCCAGGGATGGAACAGATACAGCTTCTCTGGGCACCCTGTGCCAGGGCCTCACTACCTTCACAGAGAAGAATTTCTTTCCAATATCTAATCTAACTCTATTCTCTCTCAGCCTAAAGCCATTTAATTTTAATTTTATCTAATATTAATTTTAATTTTATTTTGTCTGCCAATGCCACATTTTCCACACATCTTCTCCTCTCCAGGCTGAATAAACCCACCTCTCTTAGCTTGTTTTCATAGGAGAGGTTCTCCAGCTCTATAATTTGTTTGTTTGTTTTCTTTTTGTTCTGTTTTTGCTCCCTGCCAGGCTTTGGCTCAAAGGGGCTCTGAGGGGTGGAGCAGGGAGGAGATATTTGCAGAGATATTTGCAGGAGCTCCATTCTTTCTCCATCTCTCTCTGCTGACATTCTGTGTGACAAATATTCTGGTGGGTCACCACATCTGTATCCAGGGAGGGACAACTGCAGCCCGTTACCTCCCTGTAGCAATGAGGCTCTCAGTGAGAGGTCCCACAGGTGCCTCTATCCCACAATTCCAAGATCAGAGATGGGCAAAGAGTCATGGAAAACATTTTCATTTTCTGAGTGTCCACACTGTGCTCCAGAAGGCAGCTGCTCTCTGTGGATGCCCTTCCCTAAATGTTTGCCACAACCAAAGCAGGCTGCACATCCCTGTACAGAACTCCAGTGGGCTGAACTCTAAAGGCTAAAATCCCTTATTCTGCCAGGAGAATGTCAACTTTATGATTTGAGGAGAGCAAAGGAGAGGAGAAACAATATCCTCCTTTCTCCCCCACTGTGAAAGATGTTGTGCTGCAGGACATTGGTGGATTTGTTTTCACACGTCTCTGACAGCACCACATCTGTCCTGGCCAGTCAATACATTGTGATTTGGATTTGTAGTTCCCATTAACAGTTCTCCCTTGGTAGCAGGGCTGAAGAGTGACACCAGATGTAATGGGCTGCTGTCTTTTCAGATTGACCCCAAAAGAATGGAGAATTTCATCAATTTTCCAGCTACTTTTAAGCCAGGAGTTTGGTGCAGTGTGGGGTCAGAGTTTGTACTTGCTTAGCTGGAAGYGCAGCAGTATTTTCTTTGACTTGCACAAATGACTGCCCTATAACTCATAGCAGGGCAGCTGCTGCACTGTTTTACCTCGAAGTTTCCACCCATAAATGAGAGTGGTTTTGAATTTGATGGGCTTTTATTGATGTGTAATATAAAACAAATGCATAAACTGCATACAGGGACACTAATTCACCCTGGAACTGCAGGTAACCAGAGTGGGTGCAGCAACTCTTTAAAGCCTAATTAATGTTATAAAATACTACAAATATATACTCATCTGTATCTGCTGCTGATCTATCCACATTTCTATATCCAAGTGGGTATGCAGTGCAGCTTTGTTTTATTYCTTCTCATTTTTGGGATGGTGACTTGCAGCCTGTCAGAATCAATCCATGCTKAGGAAGATGTGTTAGAGAATGGGGCAATTCCCTACGCAACACAATCAACAAAATACAACAGRCAGAGGGGAAGGCACAAGAAAAATTATTGAAAATCTGAAGTTGGAGAGATTGCTGTGTAAGGCAATGAAATTGAATAAGAAAATTCAGTTTAACCAGGGCACACCTATGAAAGTGCCCAGTCTAAAATAAACCCTTAAGCTGATGGGAAAGAACACAGGTATATGGGTCTGGGAAAGATGTGAGACACATGTTAATTATTGAAATCAATGAACCTGACATCCAGCTCGAAAAAAAGAGACAAAACAGTCTATGCATTTTGAATACAGACAGGATCTGAGCTCCCACTGTGAATCTGTGTTCTGTGTGCAGTAACTCCATGGATGTCTGAGGGCTGGGGTAGGTCATGGGATAAAAAAAGTTTCTGTTTGTGGGTGTAGAGGAATAATGTGTCACCCACAGGCAACGTGGCCAGTCTGTTTTGAGAAATCAAATGTCTAATGGCAAAGAAGAGAAGGAAATGGTCTCTCAGTAATGCTGTAGTCAGTGAGATATGCTGTGCGTGCTCCTCTCTGGGTGACACACAGCATTTGTTTACCTGGATTTTTACTCAGCAGAGGCCCATGACCCCACAATTTTCCAGTGGTTCATCTTAAGTATTATCCCTCTCCTTTTTTTCATTCATTTGACAAGAATAAGGAGAATAAGGGAAAACCCTTAAAAAGAATCAAACWTCCTGCCAGCAGTGCACACAGAAGTCAGTGCTGATCTGCATTAATTATAGCCTGGAAATGTCCCACCACCCTTCCAGYTGTCCCAGACTGCCAGCCCTCCTCCAATTCCAACACCTCATACACAGGTGAGACAGATAAATGGATTTCACCTCGACAATTCCAGCTTATCCATTTGTGRGATGTGTGTGAACCAGCTGCAGTTCTCTGGGCATTACCCCCACAGGAGAGCAGTGGAGGATAAAATGCTTTGATCCTGTCCCTCCAAGCACACACATCCCATGTCTGGCTCCAAGTCTCAGCACAGATGTTGTATTTTCTCTCATGTTTTATGATATCTTCACCCTGTAACAGATGAATCTATAGTGCCCAGTTCTTTGCTTTTGTCCAGGGCTTAATGCAGGAGAAGGGAATACAGGTGACCTCAGCCCYGATAARYAACAGCTGTGTTAATTACCCAATACAGCCTYGCCCCTGATGAGTCACAGCTATATATAAATAAAGATAAGTGTGGGAAAAGGGAGTGGGTGAGCTGGTGAGGAGAGACTCATGAAGGAGGAGGATCCATGAAGAAGAAGGATCCTGAGGAGAGAGAATCCCTGCTGTGAGGTCAGTCTGGGTCTGCAGTCAGAGCCTGCTGTTGGAACCTGCAGTCACATTCTGGCTGAGTAAAAGCCTGCAGTCAGAGTCTGCAAACTGATCCCTGCAGTCATGGTTTATCAGGAAATAACCAGCAGAGGCTGCAAGGTAAACCTACAGCAGGAGCTTGTTACAGCCAGAGTCAGTGAATTGTTGGAGTCAGGATGGCTGAGCTGTAAAGAGGAGTAAACCAGGACTCTTTTCATGTTGTGATAGACAAGAAATCTGTGTCTTGGCTCATTTCTGTTGCAGAGGGCTGCTRCAACAGTTGAATGCTGCCATTAAAAGTATTTCATGCTCCAGCTCCAAAATGAAGCAGTGGTGAGGAAATATCCTGACTAGCAAACATCCTGTTCCATCCTTCAGATGGAGTGAGCATGAGCCATCCTAACCTGGCAAGCAGAAGGCTCACAGTAAATATCTGTGTGGGTCAGCAAAGAAAATAACCTGGGGAATCTTCTTGTTCCCTGCAGGAACTATTGGAATGGCTTAGATATGCTTCAAGGGCTTTAGGCTATGAAAAACTAATAGTAATTCTATTTTAGCTTAGGCCAGGAAATTCTCAATTATTATGACCTGCAGCAAAATAACAGGTGTGCAACAATGTGCCAGTTGTGGATTTGTTAAAGTCTGTTGTTATAAATAAGTCCCATCTCCAGTTATTGCTCACATTAATCTCTRCGTTCATTCCCTGGGTTTGATGTTTGCTTCCAGCTTGATACCTAATTAAATATTGTCAAAATAAAGCCATTACTGATGCCATGTGTTAATGTGAGCACTGTGCTTAGYGTGTGCACTGATTGGGTGGGTTTAGATTGAGATGCAGACCTCGCACAAGAAAAAACAGAACAAAAACCCTTGGAGAACCCTCAGGGTGAGAATTGCAAGGCAGCAAAGCTTTACCTCAGGTTACCACTTTTCCTATCAGTGACTCAGACCTTTCCCAACACTTGCATTTCAATGGGCCTGTGCCTCATTCTGGGTAAGCTGCAAATCTGAGCCAGGGGAAGCCAGTTCTTCCCAAATGTCTCTGGAGTTCTGTGTATTTGTGGAGAAGGATGAATGTTTGGGGGTTAGTCAGGACACTGTCAACACTTCATTAAGACAGCTTCCTATTTGGCTGGCGTTTTCCTTGCAATGAAATGTTTGTTATTACTTGCACCAGGAATAGAAAACATGCATTTGAATATTTTGGTACTTATTAGAAGTCATTTCCTCCTTCTGCATGTTGATGCTGTATTTCCAAGACTATCAGGATTGTCCAAAGCCATTAAAGCAGCAGATTCTGCCAGGAAGTAAAAAGAAAAAACAACTGTGAGTAATTTTTTTTTTAAACTCCTGTTTCACAACACTTCCATCAGTTTAGCCCTCTAAATGTGTCTGGTATACAGCCTCCTTCCCATAGTCAGTCTGAGCCTACTGGGATTCCTAGACAAAACCTCTTTTTGCAGAAGGAACTGCAAGTTTAGATTGGAAGTCTGACTTTTTGATGGCAGTCGCTGAGTTTGATAAACGTACCTTTAATGGCTGTCACAACAGGAACACACACTTCAATTCTAATTTTTATTTCCTTTMCCCTCTGAACTTTGCTGTCATCAGRAATGGAATTCTGGAAAGGAATTTTCTAGATGTTTTAGGACATCTACTCATTTCTTCACTGCAGCTTGTCAGTCACAGGTAATGGGAAAGATGAAATCACTGTACAGATAGACAGGAATAAATTGCCTAAAGGCAGCTTTGCCTTACAATTAATAATTTTACCTACAGTTTTGCCTTTCTTCTRCATAACAGGAAGAAGTGCTGTGGCAATGAAATACCTTGTGTTCATCATAATCTTTGTTTATCCCGCACTGTCTTTGAAGAATACCTGGAATGGTCACACTTGGTCACACTGTTACAGCTGTCCCTGAACAATTTTATTGCCTTTTCCACAACCCCTTACCCAGGAAGGAAGGCAGAATGTTTGAAGAAAAGGACAACAGGATGGAAAAAATGTTCTGCAAGAAACTCCAAGTGCACTCCAGGGCTGAGGCCCTTATTCCCTATCTAGGTATTTTCACTTCTCCAGCTGAGCTGCCTCAGACTCCAGTGTGAAAAAGGAACATTTTCGAGTGTGATTTATCTGCCCAGGTTTAGATGCCTGTTTCAGCACCTGTTTAGATCCTGTTTCAGGATGAATAGCACTGTTGGTATCTCCTCCTCCTCTCTCTCACCTATTAAGGGTGCAGGACATGAAGATACAGTGGAGTTATCTACACCAGGAGTGTCTGCTTTTGCTCAGATCAATCCCATTTCTGATATCTCAATTTCAAGTCACCGAAGTGCTCTTCAACCTGACACCATCAGTGCCATGAAGCATCAAATTGGGCCTCAGGCTAACACAAATTATGGATATGGTGTCTCAATATCCTGAAATAAATCAGGAGAATTGTGCTTGCAACTGAAGGCTGAGTTGGTGAGGGYTCACCTGTGCCTGGCCCATCTTAGGGGAAAGACACCAGGGCATAAATCCTGTACCATTGCCATGAGCTCAATTTTTAAAGCAATTTCTTTTGGTGGACAAAGACAAGTTTAATCTGGAGATGATTAGAAAGGRGATTCCAGCACAGTTTCCCTTCCCATTTTCATATTCACACAGAGAAAAAAAAAAGTTTCTCTCTTGATGTTGTCACTGAATTTGTGTAAATTTTGCAGCTTTTTTTGACTGTAAGGGAAGAAGCTGCTGAATGTCTCAACACAGATCCTACCTGTGTCTGAACCCTTGTCCTGACAGTGTGGAAATGGTTACAAAAAAGAGACTGTTTTCCTKACTTAATCTGCTGAATGATCTGAAAGGAGGCTTTACAGAAATCACAGGATATAACAGTGGGTTGGCAGTCCAGGAACTCTTTTCCTTCTGTTTCAAGCATTGCCCTCCAGAGGTTGCTTCAGGCTGCTCTGGTCTCCTTCTTATTTATTAGAAAACTAAGATAAAAGACATTGATTTTGTCACAGGAGAGATTCTTGCAGTAAATGCCCTTTAATTTCCTACCAGATAGGAAGCAACCCAGAAGTGTTCTAGTTACCTTGACAAGCTAAAAATGGATAAACTTTAAAACCTGATATATTGTGATTGTTTAAACAGACTGTGACCCAAGCCAGGCCAGCACAGCTGAGGTTTGGGATGCAGTGGTGGATTCAGGCACACCTGAGTGAGCTGGGACTGATAACCCAAGGGTTCACAAGCCTCCCTGCACACCTCAGCAGCTACACTGCACTGAATTTTCTGCCCAATTCCTCTACAATGTCACCATTCCTGTCACCTGCCCCTTCAATTTTTTCCTGAATAGCAGCACAGATATGCCCAAATTTTGTAGACAGGGGTCACCTATGGCAGAATATACCAGCAGAAAAAAGCAGCAGCACTGCCTGTGTGCCTSACCATCTTCTAAATAAAGCCTCTGCATGCTCATTTCCAGCAGTTTCAAATTCAGCAAGAAAARCTGGTCTGATTAGCCTGATGTGGAGGTAAATCTCTGTGTGAGAAGTACCCTCCAAATAACAAGCTTGGAGGCCTTTTATTAGCAAAAAGGTCATTGATGGTTTCGTGCCCRTTTCCCAGATGCCACATTAATGAGAATAAACTCATTTAAAAGATTTGTGGTAAGTAATTAAGCTACTGTAGGACTGCTTCAGCACATTCCCCATCACTCCAAGGGCAAGAAGAAGGAAAGGAGTGTTCTCCTGTGCGAGCAATAATGAGAGAGGAAGGAGACTCATTACAGTTTTCTGCCTGCGTGTGTTGGTGGGCTGGTTCCCCCTCCACCATACCTGTTTGCTAAAGCTGGGTGCACTGTAAATKAGAATAAAGCTTTATGAATGACTCCTGCAGGGGCTTCCAGGGCCCTTTTGCTGTGTCAGTTGTGCCCCATACAGAGAAATTGAGGGAGTTGCTGGGAGCTTTGGGAGCTGTGTGACACCCACTCTTTAAAGGAAGGACCTGGGCATCCTAGAATGAATCCAGCAGGGCTGGGAACTCCTTAACAAATTAAATCAGAGTCCCTGGAACAGCACCTTTAGCCAAAGGAAGCAACAATACCTCTGTTTTCTCAGCTTCTATGCTCTGAGGAACCAGGCACTTTTTTATTTATGGCCCATAGATCTATAATATCATGAATTTTTGCTTTATTAATTTCTCCCCTCTTGACATCCATCCCCCTGTATCTTTCACATTTTCTTAGTTTTCCATTTTATTCTATTTAGAAGCATAGACTTTTTTTTGACTTCTCCAGGAAAAAAATGCAAAAACTAAAGACTGAAGGGAAAGAAGCAAACCTCACATACCCTACATTTTTTTTTTGTCTTCCAGCTTTACATCAGAACTGGCACATAAGGAATTAAATAAAAAATGAGCTTAATTCAGACAACAATTTTGATTTTGAAAGGTTATTTGAATGCTAAGCCATTTAAATTGCTCAAAGTAATGTCTTCGTATATACTTTCATTTGGAAGTTGAGTTTTCAACAAGATCACTTTTTTCTTTTTTCCCCAGATGCTTTGGGTGATTGAAGGACAAGAAGCTCTGCTGTTTGCACACATAAAGCACCAGCATGACTTAACTTCAGTCTCCCTTGGCCCAAGGAGTTGTAGATCAACATAAGCAATGCTTTCCTAAAATCCCAGCCTGCATGATTGTGGATTTCACTCTGTAAAAGCAATCATTTCCTCTACCAGTACTTTCTAAAGACAGCAGAAGTGAGGATGTTCTTTTTTAAAAGAAATAATTCTCTGAGAGACCTCAAGAAGAAAATCCCAACCCTCACGGTCAGGCCAAGAAAACTGAGTCTGTAAATGGAACCCCTTTGGTTGTGCCTCTGCTGCTGAAAGGCAATGAAAACGTGCTGAGTGTGGAGGAGCAGGCATAAGGATGTTTTGTCTCAAATATTCTGACCATTGCACAGGAAAACTGTAATTAGAAGTAACTTTAGGTAACCCTGTGCAAGTGTGTTGTAAAATATTGAGGGCTCGTTAGCCAGAGTTTTTGAGAAGTTTGTAGGAGGAGTGGKGAATTTGGTGAAGTCCTCGTAAAATTAACATCTTGTTGGCCAACCTCCTTGAGAATAAACAGTGGGCTGATTGCTGGAGTTAAGGTAACTTTGTAATAAAAACTTAAGGGTTCCCTGGCACTGGGCTGGAGTCTTTGTTCAGTCTTAGGATAATTTATAACAARCACTGTGCCCCATGTCCATGGGTCATGACACTGAGGCATTGAGTTACTTGGAATGTTTGGAGTAAATCTGTTGGGTTKTCTTCACCTGCTTTGGTGGTATCCATGCAGAATAGAGGGTTGTTTATCCTGGGGAAAAGGAGACTCAGAGGTGACCTTACCACTCTCTACAACCTCCTGAAAGGTGGCTGTGCTCGGGTGGGGTTTGGTCTCTTCCTCCAGGCAGCACTGACAGAACGAGAGGACTTAAGCTTTAAGCTTAAGCTGTGCCAAGGGAAATACAGGTTGGAAGTTAGGAAAACGTTTTTTATGGAAAGCATGATAAAGTACTGGAATGGTCTGCCCAGGGAGGTGGTGGAGTCACCATCCCTGGATGTGTTTAAAGAAAGACTGGATGTGGCACTCAGTGCCATGGTTTGGTTGAGGTGTTAGGGCTGGGTTGGACTGAATGATCTTGCTGGTCTCTTCCAACCCAGTGATTCTGTGATTCTGTGTGTGTAATAACTGTGAGATTCGAGCCTCATTTGGGTTCTGGCTGGCTGGAGGCAGCTGTGGTGMATTTGGGCAGCTCAACTTCAACTGAAGTATTCACAGCTTGCAGAAAAATGGCTGGCATTTGTAAGGGCTGTGCAGTGTTTAAAGATCGCTGATTTAATATCTTTTAAGAGATCCCTAGGTGTGGATGCTTTCAAGTTAAGACCCTGGGAGTTTTTAAGTCAATGGATTTGTTTAGCTACTGGAGTGAGTTCTTTTTGGCTAAACATATGGGAACTTTTCAGCCTAATTGGTTTGCAGCTGTACATCACTTTCATGCTGGAGAGAGGCCTGGTCTCTCCAGGAGGCTATTTATTCTACTTTCCCAAAAGCTCTGTCTATAAAGGAAGGACTGTCCAGTGGTTAAGTTGTTAGTTTAATACTGAGTTCTGATGTAATTAATTCTATGAAGGGGTGGCTGGATGCTTCTCCAGAAAGCCACGTGGAAATAAAATTTGTACCAGTCATAAGTGAATCCACAAAATATGCCTCTGACAGATTTTGGTCCCACTTTATTCTCAGGCTATGCTCATTAAATTAACATGCCCATTTATATAATCCTGGCACTTCAAACCCCAGTGTCTGGAGTGGTTGGTCCAGGAAATGCATTGGAATGTCTGTGTTGAGTGATCCATGAAGTTTTCCAACACATCGTAATTGTGACCAAAGGCGTTGGAAACAATTTTCAGATCTAGTTACAGATACAGCTTTAGATGTCTATGGAATTAATATTACAAACAGGGAAYGTGGTTTGCTCTTGATACAGTCTCAATTATTTTGTAATTGCTGGTTTAGGATCTTTTTGGTCAGAAGTTACATTAGGACCACTGTAATACTTATCCAACTTTCATTATTTTCCATGACCTCTTCATGAACCCTGACACATTTTTGGCCACTATGGTTCAAGATGGGAATGCTCTGAGTGTGAAATATGGGGGTAAGAAAAGTAATTTTTTTTTCTTTGTTTTTTTTAATAGGTTCTATATTTTGAGATTTGATTGTGARTGATTCCTTATTTCTTATATGCAATCTCAATTTCATCTCCAATCTGCGTTTCTTACATAATACATTTTTCCCAGACATATTCTTAACATTTCAAATTCTTGTTCCTGCTTTCCTCCACTCTTTGTTTATCTACCACATAACTTGTTTTCCTCTACTTTTATTTTTTTTGTCTACAAGTTTTTTAACTTATTGTTTGATGTTTTATTCTATACACAGTTGAATCAAGAATTCCCACATCTCCTTTGTAAATAAGCAGCAAAACAACCAAAACTACAAACCAGGCACAACAAAGCACAAAACAAAATACAGCACACACATTTCTTTTTGAGTAAATATATAAAAAAAAATTTGATTGTTGTCAATAGCAAAGAGCATGAGTGACAGAAAATCGTGAGGGTTTTCAAAGACATTTTCCTATTCCATACTTTTACAGATCTTACAGATATATGTACTAAAAATGCTGGGATGTAGAAATAAATATTTGGAAATTAGAGGCACCTGCCTTGGTCAGTAGATGTACTAAGGAAAGGGTGGTGAAAATTTACTGGCTGGCCAAAGCAGCTTTWTGAAAGCATAATGGTAGGAAATTCATGTGAGAGAAACGACCACAGTGTTCAGAATTACTAAAACAATCACCTGTGAAACTGGTATGTGCTGGTGGGATCATTGTAAAGCTCTCAGACTATTTGTTTTTGTTGTTCAACCAAATTTAGGAGCCTCTAGTTCCTACAGAATGAGTGGGGAGGCAAAGTAGAGGATTGAAATTAAAAGCCTGAAGTAGAAGCCTGTAGAATACAGAGAGCAGCACAGTTAAAGACCAAGACAGGTATAAAATATGCACTCTACAATAAAAGAGATTTGTTCAGCAAAATAGCTTCTTTTGTCCTTAAAACCTGTGAATCAACTRCCTTGCTCATGGGAAGGAATCAACTACTGCTCATGCATGCTGGATCAGTGCCCTCTGAAGGGAAAACAGCACAGATCCTGTGGAAATGTGAATTCAGCCAGATCATCAAATCAAACAGTAGACATTTTGGGAACAGCACRTTGTTCTTAGACTCCACCTCTGTGGCTCCTAGTTTATCTCATAACATTAGCCTCTTTTTATTTGATTTAAATGCTTACATTAGATTTCCTGATTTTTAAAAAATTCATTGCTGTCACTTGAAGAAGGGATCTTAGAAATCCCCCAGAAGACTGCTGTGATACAGTCTGCACATGGCCAGAGTGGAGTGGACCATGTGCAGATGTATCAGTCTCTGAAGGTGCCTGCACCTCACAGAAATGGCTTAAGAATAATTTGTGAGAMGGCTCCTTGGGTTTGTTTTGTAAAGCGAAAGGTTTAATAAACTGATAAAATAATAAACAATAAAAGAACAAACTAGAACCTGAGCACAGGTACCTGAAAGCATTGCACCTTGCTATGACATCCCAAGAACCACCAAGAAGCTTTGTGTTCAGTTTTAAATACAGAATGGTTTAGGTGGGGTTTTTGGCAAACTGCCCAATAGAGAATGRCCACATTTCGGAAGGACAGGTAAAGAGATCTGTCTGTGTTTCTGTCATGGCATTGAGCCAATGG
Source organism: Alauda arvensis (assembly GCA_902810485.1). Taxonomy (NCBI): domain Eukaryota; kingdom Metazoa; phylum Chordata; class Aves; order Passeriformes; family Alaudidae; genus Alauda; species Alauda arvensis. Next base: position 122,392 of record CADDXX010000593.1, read on the forward strand.
CTGCCAGGAGAACAGAGAAACTTCAAGATCTTTTCCTTTTAAGTTTTATGGCAAAACTGAAACCCCTTTTCCTTTCATGGAAAAYATCTGTTTGGTTYAKAGYTGCRTTACCACACTGCTGGATCTAGCAATGGACAGACACACAGACAGAAACATCCAGGGTGGTCGGGGGCTGCCAACCAAAGCACAAAGGAGCAGCCACCTGTGAGAAATGTCACTGTAAGCACAGGGGGCGTTTGAGCTGCTGCACCTGGGGATGAGGATCGACAGCAGCTCCTGCTGGAATTACCTGCAGGTGAAGCTGCAGAGCTGCTGGACAGCCAAACACCCTGCAGCTGCCAGCAATGCCCAGCCCACCACGGGCAGTCCCTGGGGATCTGCAGGCTGTGAAGTGGCTTTGCACAGTGATGGCAGGCACCCCACATCACAGCCCTTCATGGTTTCACACAGTATTTGAGTTTTTCAGCTTCTCAGCTGACTGCTGCAGTAATTTAACTGGTTCCACTCATTCTCAAAYAAGATAACCCAGTTCTACCCCCTGCCATGGACAGGRACACCCTGCACTGGACCAGGTTTCTCAGAACCCCATCCAACCTGGCCATGAGCAATTCCAGGKATCCAGGGGCARCCACAGCTTCTCTGGGCACCCTGTGCCAGGGCCTCACCACCCTCACAGGGAAGAATTTCTCCCTAATACCTAGTAAAAAAATCTCTCCTTTTTTATTGTAATCTGTTTCCAGTTGCTTTCACACTTTTTCAATTTATAGTTGGATCCACTTTCCCTGCAGAAACACAATTATGATGATCAACCTTTTTGCGAAGGGACTTAAATGGCAGAAAGAATTTTTCTGTTGAAAAAACAGGAGGGAATAAAACTTTCCTAACAAATCCAGCCTGTCTGGAGGAAAGCTGGAGTGGAATTTGAGTTATCYGTGTATTCTCAGAAGATTTTCAGTTGCTGATGAAAATTCCCTTCATGTTTAGCATCAGTGGTGCACACTGCACTCAGCTTTGGACAAGATCCTGCTGCCTACTCATCCAGTTCCTTTTTTTTTTCCCCAATGGACAGAGAAATAGGCAATTCCAGGATTCAGATGTTTAGGATGGGTGATCTAAATGGCTTCCAAGAAAGACTTGTTTCTCTCTACTGATTAGAAAGGGAGTTCAGAGATCAAGCTCAGTTGCAGGTTTATCCTCTGGTTTTTAGGCTAAGAGAGAATCCCAAGCCCGTCTGAGTTCCATGATCCATGGCAGAATCAGCACACAAGGCAAACTTGAAGTGGATAAAATATTATTTTCTCCCTTATATGTGGGTTCTTTGYTTTAATTGTTTTCCCTGTATCTTGTCCTGTACACAGATGTTGTGAGTGCTCTTTTACAAGGTTTGTTTTTTCCATCATCCTCTAAAAAACTTCACAAAAGTCTGACTTAGTTATGGAAGTTCCTTTTCCCATGAACATCTGCAGTGGCTGTAACATTAAGCTTCATTTTGCACACCATACTGGAGGAAAAGTCTAGTCTAGAATCTTCTTTTAGGATAATTTACTCTTCATTTACATAAAAACCATTTGTGTTGAAGATGTCAATGTGGGCAGGGAGCAGGGAGGTATCATTAAACATCTGAAATGAAGTTGGCTTGTCAAGTTTAACTTTGTTTCCTGTATACCCTGCTGAGTTTTTAGATGCAGTCTCTGTCTTAAGGACAGGAGGAAGAGGGGATGAATCAAAATAAACTACAACTTATGGTTTTTCTTGTGTTTGGACAGCTGCCTGTTGCATATCAAATGAAGACCAAGGACTAGACACATCAATTTACAACGGGAAGCATCCTGAAAGGTATAAAAAGTTGGTGGGGTCAAGCTGTAAAGGTTGAAGAAACTTAGGAAGGTATTGAGAATTCTCTAGTAACTCCAACCAAGTCATGCACTGAATAAAGATTAGCTCTGAAGTGTGGATGCTTCTCTTTGGTAATTRCCAGCTACAGCTACAGCTTTTTAATATGGATTTAGCCTCTTGTTGTATTTTAGAAATGTCAGTGTAAGAGACAGAGCAAAACTCCAGCCTGRTCTGTAAGAATCAAAAACTCATCAGAAAAAAAGTGTTAAATGCTCCAAAATTTGTGTGAAATCAGCAGGGTATTCCACATTCCTGTGGTGCACTCCAGAACAATTCCTGCAGTTTTGAAATGCTTCCTGAGAAAAGYATAGGAAGCATCTGGGATATTTTACCTATTGCCCAGAATTGACATGATTGCATTATATAACCAGAATTACACCATAATTAACGCTGATTATAATTTTAAAAAAATATATTAGACCTGTTCATTCTTATGTCACCTTTATTTGCCTCCTTCTGAAGCTGCTGCCACACTGTGGGCTTGGGAAACACTGGAAATGGGGTCACTTTATAAAACCTGTGACATGAACCACATCGTGGTTGTAACCCACGCTTCTGCTGTGCCTTGGCATTTTGTGAGCTGCAAAATCAAAGGCCAAGCACTGCCCCACCAACAGCCTCCCCTTTCTGGGGGGTTCTGCAGCTTCACTGTGAATGACATGTTCTTTTGACCCAGGAATCTTTCCTTGCTTCTGCCTTTGGTACCTGAAGCTCCTCTGGTGCTTGACACCCATGGTTTTATGGACCAGCAGTGCTTTGTACAGTGGGGCARCTCCATCCCCACCCTCTGATTTATTGAAAGCCATCTGCACCCCCTTTGCCAAGCTCCAGACACAATAAATCAGGATCAATCCAGGAGCAGGGGCCAGCAGGGAAGGGGCATCGATCTTGCCCAGTGTCAGGGGGTTGACAGGAGGATAATGCTGATCCCTGTGAGATGCAAAACTCCAATGATTGAAGAGATCCATCCACCTGCAGTGGCCACTGCCAAGATGTCCAATGCCAGAGGCGTCCTGGCAGAAAGTCTTTAAAACAGTAAAGAAAACAAGCCCTGGAAATCACTCTGATTGATTGAACATAATGAAACCTTTATGGTGCTGAGGAATTGAAAAGGAAGAAGTGGATTGAAGCTGTTCATGTTTAATGATGTTACTGTGAAGACAGAAAATTCTAAGTGTTAAGAGGCAAAAGTTTTAATTTATATTATTATTATATTTATATGTACCATATCTATTATATGTATTTCTTTCATATTAATTTTATTTTCTATGACTTTTCCCCCCCCTCTAATAGTAAGGCAGTATATACATTATGAAAATTGAGATCTTCCCTTCAATGTTGAGTAATCAGACTCAAAGGAGGACATCCAAGTATCAAGGCTGGTCCATAGTGTCACCCTGTTCCCAACTACCTGCCACAGTTCTGAAGTTGGAGAGTTCCTAGAACCATACCTAAGTATATTTTTCATGTATATCTATACATATATGTATATTTAGATCTACTTCTACATTTATCTTTGTATTATTTATGTTAGTGCATCACTTAAAATTTATTTTTTTCTGTGGTTGAGAGCTTTGTGCAAGGCAGAGTCCCTTAGAGGCCTTGTGTTGAATTTCCTCTTACTCAATAGCTACAGGAGAGAAGCAGAACTGTCCTGAGTTATTTGTGTGTGCTGCAATTAATTTCTGACACTAATGAGAAAGAGACCAATGCAGTGCACACCAGATTAGTTTTCCTGCTATGTTTCTTTCAGTACTGACTTGGAAATGATGGTGGCACAAACTTGGTAAAGAATGCTTTCAAACTAAATGTGAACCTCAGACAATTCATTAAAATAATGCAGATATAATATAATAAATATAACATAACATGATATAATGTAATGAAGTATAATATAATATGTCATATTAACATAGAACCAATAAAACTGTTACATTAACAAGGGTTTCATTTCCATGCTGCTGGTAGTCAGACTTTCTTCCTCATCTGGCAGAAACAAAGTGGAACTGGCCATYTCAAAGATTTGAGATTAAAACACAAATTGGTGTGGGTTAATAAACTATGCAGAAATCCCTGTTTTAATGAGGATTCTAGTTCTCTTATCTCTGAGTCAGAAGAATTTTGATATTTTAATATWGGAAACACTCGACTGCACAGATAGATCCTTCTTTCAAGTCAGGAATCTAAACAAGGTGCAACATTTGATTGCTCTGCTAAAAAAAACCCCAAAACATTGCTCTGCATCTAGAATGAAAGAGTTGGACTTGTTTTACTRTTTGACATTGCTCTGAGGACATTTCTGTGAGATTGGGGATCAGGAAGGAAGATAAATATAGAAGTAGTCATCCTTCCCAGAGAGAAGGATCCTCCAAAAGCTTGGATTTTGGCTTAGGTGAACTTTTAATTTCCAGAAGTTTTAGAAACCTTTCAAAAAAAATATCTTGGTCTAAATACTGTTTATCTCCTATTTTTCCAGAAGAAAAGCATGCCAAAGATCCATAGATGCTAGGAACTGGTTATTATCCCTTTCCAGTTGTTTTGCCTGGAGTGGGATTAAAAAATCACTAGTACTAAGCATTTTGTCAAGAGGTAATGAAAAAATCTATGTGTTATCACAGAAATGGGACTTCAGAGGCCGTKCAGGGGTGGAATAAATTCCACTTGAAGCAGTGAGGGCAGCCTGGTGAGACAGCAGTGTTTTCATCCTGTGGTTAGAGAAAAAAGCAAGTGTTAAATCTCCAGGGTTTGTCTGTAGCTGTACTTACTGACTCATCCCAGACAAATCACTTAAAGACCTTTTGTTGGCTTTACCAGCTCCAGAATTGGTTGTGGGTGATTTCAGTGTCTGGTAAAACACTTCTTGTTTTCTGAAGGARAACGCTGAAGAAGTCTAGACACACAAAATAAATACAAGCAAATTGAAATGCTGTCTAAAGTGATATAAATGCAGAGAGGCACAAAAGCTGTGCTGGAGCTGTTACAGGATTTTTATTGACATTGGAGAAGTTGATAGCTCTGATAAGAAAATGAGCTCGTCCAAAGGATAGAGCATGTGTTGAGACAGGACCAAGAAAGTTACGAGCTCTGAAAAACGCAAAACTTGGTCAGAAAATTATGGATTTAGCAAACAAGTTTGTTCTGTGGGTGAAGGAATACAGCCATGTTCTTGCAGTTTGGGGCATAAATAGTTCTTGCTTCACCCCTTTATAGGGCAACAACACCACTATGTTATTTCCATACCTGAGACAGCCATTCCAAATTGATGTGCTGTCCTGAGATGGTGAAATACAGGGTAATGCCAACATTCCATTGAAATGGTTCCACAAAACTACCARGCTGCTTGCTCAAAAATATCTTTTAGGAAAGTTAAGCTTGTCTGCAGTTTGTCTAAGTTGTGTGTTGAGGAAAGAAGTTGATGGCCATTAGAATGTTGGCAGTATGTGAAAAATTAAATACATGGATGATAAGGTGCCTTAGGAATGAAGTTGGGTAATAATTGCTAGAATCAGAATCACTCTGTGTAGGAATCCAAAAGTAAAAGAATCCCCTTCAGGGAGACAATTACCTTCACTGAGTGCAGGAGGAAAGGTGCAGTCAAGTTTTCCAAAGATCCATCAGGACTCCAGAAATGACCCAGGCTCCCTCAGGCTTTTTTTCCCCGTTTATTCCAAGTTTACACAGTCCAAGTGTTGAGTCTCTCCACCTCCACACAAACAAACGTTACAAAATCCTGCTGAGACCCTCAGAGCTAAGACTTAGAGAGASTTGGGCAACAATTTTGTGGTGCTGGGGAGAATTCCATTTTAGGAGGTGAAATAAAGATGTCACATTGGAGAATTTGCAGAGCATTTGGAGTGGTTTAGCTCTCCCCAAACTCCAGGTGTGTTTGCTTTTCTGTTGCACAAACCTCCAGCAGAAGCAGATGTCTGTATGCAGGGCTGTGTTTCTGTGTTGGCAGGAGCCAGAGATGTTCAAACAACTCCCTCAAGTCTTTGGTGCTGCATGGAGCTTGCGAACAAGTTAATTCTCCTCTAAGCACACTGAGTCAGGTTCATTCTCTGACTGAGGGAAGTGTTGGAATAATAACACAGAAAAAAACCCAAACAAACTGTTCAGGGATTGAGTGTATCTGGTTCAGTGTCAGAAGAATCTAAAGAGCTTCAACAATGAGATCTGACCTAAAGTAATCAGTTTTTACCTATAAAAGCTTATAATTTAGCTCATGGGTCTAAAACACAGTAAGGACAAATCATGGATGATGAGAATAAATAGTGGTTTTGTTTTATGAATTTATTTTTATAGCTCTTGAAATCACTGTAAGACTAAACTCAAAGAGCTCTGGAGTGAAAACATGGCACCAGAAGGAAATCTTACTGCCAGTCACTCTGCAAAGGCCAAACACTCTGAAGGTCTGTGAACTTCATTATTTCTGAGTTTCACCCAAGGCCTTAATAAAAAGGTGATAATGAAAAGGTGCCTCAAACATTCACCTGAGGCAATTTTTTCTCTCCAGGCTGTTGCTGCCCCAGTATCCTGGTTTAGACCTCATAGGGTCACAGCATCACTAAACTTGGAGAAGACCTCCAAGATCATTGGCTTCAAACATTAATCCAACAACTCCACATTCACCACTGARCCTCATCYCCAAGCAACMCATTCACCTTTTGAGCACTTCCATGCAAGGAATTTCAGGTACAGATTCAGTAGCAGCCACTTTTATCTCTCCATCTCAGAAATTTAGAGTGATTTATACAGGTAGCAGGCACATTAGATGCTTGTTTATCAAGAACTGCCTCAAGAATATCTCTTCTGTGGATTTAGTTCCATAACTCTTGAAAATGGGAGAGGGCACCCAAATTTTTCTTTGGATGTACACCTAGTTGAGTGGAATATGCCTGGGTGGAATTTGTAATTAACCAAGCTGGAAATTAGCAAGTTTTTGAATAGGATTAGCCCCAGGAAAAGGGAACCCAACACTTTTCTAGTTACATTATGCATTGTTTTTCAGCATGGCTCTGTGTTGKGGTTCAATCCCACCCATAAATCCAACCCCACACAGCTGCTCATCCACTCCCCACCAGTGGGATGAGGGTGGGCATTGGAAGGGTCAAAGTGCGAAAAACCTGTGAGCTGAGATAAAAATAATTTAACAAAGATAAAAGGAAAAATAACAGAGAGACATAAAACCCAAGAAAGACAAGTGCAGCAAAGAAAACCAAATGCTCACCACTGATCATCTGACTGATGGTCAGCAAGTCCTTGGTCAGCACCCGCTCCCAGAAGCCTCCAAGTGTTGATGTGCTGAGGACACCACATTGTTTGGAATATCCCATTGTCCAGCTGGGATCAGCTGTCCCAGCTCTGTCCCTTCCCAACTCTTTGTGCACCCCCAGCCTACCCAGGGGCTGTGTGCCCATCAATTTTCTTTTTGGTTTTCTCAACTCTTCATTATCCCTCCACTGGTCATTTTAATCCCCTCTTAAACTCAGCATCCCTTTTTCCCTGGAGTGTCTCCCATGTTGAGATTAACAACTGGAGAGTAACAGGCAGGAATCAGAGCTGTCACTTGAGTTTTGGGCAGCAGAAACTTCACCCCAGGCTGTTGAGTCAGGGTTTGTTTTCCGATGTGCTGAGATTTTCATCCCTGCCAGATAAATGGGAATTTTTCCTGATTAGAAGTGGCCAAAAATTGGAAAAAAATTATCTTGTGCTCAGGTAGCAGAATTACCATCTAAATTTGTTTTGTTTGGTTGAGGTTTTGGGTTTCTCTTGTTGAAGGTTTTGGGGATTTTTGTTTGTTCATTTGTTTTAATAACTGAAGAAGGTAGGTAGTAAGCTTGCTATTAATGTGATAGAGATGAGAGAGATTAATTTCTGTAGCTGCCTCCTTTTGAAAAAACATTCTATAAAGAATGGTTGTTTGCAAAATAAAACTTTTCTAACAAAACCAGGGAACTTTTTACCTCTGTAAACTAATCAGGAAACCTGGAGCACTATTGATTTCACTTGTGATGCTGGAGGAAGAAAAGACATAAGGCAAATGGTATTTGAAGTAAGTGAATCAGATCAATTGTTTTCATTTTGCAGAGGCTGGTCAAGAGAGTTTTTCTCCAATCTGCTCTTGCTGACTTGGGAATTTTGTGTCAGAAACAGCTTTTAATTAGGTTCTAAAATGATGCAGAAGTACTGGCATTGGAGGAGAGWGTTCAGCCTATGCAACTGGGAATGACTGCTCCTAGTGCAGGGTAAAATCCTCCCAAAGACAGTCAGTCAGGCACTTAACAAGCCCCAAAGAAATCCATAGAAAAATTAATAAATATGAATTAAAAAAAAAAAAAAGGATTTGTTTGTAATGATGCTCTGTGTGTGTGTCATATTTTATTTATGATACTGTATATGTAAGCACAGCTTCTGAAGCATATTTGGCCAGATAAGTTTTAAAGTGCAGACATTAAACCAAATAAGAATAAAAGTTATGATTTTCATGTCCTGAAAATCTGACACACTATACATTTCCATCCTTTGGAAATCAGGACAAATTATTTTAAATGATARTCTCATTAATAGGGAAAACAATGACTAAAAATTAAAAATCTCTGACTTTTAGGCTTTGCCTTCAGTTCTGATTGCAAGGCCCTACACATTTATCTATTAATGTATATTGGTGCTGCTTACACTCAAGAGTTTTATAAGACTTCTCTGCCATGGATTTTGACATTTGTGTTTATTGGATACGTTTGAAMAGTGCAAAGAAATCTTTCATTTGGGGAGATTGTGTTGACCTCAGGGCAGATGAGTTTGTTCATCATTTCTTGGTATGATTGGTGCCTCATCAGGGAATCTCAGGCTTTCATTAAAACTGCCTGCTGTGTTTTCTTGATTCTGTTCTTTTGAGGTCAAACTTTTCTCCCCCTGATTAGCTCTGACTGCAGAGGGAAATCCTTGGGGCTGGTTTCAATGAAATCGGTTTGGCTGATCTTACATTTTCACTGAGCAAACACCTTGCAACAGAAACTTCTTGGCTGCCAATATCTGACACTAAACCCCAAAGAAAATGTCAGGTCAAAAGAACAGAGTTCTTTCAGACATCTTGTGTAGATTTGGTGATTAATTCAGACCTTAATAGAGAGTGGCCTTACTGATGGCTTTTTGCAGTAGAAATGGAACCCATTATATAAATAAAAAAACTTTTATTAGAGGAGAAGCCACTTCTGAGGATGCTTTGATKGTGTTTCCAAAATACAACTGTTACCTAAATTTACACAGTGGGGTGTCTGRGACATGTGAGTTATCATGTCATGGAAAGTGATCAGCAGAAGCRAWTTTGCCATGAGCTGGGTTAATGCTTTTAGTTGTTTGTTTGTTATTTGGTTTTTTTGATTTTTGATTTGCTGGTTCTTGGTGTTTTTTGTTTGTGTTTTTTTTTGTTTTTGTTTTGAACTGGGAATCAAGGCAGGATTCAGTTTGGAGATAAGCTGTGCATACAGAGATGCATTATTATGGGTTTGCCTGGAGTTTAAATCCTGGGAATGTCTGACACTCTCTTACATCATGCTGTAAACGCTACAGAGCATCARTTGTAGCTRGAATGGRTGAAATTGGCCATCACTTGRTTTTGCACATTTCCAGTACTGCAGCACTGGTGTGTTGATGCTCTTCAGTCATGCTTGCAGCAAGGTTTCATCATTGTGGGGAGGTTTCTGTGCCTTCAGACTGAGGATCTGCAAGTTCCTATTTTCACAGCCAGTTACATGAATACCAGTGGCACTGGTGTTTTATTCTTGCACAAAAGTCTTCAGTGCTCTCAGTCTGCTTTGGGGAATTACAGCTGAATTTCAGTTATAAAAAAATTCAATTATAAAAGTATAGGTGACCATAATTTAAGCACAACCAGGCACAGAAGAGCCCTGCTCTTCCAGCTTTGCCAAATCCATCTTTCCAGGACCCAGCCATGACTTCCAGCAGGGTGGSTGCTGCCAACTTCATCCTCCTATCATCTGCAATGCTAAAAAGAACAGACATAAAGGGAAAATGGATAATAAAATTCCAACAAAGAGCACACTGGCTGTTAATGGTTCACCTGCATAATTACACTGAAAATAATATACATTACACATGCAATACTAATATTCACCAAAGATAAAGGTCCTGAGGTACATTGAGAACTTCCCAGCTAGGTTTGATATAATTACAAGATGAAATAAATGGTATTCATAAGAGGCCAGAACACCACCACAGAAACTAATGAATTATTAATTATAACCTCCAAGATGACCCATTGCCTTTGATTTTTCTCTCATTCTTTCCCATTTCACTGATGAAGCTTCTAGGGAGAAAGCCATTATTTAAATTATTAAGGAAGAAAAAATAGAAATATTGGTCTTTATTTTTGAAAAAATGCTGTGTTTAGGAAACAAACAACTAAAAGCAATTTTACCAGTTTAATTTCTCCTGTAGTTCATATAGAATGAGGGTGTTTTGTCACATTTATTTAACCAGAAACAAAGTGTATTTCCATGCCATTGCTTCCTGATTTTGCTTTGAGGTGGCAATTTTTTCAAATGTTAGTTCCTCATCTAATTTAGTCAGTGACTCAAGTCTGATGCAAATTTGGGCTGTAAAGTTAATATAAGGAAGTAATAAAAGATTTGGATTTGGGTTACTCCTTAACCTTATCCCAMAAATGTCTGGGACTGCCTGGTGGTGCCAGTCACTGAATACAGCTGATCCCTAAAAAAGAAGAAAACAAACAAAGAAGCTAAAAGATTAAGGCAAAAAAAACCCAGTCGGGTTCTTCAGAATCTCACAAACAACCACTGTAAATTACTATTTATTAGCTTGAAGTACAAGCACATTATTACCATCTTAAAAGGAAAATGGCACTAAATATCTGGAACTCCACCCAGGTAGATCAGGACAATAGAAGCAGTCRTTGAGTTAGAAATGTTGAAATAGCACATCTGAATGGAACACCTGGTGACTTTGTGTGCCTCAATAAATACAAACATAAATGCTGAAGGATAATGTCWCCTGGTCAGAGCTCCTTGCTGTTTTCATCCTAACCACAGAGCAGATCTGAGCTCGAGTATTACYCCAGCAATGAATATCAACCAGATGTAAAATGCTATTTTTAGTCTTTTTACTACTCCTAAGCCATTAACTGAGCCTTAAAAGCAGAAGAGCAAAGCATTAGCCATGCTGGCATTAGTTCCTATTTTTGACAGGAAGAAACTGAAGGATAAATCCTATATTTGAGATGAACTAAGAATAAGATTTCATCTATTTTCCTTACTGATTTCARTGACTCCAATGACAAGCATGTTAAGCCACTTGCAAGAGATTTTAGACTTCCCACTCCAGGTGTATATTATTTACAGTTGTAGCTGAAGAATGTCATGGACAAGTTTAGAATTTCCTGATTAACTTTCATCTTTCCCCATTTTTTTCTTTGTCTAAAAGCCTTTTCAGCCTCATTCCCTGTGTAACTTCCATATTAAAGCAATGCCTTCATGTCTTGGTTATTTGGACACAGCTCTGCTCCTGAACCAAACAGAATGTATTACTTAGGGGATTTTTTTTTTGGTAGCATTTCCTGCTTTTGATCAGAAAGTGGAAATAGGGGTTTGTTTATGCAAACACWAAATAAATGYTGTTAATTAACCCCTGAAACTCTTTTAAGACRGTGTTTATGGATGTCCATTAATGTGGTAACAGGAGTGAAGCCTTTAGGAGGAACAAGATCTCCACAATAGGCCTTTCAGCAGCTCCAGTCCTAGAAACAGGTTTTATAACAGGAATTTCAGTATTTATTTATTTTTCTTTGTTGTTTTCCCTGATATTAACTTTTCATTGAGGTTTGGGTAAAGGTCCAGTGTTTAAATCCCAGGAAACCTTTATGGTTCCATTGAGGTGCTGTGAGCTTCGTTAGAAGACTCATGTCCTGGGAAACCCCAAACTCCATGAATTTTGTGTTTCTCTTCCCAAGGCAGTAAAGAAGCTGTTACCACCACATCTTTGTGCAGAATGGGGCACTGGAAGAGATTGCCCAGAGAAGCTGTGGCTGCCCCATCCCTTGAGGTGTCCAAGGCCAGGCTGGATGGGGCTTGGAGTGACCTGGTCAGATAGAAAGTGTCCCTGTCCATGTCAGGGGGTGGAATG
>CADDXX010000593.1:134760-267628 GCA_902810485.1 Alauda arvensis
GAATATTAAGGCCTGTCTTCTTCCCTGCTCCATCCAAAGTCTGGGCAGCATCACTGAGAGGATTTAGACACGGTGACCTCCCCTCATTGGACGCATTTTCATCCAATCATCCCACCTGTGGCCCTGCTGTCCCTCATTATTCATGGATGAAACACGAAGATGCTCACTAAAGAACCTGAGCAGAATGATTTGTGACCCCTTTATTCCATGAGTTGCTCACAAGATGATTTACAGAGTTGGATTCTACTCAGCCTGGCTAAAGGTGAGGAGATGGAGGCTTACTTATCCCAGGCAGCACTAAATAAAGGCTGCCAAGGAGTGTGTGAGACAGGCTATTAGTGCCTAGTCACGGAAGGGACAGAACTGAAATTAATTCCTTGTGACCTGTCTGCTGCCAGGGAATATTATTAATTATCTGATCTGTCTGTACATTTTTTCCCCCAGGACCTCTCGAGCTGTCTGGAGCTGAACCCAGATCACACTGAGGGCTGTGCCTTGTTCTTGCAGATGCACACCTGGCTGAGGAAGGAGCTCTAAATTTCCCTTCCTTCTTTCACYAGTATGCACACTTTACTCAGGTTGGCAGTCTACTTGGTGTAGTTTGTTTTCTCTTAGGCACTGAATGACTTTTGAAAGCATTTTGAGGCTCTGTCTTTGCCAGTGTTTGTGTGTGTGATGTTCACCTTGAAGAACAACCCGTTCTGCTTGCCTGGTGTTTATTCTGTGAAAGAGTCTCCTTTTTTCTAATGGGCCAGGCTGACTTTGTTGATTTGACTGCAGCTTCCTCCAGCTATGTTCTTTCCACTCACTGGACAGCACTTTTATGACCAGTCATTAATGGAACCTCAGTACAGCCAGCACTCTGATGTATCAATGAAAACAGCAGCGTCATCAGCAGAGAAGGTTTTAAGGGTAAATGGGTTTTGTAACTTGTTCAAAGGCTCCCTGGTACTGCTTTGCTTTGCTAACACATGCACTGGAGGGCTTTAAAAGAGGAAAACTATTTTTAGAGGAAGGAGAAGTTTCACAGCTCTTTAGTTGAAATGGAAATAGTTTTTATTGCTCTCATGCTGTAGCAGCAGTGCAGAACTGCAGCAGTGTCCTGGAAGAGGAGCTCTGCCTGCACTCGAGGTACCTGCAAGGTGTGTGAGACCTGCAAARCCTGGAGCAAACCTGTGGTGGCTTAAAATCACATGAAAATCCACAGACTGTGGAGAGGAAGGCAAGGAGGAACTTGCAAACAGATGTGGACCCCATTTATCTGACTCTTGTCCTTCCCATGGTGTCACATGGGCTGAACTGATCCTTGACAGGGAGCCAAACTGTGCCTGAACTCTCTGTGAAGGTTCACAAAGGCATATGAAGGATGATGATGATKATTATTAATTATTCCCTGTTTTATCCTAGACCCCAATATTTCCACCATGAGGAGRGAATGCCAGTGCCTGCCATCCTTGGGAGTGATTTTCAGGATGCTCAGGGTGGGAGGTGCATTGCTCTGCAGGTACAAAACTTTGGCTTTCAAAAGCATCAATTTTAAAAGCCACATGATGTCACTTGTTCCCCTTCCATCCATCAAGGAAAAGACATCTGGGAATGTGGAAAGGCTGACTTTCTGTTGATGACAGCCAAACCCATTTCTGCTGTTTAAAACAAAGGGCCAGAGTCAGTATGAAGTTGGTAAGATGAGCTGTAACACAGCTCTGAGTGCAATTTAAACACCAGAATTCTTGCTACAAGCTGCTGCTCTCGTAGAAAGAACTTCTTTTTCCTTATCCAYTTATTATTTTGGCAGTGTGTTCCAACACCTCAGGCAGGTCTCACAAAGCAGTTTTAAAGGCTGGCTGAGGGCTAGAAAGTACAGAACTTGTTGTTTTASCAGGCAGCAGTGCCTTGACAATGCCCTGCTTGCAGCTGAGCCTACAAATGCTGCTGCCTGCTAAGTCTGTGCTCAGAACAGGAGCACATACTGGACAGGCTGTTGTTCATTTTTAACCTGCAATATCCTTTTCAACAATCTCATCTCTTTTTTTTTGTTTGTTTTTTGTTTTTTGTTTTAGTAGCAAATATCAAACCATGAGATCCTGGTAATCTGCTGGTGTCAGTGAGTGGTGAGCATGTGAAGTAGAGGGTTTGGTTTGGGAGTTGGTGCATTATGTAAGAACAACTGCAGAGGTCAGACAGAAGGCTCATCTAATCCAGCAACCCTGGCAGTGTTCCTTGGGGGATTGGTGAGGAAAGGCAAGCTGAGAAGCCAGATAATTCTTCCAAACTTGAATATTTTCATTTTTCACTTCATTTTTGTGTCATTGAGGGATTCTGGCTTATTCTTTACAAATGTTAACTGCCTGGATGAAAACTACTTCAGAMCTATGATCATACTTCTTTTCTGAGCCATGTGCAGTTCTGTTTATCCTTCCTAAGCTGAGCAGTATAAAGTCTCCAGGCTGTCCATGAAACAGGCTCWCTCTTTCCCCTCAAGTCCCACTCCTTCATTAAACTAGATTTCTTAAATCCTGCCAAGCACTCAGCTTGCAAGGAAATCTGGTTATTTTTGTGGAGCAAAATCTGGTTTTCCTCCCTGAGCATCACGTTGATTTTACCTGAGCYGGGTTTCACCTGCCATTCTATTATTGAGTTCTTTGTCTAACAAAGTTCTGGAATTCTGTCACTGTCCCTTCCTTTACTATTTTGAATGACACTGATTGGAAATTTCATCATGTCACTACTTTCTCTTGTTCTGTTCTCTATGAATAAACCAAAGAGCACAAGTTTAAACTTGTCCTTGCAGAACTCCACTAGAGACCACCACTTACAGCTGCCTACTGCATCTTTTAGTCAAWAACTTAACCCTACTTCAGCCTTTTCTCTCATTTCTGGTTGCTGTTTCATTACAGGCATTTGATGAGTGACTTTCTCAAAAGGCTTCTCAAAATCCAAAAGATTTGCAGACCTTTTGTTGTCTGCGAATTGTTGATCCCATTTAAGAAAATACAAAAGTTTTGTAGGGCACAATTTCAATTTGCAAATGCCCCAGTGGCTGTTTCAAAGTGTATCACATTTAAACAAAGGTCCACTTGACCTTCCTTCCTACRGTTTCCACTAATTTTGATTATTCCTTAAGTGTCACTTCAAAACTTTTTTAGGTTTGTATTTCTTTGGTGTTGTTTCTTCTCTTTTTTCAGTCCTCTAGTAAAAAGAAAGAAACTACACTCTGGTAATTGTAGCAAAACACTTTGTCCATCCTTGAGGTTTTTGAGGATTTCTTGGTGAATAGCTATAATTTTTTTTGTGCATTTCATGATGGTTACCTCCAACAATTCTAGAGATTTGTTACCATTTATGTTGCCAATCTATTCATTATGTCCTTAGAAGGCACTTCAAAATTTCAGGAAGAATGAGAACACTGAAATATTTGCACCTTGTCCTGCACTGTAAATTAATAAAAATATTTGCTTTTTTTTCATGTCCTTTCTTGAATTTTACATTTTTGGTCCTGTGCTGGTTATGACTGGGATAAAATTCATTATCTTTATCTTAGGGGCTGAGTTTTGGATTTGTGCTGTTAACACTGTTGGCAATACTGAGACGTTGTTGTTTTTCCTTTTTTTTTCTCTCTCTTTTTGTTATTTTCCTGTTAATTATAATGTATTTTATTTTATTTTATTTTATTTTATTTATTTTTATTTTAAATTTTTAAAAATTTTTAAAAAATTTAAAAATTTTGCTTAATTTTTTATTTTTTAATTTTCTATTATTTTATTTTACTTTTATTTTATTTTTAATATTTTTAAATTTTTATTTTACTTAATTTTTATTTTAAAATTTTTAAAATGTTATTGTTTAACTTTATTTTTATATTTTCATCTTTTATATTTTACATTTAAAATTTTATTTTAATTTAAAATTATTTTTTAAATTTTTTTAAATTATTAAACTGTTTTTACCTCAGAGTTTTCTCATTGTTCYTTTCCCCCATCCTGCTGGGAGGGAGGGTGAATGAGCTCCGTGGTTCTCAGTTGCCAGCTGGGGCTGGGCTGTGAAAACTCCTCTCACCATTTGATGCTGGGGACTTTGTGGCAGCAGTGCTCTTTCTGATGTATTTGAGGAAATATGCTATTCTAAAAATATATATATTTTTAATACTCCTTTGATTTGTTGAAATGAAACCCCTTCTGGGGTCCCTCCATTAATGTATTTTCACTTTTAATCTGCCAGAATTTGACTGCTCTTTGTTTCATCTTTTGATACCTTTGTTTTTTTACAGATGATCTCTCACCTATAATAACATTTTTTGCTTTGTTTCTAGGCCAGACCTTGTGTTCAGACCTGTGTGCCAACTYTGTTGAGTGTCACCTCTAAGGTTTTTATTCACTTATATAGCTTGAACTGCTTTTTAAGGGCTTTCTGTTCCTTTCTGCAGCTCCTGTTTTTGAGGAYGAATGTAAGTCCTGTGGATTTGTTGTACTCTGTGTTCTCCCCTGGGAGTGTGTTCTGTAACACAGGATTTTACTGAGACCAAACTGTGGTGAGTTCCTTCAGCTGAATGCTCCTGGGCTAAATCAAGTAAAACCAAAGAAGTAAAATCTTCTCTTTTGGATTCCCCATATGTCCTTTTGTGTTAATCATGGGTTGCTTGGGTTATGTCCTGATAYGTTTTTTCCCTCACCTGAAGATGGGTTATTGAAGTTCCAGCTGCATTCCCAGCTGTCATTTTCTCTAATTTCTCACGGAACACATTTTATTAAGTGTTCTCACCTGGCTGGATGCTGCTTGTGCAGAGTAATGTTGGTTTAGACCCAAGGTTGCTTTAGCATGAGGCTTTACTCCCTCACCCCAGCCCTGGCAAAGTCTGCTTGCTCCTTTCTGAAATTTGTAGCCTGGCACCGGAATGCCTTTCTGCTCCCAAATTTCCAGCATGCCTAGGAGATTGAAACTAATTAAGGGAAAAATTGAAATGAAAGCAAATGAGGCTCCCCTGCAGCTCCCTTCTTAGTGTCAGTCTCAGTTTTCCTGTTGCAATATGTACCTTGTGGACTTGATTCCCTTCTTGYCATCTGAGAGAGATGCCAGTCTTTCTTTTCCCTGTGTGACTCTGTCTATTCTGTGACTTTCCCTTTATTTGAAAATGGAGAATTTCCATATTTCCACCYACTACTCTGTTGTCATCACAAGCTTCTTTATTTGCTTCCCCCACATTTCCCTCTGACAGGTCCAGCAGAACTCCTGAAGTGCCAGCAATTGTTTTCCTGGTGGTTCTGGTCAAGTTTGTCACTCTTCTTGAGGCTCTCCTTATTCTAGAGGATGGAYTTTCAATTCCAACACTCTGTGGTCCGTCCCAAAATCAACCCCCCAGATGTTCACAGGGGTGGTGGTAGATTTTCACAGTCACAGTGACCAACATCATCTTTTTAGTTTGGACTCAGAGCACACATATTTTCACAAAGATATTCCAGAGGTAAGAGAAAACATGTCTGCTTCCACAGGGATGGATCGCTGGTGAAATGCTCTTTTCTTTAATGGTCTTTCAGACTTGCTTCTGCATTATGATAATCCTGCCATAATTCTGAATTTCTAYGCCTCCCATTTGTTGCTGGATGAGGGTGGATCTAATTTCCTTAGAGGCAAAAACACACAGTGGGGTCCCTCAGGTGGTTGCACCTGTACCCCAAAGTCCCCCTGTGTTGGAGTTATCTCTTCTGAGATTTAACCCCGGCAATGTAAAATCTTTCTTCTCACCGGCCCGTGCTTGAAAGAAGGAATTGGAGAATGTCTGGGTTGCAGACTGCAGGTGTTTATTTTACAAATCTTATCTCTAAGTTCATTCTGTCCAGCATGAAGTTCACAAGCAGCTGGAAAAATGGTTTCTCCCCCGCCCACGACAGTGTCTGGGCTTTTATATTCTAAACTACATTAACATTATTTTTCTCTAAACACCAATAACTAAAACCCATGTCATGCAGTGAAATTTTACCTTTACCAATCCTAAAAACCCAACACCCTTTGCAAAGAGGAAGAGGAAAAGGAAGACAGAAACATGTGCTCTTATCACACTGATCTGCCTCCATCTTGACTCCATTTATGTCTATGTAGCAAAATCTAAAAACCCTTCTATTAACCCAGTGACATAACAAAAATCACACAAATCAAACCCTTGTGACCTCCAAATCCTCAGACAACCCTGGCAGTGCTTTTCCACGGGCTGAGACCAAAAGCCACCACTGTTTCTAGCACAGGCCAGGGAAGATTCAGGATCCAGGAGATCCAGGAGATCCAGGAGATCCAGGAGAACCAGAGAGATACTCTGATTTCCCATACTCCTGCCTCCACCCAGTCCAGCCACTTTGGGGAGCACCAGCAGGTTGCACTGTGAGCCTGCAAATGCTGCTTTTGTAAGGAGGTTATTCATACTTTGCCCATTTCATGTGGCAGACTGGCCAACCCTCCTCTTACAGCTCAACCCCCCTCTTCATTTCTGTATTTTGAAGAGGTGATGGGTGCAGCCCATTCCATCTAATTAATTTAGCCAAGCTCTTGGTTTGTTGTTGTCCTCAAGCTCAAAGGCTTGAACCCATTGACTCACTTTGAACCATTGCTGAACTCCAAGAGCAGCCAAATTTAGGGGAATTTTTGTAGYTGTGAGGGGAGAGAAGCCCAGGGATACACCCAGGAGGGTGTGGGACCTCTGCACACAGAGATTGGAGGGGATGRAGAGAATCTCCCGGCAGTGGTTGGTCCTCCTGTGAGACAGGAAGGCAGGCTGAAGTGAAATCCCTGCTCAGTTGGATCTGTAAAGGCTCAGGTAATTTCTGAAAATTGGCAATTTCTCTCTTGTAAAGCAGCTATTCATTTCCACAAAGCAAAACCTTTTAAGCAGAAGGAATGCCTTCCTCCTTTGTGAGTAGGCAATGGTTTATGTTCAGCTGGAGAACACGGCACCCACCTCCCATTTAATCTGGGGGGCTAAGCTGGTGCAAAGCTATCTAGAAATGAGATTTAGGGAAGGAAGAAATTATTAAGCTGTATTGTGAAGATAAGCTGGAGACCTCCTTATCAGAAAATGTGGAAAGCAAGGTTTAAAAAGTAAAATATTCAAGTGGAAAGTAGACAAACTAGTTAAAGGAAAAACACTGAGAACTATTATGTGTATAAAATACAACCCTGGCTCTGAGCTACAAATATTTGTGGGCTGAGACAGTGGTAATAATGATGGGGAAAATGTATTATCTAATTGGAATGCATATATATATATTTTTTCCCAATGACTAATGATAAAAAACTATTAGAGACAAGTTCCTAGGCCTTTCAACTGAGCAATCACTGTCATATTCTGGGGGAATAYTACAGAAAAGAAATTCAATCAGAGAGCATATAAAAGTAATTCTCTTGKTAGATTTCTCACACATTAATTACATAAATTATATAGCTGACTTAAGCCACATTGATATACAATTACAGATCAATTAATTAATTTTTCAGAACTGTAATTGATKATTTTTTTAGAGTGAGGAATAAGTCTTTTCAYCACACACWTCAGCAGGTTTGTGTATCAGATTGGCTGTACAGCATCCTGGCTTTCCCTTCGGAGAGGTGCAAATGGGATTATTGACAGCTCTAAAAGCAGGGTGWGAAGTGGCTGGGAGCGTTTTCCTCTCAGGAATGTTACTGGTGCTGAGTGAACTGAGTGAAATGTGCCCTTTTGGGATTTCAGTCTGGCTGCCTCACCTTGCCTCACCTGTGGAAATGTTCTGATCGTTTTGTACACAGTGCTTGATAAATGCGTGATAAAAAGAGATGTGTKCCTGCACTGCTTTGGAAAGAACAATGCAGCTGAAATGATGAAGTGTTTCACTGCTGCTGCATCCTTTGAAGCACTTTCCTGGGTGCTTCTGTCTGGGTATTCCTTTGTGCTTGTGGGAGGGGATTTATATCGTGCTAATTTACTTCCAAACACAGCTTGGGAAATAAACAGGTTAAAGGCAAAGTATAAAGTAGGAAAATAGCTCGAACAACACAAAAGCAAAGCTAAACTGACGTTGAAAGTCAKTCCCAGGGGTGTCTGTGCCCGGCTGTGTGCTGAATTTGCAAGCTCTGCCGAAGGATAAGWTGCCAAAACGCAGCTGAAAATCCARCTGAAAGTCAGCGGCTCAAATTATTTGCTCGGCTGAAGTTTCCTCACTCGTTGTTGTTTAAACACTCTGAGCTCAGTTGTTGCAAAAGATGGAGCAGAAAGAATTGGGGGGATGGAGCTGTGATGACAGTTTGTGTGGGCACAGGGCTGGATATTGATAAATTCTCTGTGCCCATCCCTATTCCTTTGCACTGGCAAGCACTGAGCTTTGCAGCCCATTCCCACATCCCATTTGCATTTTGATACTGCTCAGTCATGGTCCAGTGTGAGCCTTTGAAAGAACAAAACAAAAAACCAAAACAAATACCACTAAACTTCCCAAGCAACCCCCCCCAAAAAATCCCAATCTAAAACCTTCCAACTTTCCTCCTCTGCCTTCCAAAAACTCCAACTTCCCTCAAAGATATCCTTGTTATAGACGAAAAAAAAAACACCAGGATTAAGAAGAGAAGGAACATCACAAAAATTTGGTGTTGCTCCTCAGGTATCTATTAACGTGCTGAGTGGGTATCACTCTGGGTGATTATACCTGGCAGAAACACAATCAGAATCATGAAAAGCCTCACTTTCTACCTCTTCCTCTTCTTGATTCTCCTGTAAATAAAAAAATTTTTGTCTTCTTTTCCAATAAAGCAGTGTGTCCCAAATTTTTGAAGAGTGTGGTTAGCATTGGTACTGGCTAATTTGATTTCTGATCTGAAAAAAAAATTATTTGTGCTGTAATTAATTCAGGACTGAAGTTTCAGAAGTCTTTGTTTCATCCTGGATAACCTGAAAAAGATTCACTWGTAARTAAGAAAGAGTAATAACTTCCTCTKTCAAAGGAAACCTAGAAACAGTTCCTGAGTCCTCTCCAAACCCTTTGCATTGTGCGTGTTGTTTGGACTTAGACCCTTAAAACACATTAAAGTCCTTCTTTCTATTCACTCCAGCTGAATTTAGGAAAATAAATGTATTTCAAAGAGTTTTATAAGCCTATGCTCCACTAACTTGTCCAAAGATGGATCAGAGACAAGAACTCAACTCAGCTCTTTGGAGCTTGGTGCAATTGCAATGATCATCAAGTCATTGTGCAGAAAGCCAAAATAAAATTAGATGCAGGGTGAATGCCGAGTGCATCACTGCAATTGCTGCTCTCATTCTTCTCCCTGGGAGTGAGAGGTCCCCTCCCAAGGATGTTCTAGACTGGACAATTATCCCAGCACAGGTGAGAGGTGCTGGGGGTGGGCAGGAGGGGGRTTTCTGTCAGATTAAGGGAGGGACTTCTGGGAGGCTTCTGGAGGGAGCTGTGAAGACCAGAATTCTGGCAAGACATGCCATGGGCAGAGGCTGACTGACTGCCTCTGAATCCATCTGAGCCAGGCTCTTTCCTCTGTTTCCTTCCATATATTCTCTCTTTTTATGAAGTAAAAATTTTATATCAAGCAAACTAAGCACCTACCTGTGCTAAGAAGTTCTGAGCAGAACCAATCCAGGAATGCAAAACATCCATTAGCATTCCTTTCCTTTTAAAACCTGGCAAAGGGATAATTGTGATTCCTGCAGTGTGTCACCAGGGAGCAAAAAGAGGTTTTGCCTTTTCCCCACCACCCAATAATGGCGTGGACGTTTGCAATTTAGATTATAGACTCTGTGTAATCAGCCTCCTTGGTCTGAGCTGTTGTGCAGGGTCTGAGCACAACAAGATATTGATCTCAGCAGGAGGTGCAATGCAAACAATATTAAATAAACAGTTTGGAAAAGCTGAGGCAGAAACGCAAATCCTACCATTTATTTGAGAACAATATTCCAAATTCAGATTCTGCTAAAGTCTGTGTGAGCTTATAAATACCTTATTTACATGTAAATGGCCCTAAAAAAAGGCTGCAAGGTGCTGGTCTCTGAGGACAGTRTTATCTTTTCTTCCCCAGCCTCTTGCAGAAGTCATGGGATTTTTTTATCAGCCTAATGCCTGAACTTTGATCAAACTGATTTGAGGGGTTTGCACTTTACACTCACARATATATCAAATTTATTAGCTAAAACTCTGTATATACAAACATAGCAAATAAAGAGACACATTAAATAGTAAATGCTATTTTTACAATGCTCTTGGAGTGGAGATATCTTCTGAATAGGTGGTAAGGATTCTACGGGAATAACACATTTTTTTCTTCTCTGTATTGTTCAGGGAAAGCCATATTCTCTCCCCATGTATTTATTCATTCGAAACTCTAAAGGCACAGGTACATGAAGTTACAAGCACTTTTTGTGTTATATATTTGTACATACCAAGGACTTATCCCATTCTRGCCTCCTCTGCATCATTCTCTACTYCCCTGTTGGGTTTGCTCAAAGACATTCAGCTGTGCAAAATATCAGAAGATTAGGATAATTTTTATTATGTTAGATCAGCTAATTAGTATATGCTTTGTCCGCTCAGTTAAAGGAAAAACCCAGCATGAAGATCTTCTTTGATCTAAATGGAGTTTACAAAATCATCTCTGCAGAAATGAAAGCTGTGTTTTAGGCTTTCAGCTGGAATTCATACAGGGCATGCCACTCCAGTGGGGAACAGGCTCACACACTTAGGAAGAAGAAGGTTTTATCTCTATAACTGTTGTGCAGGATATTCCAGCTCAGATAGTTTGTTAGGGAAATGTCCAGGTTTCAGTTCACACAGACGTTGTATCAGCTCCTCTACTGTTCTTCACTCTGAATTACCCTTCAGTTTCCAGATATCAGTGTAGTTAGTCCTTCACTCCTGCAGAATGGAGCAGCCAGCCTGTGAGAGCTGAGCCACTGCTTAAGCACAACCCAGGATCCTGAAGCAGGTAAACTGTGAGAGCTCTGAGACTGAAACACCTCAGGAATCTCATTCCATACCTGGCCCCATCCTCCCTCCAACTGGAGGACTTTTGGGAAGCCACAGTCATCCCCAAACTGAAGCAGCTCCCAGGGATTCTTGTCTTCTCAGCTCTCTGCTGTCAATGATGCTGTGATTGCCTCCTGACTCTTCAGGTGGTACCTTTGGAGAGCAAAGATAAAAGGATGAGATTCCAATCCCAAGCTAAACTGTGTCAGTTATAAAGGATGAAGAGACTCAATGTTTAACTGGACTTAGGCATCCAGAGGCAGAGTTCTGCTTCAGAATTCCAAAAATCTGTGACATTCATGGAGCAACAGCTGGACAGAGCACCTGAATTTTGGTGTAGACTGCCAAAGTCCAGTGAATGTGGTCCTTACCTTGCCAGGACCAGGATATGAAGGAAGAAACATGCATTGCCTTGGTTTCAGAAGCTGCTTTTTGTCTGAGTGTTTTGACTTAAAAAGGAATCAAAAACCTTGGTCACATAGTGAAAAAATACTTCAAAACCTTAACTTGAATAATTTTTATCCCAGAAATGCAGCAGGGCCATTGAAATTTGGTCTGATGTTGATTCAAGAGCCACTATCTTCTAAATATTCTTTTGAATTTGGGCTCAGGGAATGACACAGTCCCCAGATGATGCAGAATAAAATATTTCACATTGCCTTGTGCTCATCAGCTGACTCATTTTTTATAGAAAGTMMAYAAAACACTCAAGGAAGAAAGTTTGRGAGAGTTGATAAAGAGTAAAAAACCCCCCAAATCCAACAGAAGCAAAAAMCCCATCCCCACCCAGAGGATGTATTTTTTTACAAACAGAAGACCTCTGTGAGARTTGTGACAGATGCAGTGTGCATTTCTCAGTCTGCCGTATCACAAGAGGTTAATTGCATCCATTTTAACAAACAAAGACAATCCTAAAAAATTATTTCTTTGGATCACTCTCCAGAGCTGAACATCCTGAGTGTGTGGTGCTTCCCACTCTTCCAGACAGGAGGTAGAAAAAAAAGACTTTTCTTCCTTTAAAGTTTAACAGCACTAACTCTGAAATGATGAATGTGGAGAGAAACAGAACAGATGGGATTTGTTTGTTCTGAAGATTGAATAAGAGAGGCCCTGATAACAGCATATAAAATAATGAACAATCCAGGAAAGAAGTTTGGAATTTGGGTGCTCTGTGATTCACAACATGAGAGAAATGGTATTGAATGGAACTGAAAAATAGCATGTTCAACGCTGGCAGAATGAAGTATTTTTTCATATGGCATCTGATTTCACTGTGTAGCCAAATGCCAAGGAAGTTGCTAGGCAGGAACTCAGGATGAGGGATGGAGAAGAGAGCTGCAGAACCAACCACAGTTCAGGGACTCAGTATTTGCTGCTAAAAAGCAAACAAATTTTAAAAAGAAATTATTTTGTGATTGCGATGAAAACYGTAAGGTACCATCTTAGCCAACTCAGTTTCACGGCCTCTCAGCTGTGTGCTGCTCACCAAAAGCAACCATATTTTCCTGCTGGCTTTTCACCTGCCTGATATTWATATTATGGAGGGAAGAATGATCTTTGGCATCACTTTAGTGTGAGGAGCCCGTGGGTGGCAGGACAGGTGCCCCTGCCAGGGGTGACTTTGGTGCCAACAAAACGCAGGTCCCTGAGTGACCCCTGGCTTTAACAGGGCCCTTCAAAAGGTGCTGTTGGTCAGTGGGAGGCAAACCCCCAGGCCTGGCTGTCACCAGAGCACTGCTGAGGAGCTGTTGCTGGTGCTGTGGCAGCAGTGAGGTCTGGATCCATGGGCTGGGCTCCCCAGCACTTGCAGCAGCCCAGGACAGGAGATGCTGCTCACAGRGAGCCCCAGCCAAAAGTGCTGTGGTRTCTGGGGCACAGCAGCTGCTGGAATCTTCTCCTCCTCTGGCCCAGGGAAGAGAACTGACTGCTGTATTCCCAGCTTTCAAGTTCTGCTTGGCTTCTGTGGTACCCAGAGGAGATATTTTTCTGTGTGTGTATTTCTGACATGAAGCAAGAAAAGCTTTGAAATTATTTCCCCACTGTCTCATCCAGCTGCCACAATGAACAGCCAGGTCAGGAGAGAGCACACTTCTATAAAGCACAGTAACAGGTATTTTGTGATGTTTATTGAGTGCACCTTCTGAGTGCTGCAATTTGGAGCATTAAGGGGCAAAAATCTGTCAGGAGCTGCACACCTGCATCCACTTCATGCTTCTAAAAATCGCTTTCCAAGATAATTGTGTACAAGCATAAAGATTGTGTTGGCATTTCTGCACTTTGAAGATTGTGTTTTAGCTGCTGCCAGGAAGTGAACAAAAATGCATTGTTCCCTGTATTGACTTTCTGTTCTTTATGCTGAGACATTTTAAAGAGAGGMTATTTCTGGGGACTCTCCCGCCCATGTGTGGATTTCTTCCATCCTGTTATCTGCACCTACTGAGATGCAGTGTTGAGGACTGGGTCATTGATCTTACAGAGCTCAAGTTCTGCCCTMAAATGAGTTTTCTGTAATCCCTCAAGCTTTCTTACTTGGTTCTGTCAGTGGTCAGTTTGGTACAGAATTTCCTGGGATGGATTTTTCTGGTTTTATTATTCTTGAAATATTATTAGAGGAGCTGAGTTTGGGGCTACAGGGGATAGCAGATCTGTGGTGGGTTCTGTCACACGACCAAGCACCCACCAGCTCCTTGCTCATTGCCCTCTGCAGCAGGTGGGGGAGAGAATCAGAAGGGGAAAAAAGCTGAAATAAAGGCAAAAAGAAAAGTTGATACAGACACTCACCACTTCCCACCAGCAGACTGATGCCCAGCAGGTCTCTGAACAGGCTCTTTTGGAAAGATTTCCCCAGTGCTATTCTGAGTATGATGTTTTAAGGCATGGAACAGCTCTTGGCAGAACAGWCAGTGTGGGTYAGCTGTCTCCTCTGTGTCCCCTCCCAGCCTCCTGSCCACCCCCWGCCCCCAGGCTGAGGGGACAGACTGAGAACTAGAGGAGATCTGGAAGCTGTGTGAGCACTGTGTGTGRGATCAGCACTGTTTTAGTCACAAATCCAAAGCTTGGCACYAYATGGGCTGTTAGGGAAGGAATTAACTCTGYCCCAGCCAGACCCAACACAAGGACAYAACAGCAACRCTCACAATGTTATAAATGCAAACAGGTTTATGGATTTCATCTCTGCTGTAGGGCCTTAACTCCCCATTGCTTGATACTTTGCTCAGCTTGGACTGTGCATCAGCCAAGCAGGGAAATMAGAACTTCTCTGTGTATTTCCTGGCTGAGGTCAGTGGTGTTGCTGCCCTTCTCTTCAGCAGAACCAAAATTTACTTTGCATACCCAAATTTCAAATGTTGCTACAGGTCCAGACAGAAAGGATTCAGAAGAATCAAACTCCAGACTGTTGTTCAGTGCAAGGTATAAATTTTCTTATTGGATTTGCAATCCTTGAGAAGATCTTTAGTTCAGAGCAGTCATTAGACTGATGGAGAAAGCCATTAATGAAATGCTGGGTGTCTGCATTTTGCTTCTGCTCACAAAGCCTCACTGGACCTGTGTTTGGTTTTGTCTGTTCTTCTGCTCCACAGTGATCAAGGGCAACTCTCATTTGACTCAGGAGCCCRCAGGGACCTCTTCTTGCTCATTTCCAGGATTCACACATTTTGATGTCCTGTGTGTGGGATAACACCCTGTACCAGTTACAGAGGGCAGAAAATACTAAAGTTGTTTCATCGGAGAGATTTCACACAACAGTGAGCAATTTTGCTGAATGCTTTTGAAGATTGGAGTAGACTTGACTACACTGGGAGCTGATAAAATGGTTCATTTGTCTCATTCTTCTGTTTATCACAAATTGTTCATTTTAACAGGCTGCTTCCAGTTCTGCTCCTGAACTTTACATAAGACTTCTTAAAAATCTTTTTACTTTTGATACATACAAGTAAATCAGGCCATTCAACAGGTGTGCCTAAGGAGATTAAAAATTACTAACAGGATGGTGTTACTGACAATTTTTCACAATACAATTGTGCTCTGTGATGCACTATAATGCAATAATGCTTTACAGATTAGGGCTGAAAGGCACACTACACAGATGGACACTGGGAACAGAGAACCCCCTGGATGATAATGGGAATGGGAGGGCTGAGCCACTGCAAACCTTTTGTGTGACTTTGGGTAAGTCACTCCATGAGGCATCAAGTAGAGAATAAAATATTCTCCCTTCAGTATCTTCTGGAGAACCTGTCCCCAGTCTTTACCATAAAGAAATGTTCGTGGTTTGGCCACAAAATAAACCCAGCATTTTATTCCATGTCTAACAGTGATACCACAATATGGTCTGCAACCTTCTGAGTACAGAAACTCAGATAATAAGAAAAAGGACATGAGAATTTTCCCCAAAACAGAAATCCTGAGGGGTTTACAGAGGGTGATTGAAAGTTACAGGGCAAAGAATGGTATGTAGATATCCTGAACACAAGTTGTAGGCCAGAACCAAAACCACACCTGATCCTGTCAAAGGGGGACTGTGAAACTCSTGAGAAAGAAAGTGTGAAACTGGGGTGTTGCATAGTCACCCAGGATATAAAGTTTTGACTATTTCCCTGGAAATAGGCTAAAAAATAGGGATCTTAGATATAATAATTTAAGTGAAATTGGATGTTTTTATCATCAGATGTCAGCAGGCACCTGGACATACACAGTATAAAAATAAATTTTATGTATTTCTGTATACAGAAATATATTTAGAAATAAAAATATATTCACATTAAAATATCTCTTTGGGCTAAGGAGGAGGTAATACAGAAAGGAAAAGGTTTCTGATTGCAAATCACCTTCCTGCAGTTACTTTGATGTACTGGGTTGAAATGTGATTTACTATCAAGAGGAATTGTATTTTGGAGACAGATTTTGAATTAAATTGCCTTTATTTACTGATGTTCTGCAGCTTGAAGTTCTATTAGTCTGACAAAGATTTTGCACTGTTCAGAGTCTACTCCATTAATTATTATGAATTTTACTAGGGGCAGGGGATGAACAGGAAACACTTCGAAATTTTCTCTTCACAAAACAGAAGGGTCCTTTAAGTCTTAATGTCATTGTCCCTGGGTTCTGCACAGCAAAGCAGGAGCTTCAGTCTTATTTACTTCAGTGTATTGACAACATTCTCACTGAGCCAGATTCGTCTGGCAGGTTTTTATGAGCTGCTTCACCACCAGGCTTGACCACAGGCTGRAAGGTTTGAGAAGTCCAGTTGTTTCCATCTGTGCTGGCACTGCTGCTTCCATAGCTGYAAGAGATGCCTAAGAAAGTTCCAGAACCAAGGGAGAGGAGGTGGTCTGGAGACCCCATTCGGAGCTGGGGCTCACTGTGAGCCTTGCAGTTAACTCATCCTGGGGAAATTCTGCCCTGGACAGGCTGGACCCGGGCCAGCCTGACAGCTGCAGTTATCAAGGCACAGGAGATAAGGGGGAAATGAGACTCCAAGCAAGGTTCTCCACACCATATGTTTGGGGACTGCTCAAGGCCTTAGACTTTATGTAACAAAGCAATTCCATGGCAAGATGCTATTTAACCATATTTCCTCCTGGTGCTGCTCGTTGGGGAGGATTGGGCTCRTGTAGGAGGCATTTTCAGTGATCACAGAGGGTGGTTTGCCCAGTTGTTGCTAATTACCAAGATCTTAATTTGCTAGCACCRGGAATTCCCCTCAGGCTCCCAACATTATTGAATTAAGTCCTGGCCAAAGACAATTAGCTACTTTTGAAAAACGTCTGTTGCAATTCCTGGGAAATGTGGGGATGCTATTTATTTATTTGAGTTGAGGAACTTTTTTTTTTTCCTCCTCAGTTGCTCTGAATTCTGTGCAGTCTATTCAAAGGGATTTATTTCACTCTGGAAGACTAGTCATTGCTGAGGGGAATGAAGGTTCTGTTGCCTTTTTGTCTTTTCATTCATAAACACTCTAAAGAGGRGATTCTGTCACCTAAGCCTGTACAGAATGTACCAGTAAGCCTCTCTGCATGTGATCTATTTGCCAAATCTTTGCTGAGATTAGAGGCAGCTCAAACTGCTTTGTGCTCTGTGCTTGTCCATTTAAGTTCTGTGATGCACACAGAAACGGGAGGGTGGTTTCTAAATTGTACATATCAGGAGAGGAGGCATCCCTGGCTGTAAGGAGAGAGACTGGAAGAGATTCTTGTGCCATTTTTTTCCTTTAAGCAGTCTGGTATCCCCACAGACAGAGTGGGAAAGCTCTGGAAGTTTTGCCTTCACAGAACACACAAACTGTAGAAATATTTCTGTTTGCTTGACAAAAGGAGATCTGGTTAWCAATATCTAAGTGCCCAAGACAGCAGAGAAATAATTTTAGATTCACACTCATTGTTCTTGGAAAAGAGAAGGTGTGGGGAGTGTTGGTTCTGGCTTGTTTCCCCTGGGTGGGAAATCTAGGGGCAGATATGTGTCAGACTTTTGGTGTTGAAGAGTCATAGCAGGCTGGTCATAATTTTTATTATTGATTTATGTGATTATAATTCATAAGCATTCTAGGAATGGTGCAGGATGTATTTCATGTATCGTTCATCTGCCAATGCTCATTTTATTTGGATTATAGTAATTTATATGAGTCCTGATGCACTGATATGGTTCTGATGATTACAGAATAGACAGCAAAGAAGAAAGAGTGACTGGAGTGACAAAGAGGTAAAAACAAAACATSCAATTTGAAACAAATTGGAAAGGGAGATGTAAGTTGAAGAACGTGATAAGATTTGAAGTATGTTTTGATGGACAGAAACTTGCAATTGTAGCTACAACATTCCATTCTGCCCTAGCCAGACATGAGCTAGCTCTGAAACAGAAACATTATTATAACATTTACAGGGATGTGTGATGCCCTTCTTGTAGCTCATGGATGGTGATACAAACATGGACAAGGCAGAGATTTRTGCACCTCTCAGTCTAAGTCTGCCAAAGTAAAGGGTGATCCAGGGCAGGGAAAACACCTTTGAGCCCATGAACTCATTCAACAGGCAGAGCATTCTCCTTGAAAATTTCTTGGCTCAGAGTTCATTATTCTTGCTACCTGGCCTGATAGCCTTGTACTGTAAAGGTCCTAGAAGAAGGCTTGAAGGACTACTAATTAAAGTCTGGTGAGAAATAATATTTAATCTGTATAGGCCAGTGGATCAATCTCTTTTCTAGTGCAAAATTCTGTTAAATAGGTAAACTTTCTGTTAATGTAAATTAACAATAATCTCCATATATTTTTTGTACTGTGGAGCCCAGAACTGGACAGAGTTCTCCATGTGCTCAAACTTCTCTATTTTTCAGCACTCAGAAATGTGTCCTTTGGGTTTTCTGAGCTGTATATCATGTCCTGGTGCTTGAAACCACAGAACCAGGTAGCAGTTTTTATTTTCCTGAGGCAAGTCACAGATTAAGGGCTGCTGTCGCTTCCCCTTGGAAAAGCAGGTGTCTGAAGCAATGCATTTCAATTTATTTTTTTAAGTTAAAATTTATTATTCTTTCTCTTAAAAAAAACCCCAACAAACAAACAAAAACTGCAAANAAACCACCATAGAATGTTCCCTATTGTTTAGAGTGATTTAGGAAAAAAGGGGGAAGAAGATCTGGTAACAGAATCCTGAATGAAAGTTTTCACATTAGGAGAATTTGTGATATGCAGGGATGAGACAAGCTTCAGGAAAAAGCTTGGGTTAAATTTAGAGTACCATTTTCTGAATTGTATGTGAAACCTCTATGTAAATCAAGTTCCAATTTAACAGATATTCAGAAAATTGCCCAGGGCAGATTCTTTCAGGCACAAGAGACTGACACAGCTTGCTCACTTTTCTGTTAAGCCAAAGCATACAAAGAGCCAGAAAAATGTCAAGTGTGTGTWGAACAGTAGTTAAAATTCAGACTCCTGTCACAATTTCATGGCAACACTTTCAACCTTGTCCCCAAGGGCTCTTCYCTTAGATTCCTCATTTTGCTCCCCTTTAAATTCACGTTGTTCTTTCCCTGGCAGAACCCATGTTTCTTTTGTCCGTTCCCACTTTCCCTAATTTACCCTTGCAATAAAATTCTACACTTTGTATACATGACTTTACATGGAAAACAGAGGAAAAGGCCCTAATGAATTATCCTTCATGAACATATGTAACTCCTTTTTTGAATCCATTGGCCTCAAGAGCACTTTAGTCCAGTGATTCCAGAGCTGAATTACATTTCCTTTATTGCATTTTGGACTTGCAGCTTGATACTTAACACTGCTTCTTATGCTGTGAGAAACTGGACTCACCTCCTGTTCATCTTCTACAATCTACTCCAGATTTTTAAAAGACTTTATCGTATTCCTTTCTTAATGTTAATTGTTCCAAATAAATATGCAAACTTGTTCCCTAATGGAGAAGTGTTCTTGCTTTTCATCAACTCAGCAAGATTTACAAAAAAATAGAAAGGGTCTTTAAGAAGAAAAACAGGTTAGGACTAATTTCAATTACAGAAATTCAAACYGCTACTGGAACAGTTTAAGTCTGAAAAAGTTTTTTTTGCTCTTTTAATGGGACATCAGATACACTAGAGTGCCCTAGTCTAATTTTCCAGAGGTTTCCCTAATTTTTCATGGTGTTAAAACAGTTGAAAGCTACACTGACTTAAATATTAATGGAATTTTTGCTGAACTTTCTTAAAATTTGAGGGTTGTAGTGCCTCTGATTTACAAGGAAAAAAAATTTTAATTTAATCAAGCTAAGGTATTCCCAAATGCCAGGTTTAACTAAACCTGAGGGAAAACTCATCAGCTGATAAGTCATGAAGTGAYGATTGGAAGTCTTTTTTGATGATAAATCAAACTGTTGGCATAGACAATACTGGGAGAATCTTTCTCCTCTGTGAGTAAGAGCAGGCTAAATAGTCACAGAAAATTACATCTTGCATCAACACTAGATAAGCCCTCTATTATTTCTATTATGAAGATACAAAAAGTAAAAGTTCAGCATCAGCTACTTAACTGCAATCTCAAAATGAGAGTGTGCTATGGATAATAAAAATATTGATTTTTATTTGTTTTTGTTGCAGCAGCCCTCTTATTAAAGGGTAGAAATGAGCTAAGGTACAGACTTCTTGTTTAGCACAGCATGAAAAGGGACCTGCTTTATTCCTCCTTACACCTCAGCCATCCTGACTCCAACCATTCACTGACTCTGGCTGCAGCAAGCTCCTGCTGGAGGTTTCCCTTACAGCTTCCAACTGCTGGTGATTTCCTGCTGAACTCTGACTGCAGGTATTGGTTTGCAGCCTCTGACTGCAGGCTTTTACCCAGCCAGACTGCAACTGCAGGTTCCAACAACTGCTCTAATTACAGACTCAGACTGACCTCACAGCAGTGATTCTTTCCCCTCAGAACTCTTCTTCATGATCTCCCTTTCAAGATCCTCACCAGCTCACCCACTCCCTTTTATCACACTTATCTTTATTGGATATAGCTGTGACTCATCAGGAGCAAGGCTGAATTGGGTAATTAGCACAGCTGTTGTTTATCAGGACTGAGGTCACCTGTATTCCTTTCTCCTACATTTTTGCAGTCAGTTTTAGCTGCTCTTAGCACCCCGTATGCTTGGAGATGCTCTGTGCTAGGCAGTCTTTAGGCAAAAGAATGAAAGTTCCTTGAGAAGAGCCTGGTGTCTAAGCAAGATCAAGATGTACCACTGGACACTTTCTGGATGCTGCCAAACACATTCAGCTCAGAAAGGCACCAGTTAGAATCCTCATATACACAGAATTCCCAGTAGGGAATGGGATGTTTTGTTCACATTTATCTGCTCTTTGGCGATATTCTCTATCAAAACAAGTCTTGTTTGATACCTGTTAGTGTGTATCTGGCTCGTAGTTTTGTTTCAGAATAAGCTGGTATTAAAATTTCTTGGAACATCTAGGATGTTCAACATCCCATGCAGCAGAAGGATAGTTAAAGCAACAGCAGCAACAGTACTAGAGGAGGTCTTGCAGCTGCTTTTTTTCTTTCTAAACACTCAATCGTGAATCTTTTTCTCTAAATATTTTTTTTGCATTTGCTGTTTAAATTAGCTCCCACTGTACCATAGCCTCTCTGCCACACAGTCACTTTTGCTGTTTTAAGTCACTATTCCATACAAGTAAATTTATTTATTTGGGCTTGGCTTTCCTGCAGGCTTACTAGCATGACTCCATGTAATTTTGGTAGACTTCACCCCCATTCCCTGCTACCTGTGGTAACAGAAGCCTCCTTTCTCCCTCAAAACTGGTGAAAAACAGCCCACTGAAGATTACATGGAGCATGAAATAGCCCAGGAATGGCTTTTCTCACGCTACTTAAACTTCATCTAATGAAGCTGAAATACAATGCCATCAGCTGAAAAATGCTATGGGAATTCACCTCATTGGCTCAGGAAAGCATCTGTTGTGGTGATCTGGAGCTGTCTTAGCTAAGGGCTAAACAGAACTATTTTCAAAGAACGTTCCCATCATGGAAACAAGGAAATGGAGTCAGTGGAGCAGAGCACAGAGGAATGAGCTGGACTTTGGGATGTGTGTTGTAGGGGAGAGTTTAGAGCAAGCGAGTAAAAATAATGCTTAGGTTGTTTCAAACTCTTAGGGAAATCAGCTTTTCAATTGTTTTAAATACGTCACCCTTATAATTCTCTTTTTAGTTAAAGGGTACTCAAAATTCTTGCTTTTTAAAAAAACTTATTTCTGAATTTTCCCCATCTCCTCTTTAGCAGTATTATCAACCAAGCTGAGCAGCATAGTTAAATAAAGATCATTGCCCCAGGCAAAATCAGAATCAGAGACTGTTTCTTCATAACACAAACCATTCTAACGCAACCCAAAGTGCATATTTCAAATCCATATTTGGGTTTTAAGTTTGCTGACCCAATGGATGGAAGAAAACAATTAGAAATTTACTGGTTCACTGAAGTAACAAATGACCTGTGCATAGGAAGGAATTATGGACTTTGCAAAATACAAAAAATAATCCCCAAATTCTATGCAATCAATACTTAATTTCGCAGAATCAACAGAATGAGGACACCAAAATCTCAAGAAATTAGAATCCTCTACATAATTCCTGCAGGAAAAAAATATCCCTTTGGATTAAGGCTTGTAGAGTCAGGGGAGAGTGCTGCATGCCATTAAAAACTCAAACTTTTCTTTTTCAGCTGCACAGACACCCTCTTTCTACCCCTGCACAAACAGGAGATGGCAGTCTTTAAAAAACATGTCCAGATTTTTTTTTTTTCTMTGCTGGTGAAAGATCTTGGACATCAGGCTAAAATAATTTTTTATATCTTAAAGAAGACTGTGGAGTCTCCATCCTTGGAGATACTCAAAAGCTATCTGGACACAATCTTGAGCAGGGAATTTGGACCTCCAGAGGTCCCTCCCAACATCAACCATTCTGCAATCTCTGTGATTTGTAATGAGGATAAAAGCAGGTGAATATATTATAATGTACGTTCTCAATAATTTAACAAACACAAAATCTTGKCCTCAGACAAAATTTGCTATGCTGGGTGATCTCTTTAAGATTTCCTCTAATTCCTATTTCCAAGTCCGCGTTAACCATTGTGTTGTGAAACCATCTCCTCTATATTACAAGTGTAATAAAACATCTCTTAGAATGTATTTTACACTCTTAAAGATTGACAGATCTTTAATATCTCAGCTGTTCCTGCAAGTGATGAAAAGGGTATGATCTTATGATTTKTGTTTTAAAAGAAACCATCTTCTGAAATCAAAAGAAATGGATTCTATTTGATAGGCACAGGATTTGTAAATTAATTTTAGAGGAGAGCCTTTTTTCAAGTGCTATTTTACACGAGACACTTGACATGTCTTGTCACCAATGTGCACATTTACTATCAGAAATCTCCATATCTGACTGTGCTTTCCTGTGAACAAATATAAAAATTGGCACGTGTGTTTCTGCCAACTCAGCCAGGCAGCCTGCTCTAAAACCATGATAAATTATTGTTAGAATCTCAGGGGAATAATGTACAGGAGGAATGAATGCACCATATCTATTAGACAACTGTATCTATGAGCYACTCTGTGAATCCTGACATTGAAGAATCCACTTTTCAAGCCACAGTGATGTGCAGAATTGAAAGGACTCTAGCGCTGCACAGAGAAGTTATTATGAATTCACAACAGTTCTATGGCAGAAGCTGTTTGTTTGAGATGAAAAGACACTATTACACTGTCACACTGAAGGATGGCTCCTTTCAGCCAGCTCGGCCAGCCAGAGGTTTTGTCTGGAATGCATGAAAAACGGGATGTTTTTATAGCTTTCAAATGAAAAGAGGTGTGTAATAATGGCAGGTGGTTAGAAGCAATAAAACCAGTTCACCTTAAACACCTTTCTTCAGAGCAGGCAATTTATATGTTACCTGAGGGGAAGGGCATCCACTCATGTATGACTGAAGTGCCTAGTGTCATTTAATTTGTATTTATGGTGTGTGCTCTAAAATAGAGGTGTGAAGCATGAATGGAGAAG
This sequence comes from Alauda arvensis, assembly GCA_902810485.1. NCBI lineage: Eukaryota > Metazoa > Chordata > Aves > Passeriformes > Alaudidae > Alauda > Alauda arvensis. Next base: position 158,284 of record CADDXX010000593.1, read on the forward strand.
TTGAATGGCTGTAGACAGCCACAGGACCCACAGGGAAACACAGCAGCATCTTCATGATCTTCTGTGATTTTCCTTTCCCTCTGACAGCTTTTAGAGTGGGGCTGAGCATGGTTCTGCCAGGGGGGGTTGAATCCTGGGTTTTCCTGCAAAAGCTTTGAGGGTTCTTGGTTCTCAGGGGGGAACTGACTGGGTGTTCAGAGTAGTGAGGCTGATTTTTAAGGATTGATCAGATAATCAAGAGGGTAGCAAATTATACCCATCCTATAATAGTTTAACACTCTGATATGAGGATATAAACCCACAAATATTATGGATGAGTTTGTATATAATGAGGACATAGCTGCTGTTTTCAAGGAGCTATTTCAAATTTGGAGAAGAYGCCTAAGGACAGAAGCCAAGAGCCCTCACAAAGCTGCCTTGGTCTKCTGTGGAATCTGCAACAGAGACCTCCCCTCACTGTGGAGAAAATCAAACCTTCAGACTGCATGTAGAGATGCAGCAACKGGGAGATGTGGAACAGTGGATTTCAGTTGTTGCTCCTCCTTTCTGCCTGTCAGTCTGTTATCCTCTCTGGAAAAGCATCCCTGTCAAAGGGAGGAGTTGTGGCAGTATCTCACCATTTAGAATTTCACCTTGGTACCCATTTCTTTGACACCCAGTCATGCTGGCAGTAAGAAAGCATCAGGGAATTGTGTGTATATAAGGAGATGAACCAAGGATCTGATCTGAGTGTTACCCTGAGAGCAGAGAGATGCTTTTCTCATTTGACACTTTAACAGAAGAAATGTTTAGTCCACACTTGGAGCACAAAACAAARCCAATTAATAAACCTTTTGAGCTCATATCTCTTTCTCTAATGAAAAACTTCCTCTCTCTGCATAAAATGCATTAAGAGAATTGTCAGAAGAAGTTCTCTTGCATCAGCCCTCTTGTTAGAGGGTAGAAATGAGCTGAGACAMAGAGTTCTTGTTTAACACAKCATGARAAGGGTCCTGGTTTACTCCTCTTTACAGCTCAGCCATCCTRACTMCAACCATTCACTGACTCYGGCTGCAGCAAGCACCTRCTGTAGGTTTTCCTTGCAGCCTCTGACTGCTGGTTATTTCCTGCTGAACTCTGACTGCAGGCTTTTRCYCAGMCAGACTGTGACTGCAGGTTCYAAYAACAGGCTCTRAKYACAGACTCAGACTGACCTCACAGCAGTGATTCGCTCTCCTCAGAATCCTTCTTCCTCATGATCACTACCTCCCTTCTCCCTCAAGGTTCCTCCTCCATGATCCTCCCCTTACCAGCTCACCCACCCCCTTTCACCACACTTTTATTTATTGGWTAYAGCTGTGACTCATCAGGAGTGAGGCTGTATTGGGTAATGGACACAGCTGTTATTTATCAGGAGTGAGGTCACCTGTATTCCCTTCTCCCACAAAATTCAAGCCATTTTTCTTTGCCATTGTGTCCTAATGAGAGTGTAGCATTGTGGGATATCTCGCAAACTGGGTTTGATGAATTCCCACAGAAAAAGGAGGGAGAAAAACCCCCTTTACTCCATGTGTCTTTATTGTTCTCATAACAACTACCTCACATGTTAAGAAACTGCAGACAGTGAGTGAAAAAAAAACAAATTCCAAGTCACAGCTAATGTTTATATACCTTGTGAAAGAACAGTACAGATAAAGTCTTCAAATCTGTCCTTACTAACAGACTTAGTTCCTGTAGCCTTTATAAATGAAATAACTTGGTTTTTTTCATTACCTCTGGGATCCAAAACCGAGCGTGTGTTTTGTTACATCTGAAGAAAATGTCTCTTTCTATTGGCCATTAGTAACCTAAAGGCCATAAGTCCCCCTGATCACCCATACAAATCTCCACTTTCATGAGAACTGAAGCTGCCAGATCAATTGACTTGTCACAACGGAGGGCACGGGGGCTCGTAAGATGGAAACTGATATTTTGCCAACTGTTTTGCTTTAGTTAAGCTGAATGCCATTGTAAACTTGAAAAGAGACTTAATTTGAAAACATAAAGGTCACTGAAGGCCTGACAAATGGGATGCCTTTGGCAAAAATATACTCACTGACTTGAGCACTGCCTCTGAGAATGAAAACAAACCAATGTAASTTACAGCCAATTTGAATGCACAGAAAGACTCTGGGTGTGTTTCTGTCCTTAAAGCAGCCAAGCAGACACAACCTTAGTGCTGTTTCAGCCAGACAAGACTATTTGCTCTTGTTTGATGTATGGTGTTAATAGTAAATTCTGATAGCAAGTACTGAATACTGTGGAACTGCTGATTGACAGAGCTGGGCCCCTTTGCTCACACAGAAATCACCCATGAGCTGAAATTCTCTTGTTTTCCATTGAACCTGCATCAGGTAATGACTCGTTTCTATACCTGGCCTAGAGATGCAAAGGCAGGACAGAGATTCTCCAGGAAGTAATGGCTACAAGCTCCAAAACTGGAGTACAAATCTGTCCTCTAATATTAATTAGGTTTTGCATTTTATGAAAAAACAGTGTTAGAGAAGCAAAAAAATGCCAGTGAGAACAATCAGAAGTGGAAACAAACCTTGTCTTTTCATGAGTGGGAATCAAAAAACAGGCTTGACCACAATGCATATAAATATACATATATATATATATATATATATATGTTTATACACTCAGATATGTACATATGGGTTATAAAATATGTTTAGATATTTACAGGATAACTTTTTTCTTGTAGTCTCTGATACATATTAGGATGATTTTGCACTGATAACAAGATAATGAAGGATGGTTCCTTGATGAAGATGTTYTTTGTCCCCCGCAGCTTCACTGCTGCTGTCATACCCACCCTGAGAGTCCCTCAGACTTTCTTTGAAAACTAGCACCTRAACGTGGATAAAGCTGGTGAAATTTTTCCCCACCAGAAAAGTGTCTTGACCTCAAATATGCTTGATTTCACCCATTTAACGAATACAATATTCACATGGTGCCAATATAAGCTCCCCATCAGGCTGATCACATTTGAAAGAATGGGGAAATGTRAACATCYRGATACTGCTCACRRCCCTTCTTAAGCACAGCATGGTAAATCAGGGTGTTTAGRAAYAYAAATTCTATTCCAAATTGCTTTCCTAGAGGAAAAGCCAAGGTTATGGCTAAGGTGCTAACACAGAGTAAAGAAATCTGATAGTAGAATCTTGCTCTTGCGAAAGGAGATGAAATGTGGATATGCAGGGGCAGATGGAGTGAGCTCAGCCAGAAATAAGATTTGGCTTCCTAGAGCTGAGGGAAATTAAACATGGAAACAACTCCCCTCGAGAGGCAAGGTCCTCAAGTGTTTTGTGGGTACTTTTCAGCACAAGATTAAATGTCTTTTCAAAAGACAGGCTTTAATTCCACATCTTGGRAGAACTCTGTGGCTTGTATTTACAGAACACYTGCTAATCACSAGGTTTTGAGAATATAAACTCCCTRTTTCTRMAAGTTAGCTTAAAAAAAAMCCCAACCATTAAATACAGGCACAGAAATGAGGGATAAAGGGGAGATCAATTAGAAAAGCAAAAAAGTGTCTCAGCAGCTTAAGTTTGCCTGGATGGATGCTATTTCAGAAAACTGTTCTTGGAAACCTGTCCTGGAGAGGCAAAAGTTCCCTTGAGGAGTCCCTGTCCTGTGAACCCTGATGCCTGGGCTTAACTCATGCTTTTGGGGGTAAAAAGGGCCTGTCACCATGTGAAGCTGAAGATGAGTGAAAGCATTTACAAAGCTGGGACACAAGTAGGGATTGTTTTAATGTGAAAGRGAAGGAAGGGGAGGACACAGAAGCTGTTCTCTTCTACAAATTGGGACGAATAAATGACTCTGCTACCACTGTGCACTGAAAATTAAAAGAAAATCAGAAAGAAAAATATTTTTTGATTAATCTAGTTGACTTTTTAACCCTTCTTTTTTGAATCTTTATCATTAACTGAAGASCACTGCTTTTTGCAGAAGATGAACTGAAACACCCAGCTATGRTTTAAGCACTTTTTCAAGTTCTCGTGAAGCAAGAAATACATTTTGACAGACATTTTTACCTGGAACTCTATTTTAAATAGATACGACAAGGAACTAATTCTCCAGCCAAACTTATACTACCTGCATGCCTAAATCAAGCTATGAATTGATAGGCACCAGCTAACCCAAATACAATGTGTGTTCTCATCCCAGAGGTGATTTTCTTTCCTATCATATGCCTTTCTCTAGGTGGAAAGAGAGCAGAATGTGTGTTGTGGAATTCAAAGATATAATCACTTTGGAAAAAGCCTGGCAGATTTTTTCTTTTTTTTACAGTTGGTTGCCTTCTTATTACTGCAAACATGTATCTCTGGTGGTCCTTAATGAGCAAATCTAAATCCTGCCTCCCTTAGTGTGGACACATAATGACCTTCATTGGTGCCAGATTCCCTGCGCAAAGCTATGTGTCAGTAATGAACAAAGAAAAGAAAGCAGGCTGAGACTGAATCGTATATCAAGTCTAAGACCAAGACAAAAAATGATGCTCAGTCCACCTTGTTAAGTATTTTTTCTGTRAAAGAACTCTACCATCTAACTTTAGTTTTGTATGTCTAGTTAAACCAATTTAACCAATGTCAATTTGGGCTTATTTTTTCAGAATATCTATCCCCTACACTCAGTGCAAAGTACTCATGTTTTTTGTTGGCTCTCATTATATTTTTTCTGAATTGAAAAAAAAAAAAGGTAAAAATATCAGTTAAAAAAACCCTAAAAATTTGAATTAAGTAATTATCATTCAGAAGTGCTTAAAAGCTTTTTATTGACTTCACACTAAATTCCTAATGAACCTACACTGTCGTTTGGAACCTTGTCTGCTTGCTGATTCCTGGTGACAAGCCAGATTTTGTTTTCCACCCTACATTTCAGATATTTGCTCACTAGATTATGTTCCTGTCCAGAGAATCCTACAAGGTGCAGAAATAACCAAGCCATGAAAGAGATGTYCCCAAACATCACGAGGAACAGCATCTGGTCAAATAATTTTGTATTAAAAGTATCAGTGAAAAATATTCCACCCCAGAATTTTTGTTCACCCTAAACTGAGAAGAATGTGTCTATTTSCTGGTTTAATTTTTATTTCCAGGGAATTTCAGTAAAAGTAATTTTAAAAATGATATCACAGTACCACAGAGTATTTTTGCAGAGCAGTTAATTTTTGGTGTTCCTATCAAGTGTTACCATTGTTACTCTGTCTCAGAAAGCTGAGTTTAAAGAACGTACTTGATTGGGACCTCTGCATCCAATGGCAGAGCCTGGCCCAATTTCTCTGCTTAGCTTTATTTTCCTGCTATTCTGGGGATTAAAAAAATGTATCATCTCTRCAGTACAGGAGAGTGAGATACTCCTGATCACAAAGGGATGCACCTTCACATTCGTAGCTTAAAGCTGTGCTATGGATTTTGACAACATATTTCTCCAGAGTATCAGCTTGTTTTGTTGTTAGTGGGTTTTTTTTCCCCTTGGGAAGATAGGTTTTATTGTTACAAAGCCTGTCCTTTTTGTTGAGGTACTTGAGGAGAAGGAAAAAGAAAATAGCAGGACACAGGCAGTAATGGCTGAGAGCACCTGACAGGTCTCTCTTGTGAGGAAAACATTTTACTCTCATCTCCCAACCCTCACTATTTTGCTTGTTTACCTTTCCCTGAACTTTCTGGAAAGGCTGTTAGCATTTTCTGTAAGTGGGTTATTACAGGCATGTACTGCACAAGAGGATGTTAAATTGTTGGTTCCTCCCTGCCCTACCCAGTCTCYCCCTGGCCCTGAAGACAAACTGGTGGGTGTCACAGTGACTTTTTACTCCTTCTCAGTACAGGGAAAAAAAAAGTCTTTAGAAAACCCAACACTTTCCGTACAAAAAGAGAACCTGATTTGAATACATAGAGAGGCCAAACTCTCCAAGGTCTCACCAGCAGGATGTGAGTGCTGTTGGTTAGAGAGAGAGAGAAAACTGTTCAGGTGTTACACAAAAGAACATTGAATTCCAAGGGCAGAGTAATGAAATGCAGTGTGGTGGCTCAGATTGCTCTGTGGAGCAGGAGACCAGACCATGCTCCAAGGATTGATTCACCTGCAGGTGCTGTGACTTTGTCRGGGTTTATTTTGGTTTGTTCACAGATGTGATAACCCCCTTGGGTAGGATTGGTCAGGCCATGTTTATCCAGAACTGAGCTAATMATCTTAAACTCTCTCTTTATAGGGAGATTCATCTCTTCATAGGTATGTGGATCCTCTAAAACAGAGATCCTGGCTCTAAACACAGCCTGAGGTGCAGACAAGGATGCCAACACCTGTTCTACAGTCAGATCTCCCTCCTCCCTGGGTCAGAGAGCAGATATCCTCTATGGATATTTGCCACTGCTGTGATTGTGTTCTGTGTGGSTTTTTTGGGTGGATTCATCCAACTGAAGCGAGGCACTCAGGGAAAAAAGGGAGATTGGGATATGAGTCATACATGTTTCCAGTGAGACAGCAAAAATTTTTCATTTCCTTTCTTCCTTGTTGGACTCCTTCCTAGCATGTTATTTCTGATGCCCTTTATTTCAGTAAGGAAATTTTGGGGTTGGTCTTTCACTCCATCATTTGTTTGAAGGACTGATATTGTCCTGTTCTCCTATTCCTAAATGTGGAAGAAAACGTCACTATTTTTAGAGGCTTGCTATAAATAGAGCTACATAAATAGTTCATTTCCTGCACCAGTTCTGAGCTGAATTGTTTTAAAGCATTGCCTTTGTTCTTTTCCAAAATAATTTTAGAGAAGTTGGAAACAAAAAAGCTCCAAATTTCTTTTTAGCTCAATGTAGGCATTTTTAGGCATTCTTTTGTGCGACTCAAGCACTAAGATAAATTTATGCTCATTCTTAGTTATGGGGGATGCAAGATTCAGCAAGGAATTRTCGAGTGTTTAGTAAGGATTACCTSACTGAACCACAGGAAGAAAGAGAGAAAACWCTGCTGCAATGGGAAATACCAGCCTGAGAATGTTATAGGATGGTTTGGGCATTTTTTTCCTCATGCACTTGGATAAAGTCACAAAACCTTTCTGGTAAAAGCAATGTTTGCACCCCAGCCTTCTGATTCAGATGTTGTTTGATTTGCATGAACGTAGTTCTGAAAAGAAAAGGATCAAACACCAAAAAACTTCTGGCTTTTAGTGATTTTAACTACATTTCTAACTGCACAGTGAATTTTTGGGCTGGGGGAGAATTCAAGTCTCATCCAATGGTGCCTGGTGCTGGGAAAAGTAACTGGTGCAAAGCAATTTTACCTTTATTTCTGCAGCTCATGTTTTTGATGTTGGAGAGTGCAAATCTACTTCTCCTTTGGGTTAAGGGAGAGGAAGGAGTAAACACCTCTTATCTCTGCAAATTTTTCTCTGACCTTTAAAAACAACTCACCTGATATATTCACAATGTTCTCCCTTCAACAGAACCGAGCTGACAGTAAGCCCTGCTGGGTTTGAGCTTGCACATCTGTGTACTCCAYTTTCAGCAAGTAAAGTAAAACAAAGCAGACAGAGTTGTCTGAAAAGGAGCAGCCGTGAGTGCTGGTGAAGTGAAATGATGGGAAGGCTTCCAGGCTGCGTGACTTCCTTACACTTGGTTGCCCCAGATAAGGCTTTTGTGGCTCTTCTCTTCGTGGGAGTCAGCTCACAGCTGGAGACACTCAACCAGCTTTAGCTTGGTGCAGGAGAGCTGCTGTGTGTGTCAGTCCCCTGCTGAATCCTCYGGGACCAAACCTGCTCTCACTCCTGCTTCTCCCTCTGCTCGTTCAGGCTCTCAAGCCATTTTTACACAKGAGCCCTGTGAAGGGGCTGAGCTGGCACYAGGGACAGTGGGGGGACAKTGTCAGCATCYRCAGCTGCCTGCRAAGTCCTGATAGAATCACAGAATCACAGAATTTTTWGSTTGGAAGAGACCTTYAAGATCATYGAGTCCAACCCRTGTTCTAAYACCTCAACTAGATYATGGCAYCAAGTGCCACATCCAGTCTTTTTTTAAACACATCCAGGRATGGTGMCTCCACCACCTCCCTGGGCAGATGGTTYCAGYATTTAACCACTCTTTCAGTGAAAAACTTCCTCCTTAAATCMAGCCTGWATCTCCCTTGGCGCAGCTTGAGACTGTGTCCTCTTGTTCTGTCTGTTGTTGCCCGGAGAAAGAGACCAACCCCCAGCTGAGCACAGCCACCCTTCAGGGAGTTGTAGAGAGTGATAAGGTCACCTCTGAGTCTCCTTTTCTCCAGGCTAAACAACCCCAGCTCCTTCAGTCGTTCTTCATATGGCTTGTGTTCCCAGCCCCTCACCAGCCTCGTTGCTCTCCTCTGGTTGTTTTAGAGATCTCAGAGCRCAAAAGACACAGCAGGGGACAAAACCAGTTTGCTTACACAACAATGCACCTTTATTTRATGCCAACAAATGCGATAGTGGGAGAGAAATAAAAGATAGAGAGAAGGAAAGAGAAAGAAGGGGAGGGGAGTATAGCTACCAACGTGAAGAGACGAGTCMYCTAGGCGACGATCAGCCCATGGACGGTCTTCTTCCATGGGTTGCGCACTGATGTAACACTCCGCGTGGCCAGAGTAGAATAAGCCACACGGAGATTATACATCAATTCCCTGTGGGCCAGCCCTCCAGAGATGGCTTAATAAGTGAGACCACTTCCTTGAGGTGCCGTGTAACAGAAAAAGGATTTAATAAAAGGAGAAAATAATAAACAATACAATAAAAATAAGAATAAGCCGTAACAGGTGCGGAGATGTAGCACCATGTAAAGCATCCCCGAAAAAGCCTCGAAAGGTTTTGTGCAGGGGTTTAAATGGTTAATGGTGGAGGCAGTGCTTTGGCAGACCGCCCAATAGGAACAGTTACATTGTGACAGACAGGGACAGAGACTTATCCACCTCTCTGCTCTGGCCCTGAGCCAATCATAGCTTAGAGTGTAGAGAACTTTCCAGGGTGTTTTCCTTTTAAGTCTTATGGTAAAATTAAACATCTTTTCTCTATAAAGAAAATATTTGCTTGGTCCAAAACTGCATTAGTACAGCACACAAAGTGGGTTTCAGTCTTCAGAGTCTTTTATAGGGTCCTTCCAAGCAGGAAAGGCACTGGGCTAAGGCACTGCCTGGTTACACGGTGGGTCAAGGCGAGGAACAGGGTGCAACCACTGCTGGTCCGTAAGAACAGGTACAGGACAAACCAGTTYGGTTCAGTCCACCATGACGAGTCCATTTTCTTGCACTGAGTTCTTATGGCAGTGCATATCAGTCCTTCAAGGCTTGGCAGGCTTTCCCCCTCAGCCAGGCCAGAGCTCCTCTTTTCCCCAGGGCATGAGGTGTTAGCCCTTAGGGTCTCAGTCCTTGGAGACGGTCGTGAGGCAAAGGAGGGATCTCGGACCAACTCTGACAGACACCAGCACCCTTTAGTGGTGACGGCAGACTCCCCACTGCATCCTGTCCCACTGCCAAGTCAGGGGAGATGTCAGGCTTCATCTGCTGCTTAATTAAAAACTCTCACACAGGTCCTGTCAGTGACAGTAAGAGCAATGTACCAGGAGTGCTAACTCTAATTGAATTTTCAGGCTTGTGAGGTTGAAAGAGGAGTGAAATGTGGGGAGGCTTTTGTCATCCCCAATCAGATGAAAGGTGCTGTCATTGGGGAGTCTCTCAGACTTCTCCTGGTGCCCCACTGCTGGGTCTGTGAGGCACTAATGAGACCATGCTAAATCACACAATGAAACATTAAATTCATCAGCTGTTTCAAGGCCTAGGGCCCTTCAAGAGCAGAAAGGAATTTATTTACTCTCTAGAAACTTTTTTCAAGATTCCCCTACAGAAAATATGTGGTGTCCCAGAAGGTTGGACTTRATGRYMTTGGAGGTCTTTTCCATTCTTTMTGATTCTTTATGGATAGCCTGCTTCCCTCTACTCATTTTTCTTCACTTAAAGTGGGGTGAAACCTTGAGCTTTGACTAAATATATATATGTCATCTCTATATCTAAATATTTATGTATCTAAACATATCTCAATTCTAATTCATTCCATGTTGAACAGTCCAACACTCGAGCTCTGACAAACACTTAAACCCACTAACTTTCCATTATGGCTGTGCATATGATTTTATCCCAGAAAAATTAATKCAGTGTTTCTCTATGTTGTGCACGTAGCTTGACAAAGCGTCTGCCTGAACAGAGCTGTGTAAAAAATAAAAATAATCAGTTTTGTGCAAGTTTCATGAGTCAAGCTGCCAAACCATGTTTTTGAAATRGATAGATTGCTCAACTTTATTCATACATCTTATGGTAATTTCCCTTTCCTAAGGTATAAAAATGACAGATATGAGTGTTTTGTGGTAATTTTTTCTTCCTCACATCTTTGATTTGGAAGTGAATTTAAGCTCTAGAAATTAGTGAGGGCTGAAGAATAACTTGAAGTTCTTTGCAGCACAGAAAATGCACAATTTGCATCTGAATCCAGGCTGTAGAGTAAAGAACATGGAAGTGTCACTACAGACAAAATTCAAAGATGCTATTTCTGCCTTGCATTTCCATCTCACTTGGAAATCTTGCTCTGTTGCTGCAATGGGCTCCATTCTGAACTCTACAGGGTTGTTTTCTAAGGACCTTACAGGGAACTGTTTCCTCTTTAACTAAAAACCCAGCTGGGTTAACCCATGACAACCATGAAAGGAAATGGAAGAGTAAACATATGGAAAAACCTCTGTGACTGCAGCACAATTAGAAGAGAGACTCTGATGTAAAACTCTCAGAACACTGAATTATTTCACTCTGTGTCTTTCTATTGAGGGTCTTCATCCATGGAATTCCTGCAGGATGTGGATTCTGTGCGACAGGATGAACAAAATAAGATATGATCTCTAGCTTGTCAGTGATTATCTGGAAGAAAAGCACAGAGAATCTGGAAACCCTCCAACGAAAGCAAATTTTGAAAATTGAGCTACACCCTTTTCTTGCAGCACTAGAAGCTAACTGCTTACTARTAACTTTATTATGCTTGTTTACTGCTCCCTAGTGCTTAATTATTATTTTTAGGGATGTAGGCTTTGTTTCATCATTTTAACAGAAGAACTGTCGCTGGAGTTGAGGAAGCAGAAAGGATGGGATCTGCAATGCACAACATACAGCTGCTTGAACTGTGCACAGCAAATCATTTACTGGCTCAGTTAAAGCTTATTATCTCTTTGAAAATTGTCCAGACACAGACTTTGAATATTATGAAATTGTTAATTACTCAAAATCGTTTTGACAAACATTTTATAGAAGCAGAGTCCAACTTACAGGCTGGTCTCAAGCTGTCTTTTATTTTCCACCCAGAACTCCTGCAATGTCCTGGTGGGATAATGTCTGGTGGTTTAGATRCACAAAGTCGGCAGAAGGGCAGCCAGTAGATGGTGCTCAAGGTTGTGAAGCCAATTTCTGGGGGTTTAGGGAGGAGGAAAACGCGTGGTTAAGCCCTGCAAATGTCAGTTTTTGTCTGTATGTGTGTGTAAGCCGAGCAGGTAAGTCCCTCAGTTTTTGGCTTCCCAGCCATCTGAAACATTTAAAATGTCTGAAGGATGGGGCGTTGGGTAAACTGTCCTTGTGAGCTCATGTTGGCAGGAGATATCACAGCACTGCTCTGGAGAGAAAAATCCCAGCATGGAGAAAGCTTAAGGAGAAGGGCAAACTTCATCCAAAGACCTCMGTTTTCCTTTTTTCCCCTCTCCTTCTTGAGAGCTGGTTTACCCTAAAAAYGCTCTTTATTGGCAGGGTGACAACAGGAGCAGTCTCTTTAGGACTTTGCTGCCTACATGTCACCCAGTTCTTCAAAACCCTGGTAGCAGTGATTGCTGTCTAGGAATGATGCTCACACCTTGTGTCACTCGTTTTTTCCAAAAGAATCCTCCCTTTTGAAAATCAGCACAAACCAAATCTTCAGGCACCTCTGCTAAGAGCTTCCTGGGCTGCACGAATTCTTCATTGCCTCATTGCCTGCCTGAAAGATTTGGATTCCCTTGGTCTAAGGTGCAGAAGTCCAAAGGGAGGCGTGGTAATTATCTTCCAGTTCATAAGAGGTTGCTGAGAAGCAGGAGGCCATAAATTGTCCATGTCTCCATGCTCCACAGAGGGCAAGTTTTAACAGGCTGAAATTAAAGCTGGGGATATTTAGTCTGAACATTAAGAAAAGCTTTTATAACTTTAAGGGTAATGAAGCACTGGGCTAGATTTCTGAGAGAATATCCCTATCAACAGTGGTATTTAAACAAAGACTGTTGAAAAAAAAAAAAAAAAAGGTGTCAATTTTAGCATAAATAAAGTATATTCTGTTCTAAAGAATGTGTGAATGTGTGTGTAGGTGATCTGGATGAGTTCTCAAAATCTCCTCCATCCTAAATTCTSGTTTAGCTCACTAAAGGTAGATTCCATTGGCTGTTTTTCATAGTTCTGCAAATAGGTTTTTTGATAATAGCATGCAGTGCAAAGGCTGGGCCTACCCACACAGGCTTTTTACCTGATTTATCATTTTTTACTTCTATTTACCATTTTACTTTCCAGCCCTATAAATACCCCGGATTCCCAGCTTTTGATAGGTAAACAGGCAGCCTGCTTGTACGCCTCAGTTCTCTCTGCTTTTTACAGAGGGRAGATAAAAGAGACATAAAACATTAAGTCTGCAATTTGGTCACATGTATATTTCATAAAGGCAACTTACTGAGTAATATATGGAAGGCTTTTGCAGGCAATCTTTACGAGGCACACTCTGCTTTGGTGGGTGAGGTGCTTGCATTATTGATTTTAATAGAATTCTGCGGAGTAAGGATAAATTGTGGTACCACTGCCTAAGAAGGTGCAGCAGACTAAGGCTCAGATGGCTGCTGGGATACATTCTGTGACCAGAACGCTGTTTTATGACCAATAGAGGCAGCAATTCCAGAATGCACAAGGTCCAAGTGCAATAAACAGGGCCTKGGTGCCATAGATTTCACCAGGATTTGGAGCAATAAAAATGTTTATGATGCTGAGCATTATGGTGTTATATTGCTTGGAAAACATGCAGCAATAAGGAGGGGATTGTGTTTGCAGCAGCACTTTGGGAWGGTTGTGGTTTGCTCAGAGGAGCTTGCACCCACATTCTGATGTGTGTCCAAACAACTTTGCTGTTAACAGCTTCTTCCACATAATTTCTCCTGTTTTCTCCTCAAAATGTGTTTTCCAAATTGGGGCATGGAATGCATCTCTGCATAGCTGGACACAGATAATGCCTGYCTCAAAAAATACCCCCCTGTTCTATTTGGGGWGATTCTTTGTCATTTAACAATCACCAATTGCTTCTGCATGGTAAATGTCCATTTGTATGCTCTCTGCTCTCACCCTGAGCAAGATGYTTTGCCTCAGCCCTTAATGAAACTGAACTTAGCTCATAATTGAAGAGTTCTGGTGGTGTCCCTCTAATACATCTCCAAATGATGCAGAGCCCTACCAGGATATCATTACACTTGATTTTCATTTATGTCCCTTCCCATTACACTCCTGGTTGGAGCCASATTATCAACAATGACATCTAATACGTTAAACTCATTATTAATTCTGAATATTAATATTGGGCAAAGTGAGAAAAATACKAAATGCTGTTAAAAATACCTGCTCAACGCTGTTCAAAATGCTGCTTTGCACCTGTGTGGGTATATTTACATACCTGAAAGTGCCCTGAAAGGCACTTTATGCTATATTTACACACCTGAAAGGTGTTTGTGTGCATAAAGAAAAGGCTCTGTTGGGCCTGGTGCATTCAGCTCCATCTGCCTGCAGGGCAGGATGGGGGCTGGCACAGCAAAGGTGCAATCAGAAGACTGAAGGGAAGGTTTGTGAGAGTGAAACGGAGTGGAGTGCACAGATGTGTGTATTCACTCCTGGCTGCTAAAGCAGGCACTGCCAAATGGAGAAATTGCTCCAATGGRTTGCATAAGACAGATGAAGAAAGAGAAGGGGAAAATCAGCCTCAAATAAGTGATCTGCCAAAAATGATGCAAAACGCAGTGGCTGGGTCATTACCAGAACCCAGGTTTCCAAAATCTCCAAGCCTCTGTCCTGGAACTGAGGAACAGCAAGAGAAGTTAAATGGCCCTGAGTGCCAAATTCTGCTTCAGGTTCTGAAATCCAGTCTGTTAAAACAATAACTTTGCACATCAAGTGCAAAAACATTTGGAGGAAAAGAAATTTTGCAGTAAAATTTGATTGAACCAGGCTTCTTTGTTCTCACTTTATACCTATTACTCTTGTTTTTGGTTTGGTTTTAGTGTTAATCATTTATGAGAAAAAAAGGCAAGGAGGGAAGGGAAGAAAATTCYGAAGCAATAAACACTGAATTGRTGGAACATAAAAWTCCCATGTATTTCAGCACAACTTGCTCATAGCAACAAAGTCTTCTGCATTGCTGTTGCAAACCTTATTTTTGTTTAATAAAGTTTATACAATCTGTCAGTTTTTGAATTAACTGCATGACTGGCTCCGACTTCAGTCACGACATTTTAAGACCATGTAAACATAATCACTGGCTGTGAATGAAATACAAGGATGTGGAACTGGCAGAGACTKCAGGGAATGTGAAGGCAAAACTTGTTATTTTACTGACAAAACAAAACAGCAAAAATATATTTTTAAAATAACTTCCCTACTGCTTTTCTTATTTTTTTAAAGGAGTTTGTAAGATGTTAATTTAGGGTTTTTTTCCCTCTCCATGAGGATATGGCTGTTTAACCTTAGTTTGAGCTTTTGATGGTAATTTTCCACATTAATTTTCCAAATTGTTTTTCAAAATTGTGTGACAATGCTGAAAAATGAGTTCATGAAATCGGGCTCTTGCCACTCAGTTTTCTGAGTGAGGGAAAAAAGAAGAAGGAAAGAGAAAAAGCCTGTTTCTTCAGATGAATTTGGTACATTTGCAACCATACTTTGTTAAAAATATATGTAACTGTGAAGATAAAGTGATTAAAGTGCAAATCTGGTGTGGCTTTCCAGACTGGATCTATTTGAAGGGCTCATTTGGATTGAAACACAAACACCTGTGGGTAGCACTGGTGTGAGAAGCTCCAGCACACCACGGGCTCTGTGCTACTGCAGGGTGATGAAAATGCCTTTTTTTGGRCCAAACTCTGCTCCCTGACTCGTGAGAGGCTGCGTGTGGTCATTCTGTGAGGCCCTTAAGGTTTCCAGGTGGCAGCAGATGTACTACAACATCTTTTATGAAGCTTGAGGCTGCCTGGGGAGGTTTCCATTCATTCCTTTGATCACRGACCAGTGTCTTCTCTGGGCTCACTTAGCAGCCTGACAGGAGCGTGGAATGAATTCCTGGAGAAATGACAGACCACTGCACTGCTCCCTGCTTTTTGCTKCGAGTGACAAGTCCAATTACATGTACATATTCCCATCTGAAATCCTTAATTGCTGAATGGTTTTCACCCYGGGGAGAGGATGAGAGAAGCGCGCTGCTGGATCCCAGCCCTGCTGCAGCACTGCAAGGGGCTCAGACACAGATGTGGAGAGCCTGGTAAAGAAAAAAAARATGTGTCTGGGTCAAACTCAGCCAGGAAATGCCCTGTGGGGTGAAAGACAAACACAGTCTTTATGTGACCAGATGGGGATGGAGTCTGTATAGCTGGATACAGATAATGCCTGTCTCAAAAAATACCCCCCTGTTCTATTTGGGGTGATTCTTTGTCATTTAACAATAACCAATTGCTTCTGCATGGTAAATGTCCATTTGTATGGGCTACAGATTTCCTGTTAGAACTTTTGGTCCAGTTCATCACACAGAGCCTCATAATATTAAAGTATTCAGAAATCATTACTTTAAGGTTTGTATTGAATTTTCTCCTTCTTAGGTTTTAATGTGTGAAGGTTATGCACACACAGAGGAGAAAAAACAAACCAAGAACACAGAAAGTACAAAATGTGGTCTTAGAATTGCAGTGATAATTATTTTTGATTGAAAGAGTATTTATAGATACTCCTCTCATTGCTGTTGCTATAATCCAGAAATCACTTAACCTCATTGAGGGATTATTAAGAACTTTTTCTTTTTTTTTTTTTAATGGAAACCTTCTTTTCATCCTCTTTTCAGCAGATTAGCAGGATTAAAGTTTCCAAAGTATGTTGGGAATAYGGTTTAGGACAACTGATGGGCTAAATCCTCAGATGATATAAATCAGCTTTCCTTTGGTGATTTCAGTAAATACAGTGGCAATAAGAATGATACCACTGTGGAAGATATGAAAACAGCAGGCAAAAATTATATATATACAATAATAATATAAACCCACCACCCAGAGTTTGTAGGAAAATCAGTCTGAGATTGCAGGAGGGACAGGTGGGGTTTGTGTTTTCCTTACACAGAGATCTCTGAGCAGCATAAACWCAAGGCACTCTGGGATTAGTCCAAAATATCTCCTGAATTCCTTCTGGGACTTGACAGTAAAACTTTGAAAAGAAACAGCTAAGGTTTATTAGCAACACAAGTGAGAAGCCTTGAGGATGGGAGCAGCTGGAATTTCCGTGGGGAGTTGGGCAGGATATTGGGTGTTGAAGTGAAGGGTGTTGAAGTGAGAGAGGTGGGAGCACACCCTGCCCWAGACAAGAACATCTGTTAATGAAAATAATTTGAACAAGGTAACCTRGTTATGCATGGAACAATTTCTTTATCTCAATATACGTTTTTTATGCCCTTTCAGAAGCCCTGGGACATTGGACAGGTTTGTGGTAGGCTGATAGGACAAAGCAATGAGAGAAGCTTCTCTGGAGTGGCAGCAGCAGTCTGGACAGGATGCCTGGTATCTCAAATARCATTGCAATCCTGAGCTTGCACCACTGAATCAATGCTCCAGTAATTCTGATGATGTTCTACTWCACTGCAAATTAAAATGAGAAATATTAATGCTATGAAAAATCATGTCACAGCCAACCATTTATCTTCCTGCCCTTTACTTTCATGAACTTAAGAGGAGAAGATTTTTTTCTTTTGGACTTTATCATTGTTTCAGTTACCCAAAATTTGCTGATCTGTTATGGATGACTTTCCCTCACTTGAGGGATCCTGGAGTATCAGGAAGCCATTTAATCTCCCTAGAAGTGGCCCAGGCCATAGGAAAGATGATGAGGATCCTTGGGAATAAATGATTACATGTACCACCAGACATGGAAATGTTTAATGTAATTTGTATCGCATTTAGACTGCACTGACTTCTCCAAAAGGACCAAAAGTAGTTCCATAATCAGCTCTCCCTTAGATCTGCTTAGTTCAGGTGAGCTGTTTTCCTGGGAAGCAGCAACAGAAGAACCAGGGGATGGTCTCCAGTCTCCAGCAGAATCCTCTGCAAATTCAGACTTGGCCAGGCATGGTCCAAAAAGAAATCTCATTTTGCCCAGTGCCTTGTTCTTGCAGAGGGTTATACATTTGGTTAATATATTTGGGTGTTAGATTTCTATGGAAGACCTCAAAATCAACTGTGGAGAAACCACGACACAACAATGTTTTAAAAGCAGCAGGAGATTTGTTACCAGATCAGTGATGGAACTTAATGGAAAATACACATCACAGACAATGTAACATTTGGCAGAAAACATGAAAGCCAATGTGAGATATGAATATTTTAATTGATAAACCTGAGCATTAAGATTTTTCAGTCCATGAGAGTCCTGTGCCATGAAATGGTTCCAAAAATCAGAAAACAAAATTGCACATTGCCATGGTGCAGGATGGTTATTGTGTATCAAAATACATCGTGCACCAGTTTGAAAGTTTTTTTAGGTCCAGCTTTTAAAGCCTAATTTAAAACTTTCCATGGAAGCTGGATCATATTTGAAATATTAACAAGGACTTAGGAGAGGCATCAGGAATTTGTGGTTGCAGTCACCACACCTGGCAAGGGTACTGGATACWGAGCAAAGGAAAGGAAATATATTGCTTACCCATGCCAGTGCAGACAATCTAGAGTCTAAATTAAACATGACATAAAAATAAAAATATYAAATAAGGCACCATTAAAATTTATGTCCAAATAAATAGTAGCAGTAGTAGTAGTAATAATAATAATAAACAATATAAATCCAATTGGAAATGTCCAAGAGATTAAATTAAGGATATATATGCATAATCCACATCCCCAAGAGCTGTTGCCACTCTCTGCAAATGAAGTGTGTATTTTTCTTAAGAGAATGACACTTGCTGTAATTACTAATTGGGGGTTACTTCTATGGAGAGTAATTTTATGTGGATTTAAATCCTCTAAATTATTATGTGTTATTGGGTCATCAYATCTATCTGCTGTCATATTTCACTTGCCAGCCACATGGTGAAAGCTACATGGTCATTCAGAGAGAAAAAAAAAAMCTATTTCCATTCCCTTTTTCAGCTGAGTGTAGTTCTCTAGTGAAGTGTCAAAAAAAGAAACAAAAAACCAAAAACAAACTACCCCAGAGATAAGTAATGAAKAATATGATACCAAAAATCAAGATTAAAAAGGGAAGGTGTGTTATCAGATGAAGAATGGAAGGAAAGTGGGAGCTGTGGCAGAAAGCTGCATGGTTCACCTGCCTCCAGGAGCTCTGTTTCCTGTGGGATGGATCCCAGGATGGAGCAGAGGAAGAGGGGGAGGAATCCTCACTGAGGAGGAAGGAGCAGCAGCAAAGACAAGGAGTGATGGACTGAGCACAGCTCCCATTTCCCATCCTCCCTGTGCTGCTGCAGGGGAGGAGGGAGAGAAATCAGCAGTGAAGCTGAGCCCAGGGAGAAGGGAGAGGTCGGGGGAAGGTTTTAAAGACACAAAAGGATCAATGTCTGCCTCATGGTGCTGTGCTAAAAAAGCATATTGGTTTACTAAAAATACTGGTTTACTGGGAGAAAGAGGCTATTTCAGACTGCCCTACTTCTGCTGCACATTGGGCACACCAACTTTGCCCACAGAAGAGGAGTTTGGATGAAAGAGTCTCTTCATGTCAGTGCAGAGCTGGTTTTAGAAATGAAAATCTGGGGCAAGTGCTCAAGAGTAAAGAATTCTCRCAATGGCTGATTTACATAGCAGAATGAATCATCCAGTGTTTGAGTGAAAGAAGGAAAGCACTCATAGCTTCAAATGCTCCTGAAAGCTCATCCCTCTGATGGCCAACATGCCTATAAATACACCTAAGAGCAACACAGGTGGCAATGGCCTTTCCCTGGATAGAATCCTGCAGAACTGAGGAGTCCTCAGTGATCAGGAATACAATTCCTTCAAGAGTTTGTGCAGTGGTCCAAATCCATGAAGTAGGAAAAACGTCGATGTCTCATTTTACACAAAATTGTTGCAAAAATGAAAGATGGGACCTTCTTATCTAAGGTGACCCAGTGGGAAAGTTGGAAGAGGAACCCAAGTAAAGGAGAGCCTGGAGAGTGCTCCATCCTCTAGGCAGCACTGTGGAAAAGACACTCCAAAATCATCATCTCAATAGTAGGATAGATAATTTTGTGTAGTACTTTATCCTTTACATTCATCATTGTAATTGAAAGGGAGAACATCTGAATAACTTCAGCTTTCAGGGTACAAACCAGAAACAGAGAACAGGGATGTTTTTATTCCATGTAGCCAATAATGCCAGTCTTGCCTCCTTTTCCTCCTCTCATTGCTCGTTCAGTTTTTAAAGAAAGCAAATCCAAATATRAGCACATTGAAAACATAAGGAAGATTTGTGCCTGGATACTGAACACATTGGCACAGGATTTCAGAGCAGGTCTGGAGCTGCCATTATCCAGAGAGATCAAATGCTTCTTCACAGTTTGCAAGTGACAGAATAAGGGTATCACACTTAGAATGTACCAAAAAACCAAAGACACACACAAAAAAAATCCCCAAAAACAAACAACCAAACCAAAACAAAACAAACAAACAAAAAAACCAAACCACACCCTCCCCCCCCCAAAAAACCCACCCCAAAACAAAACAAAACAAAAAAGCCACCAAAAAAACCCAAAAAAGCACCACAGATACTCAAAATTTCCTCAYTATTTTAACATTTTCCATTGCCATTCCAAATTCCCTTTACATAACCGTGCTGGTTTTGACTGGTAAAAGTTAATTTACTTAATATTAGTTTTTATCATGCTCTTTTTTACCTATCTTCATAAACATTTGTGTGTGTCCTGGCAGAGTGTCCTCTCTGATTTCTCCACCTCACTGATTTCAGGAAGAAATCCAGACATGAGAGGATTTATCTGCTGAGTGCTTGCCATTTTATTAAATCTTGCTGGACCTTATGTCAGAAAAAATCYATTTGGTGACAGTTTCTCTGACGTGCAGGAATTACCAGCTTTTCACAGGTTCTGAAAAGCAAATCAGATGTTACAAATACMCAGCATGGAAATTAAAATCCTCTTCAGGATTGCCAAAAATTCCAGAAAGGTAGAGAGGAAATGAAGAGCTCCTGGAAAAGTAAAAGACTGGAAATATAATAAATGACTGCAGCTGGTTCAATACTTCATATTCTGAATTTTYAATGTGAAATAAGCTCAAAATAAAGCTTTTAAGTCCTCCTCCCCTTTTAATTTTTTCCCTCTCTTTGTTATTTTTATTGAAGCCCCTAAGACTGGCTGGATTTAAGAAAACACAAGCAAGACTCGCCCTCAAATCATTAGGAATTGAGTAAACTGTGAGCAGTTCAATATCTGTGAGATTAGAACAAGGCACTTTTTCCTTTTTATGGGGGATCCATGTACCCACAATGTTGAGAACTGAAGTAAATTAATAAACATAGTTTAAGTTATGGAAAAAAAAATCTTTTATAGAACTGTTTCATTTTCTYCCCTTTACAGAACTTCCATAATTATAAGTATTATTAAAACTAAACAAAATATGGAAACAAAATTGTTTTACCTATTCAACCTTTTTCTCCAACTGCAAGAATTTTCTTACGTAATTACCAATTCTAAATTCATTAAAATGGCTAAAATATTAATCTAATATATGTTTTGTCTATGTATTAGGTTACCATTTGTTTTATTTAATTTTCCAAAGAACAGTTCCCATCAACCGTTTTATTTTCATTAAAATGAGAAAAATATTACTGCCTATTCCTGCAATTTAATTATCCAGCTCATTTTGTAACCTTTGCCTGTAGCTGCTTAGAGACAGGGATTTATTTAAAAGCATTATGATATTATCTTGTCTCTCATTCATCAGAAAACCAGTTTAATGCAAAAGATAATTGTTTCCAGGACACATTCTGGGGGGTTTGAGGCATCTTTGAGCTCAAAGGAAGGTGAACATCCATGAGCTGAGCCTCAAAGCAGATGCTCACAGATGAGCTGCAGTTTGAGCCCGTGCTTCTTTTGGGAACCAGGCTGTAATTTGGATATTGTGCTGTTTTGTATTTTGAGGGGCATTTTTTGTGTTGTTCAGCATAGAAACAAAAATATCCATTGCTGCATATTTTGGTGATGCCTGTGAGGGGGATGCTCAGTGAGGGCAACCCCACACCTCCAGCATGAAGCAAAGCTTTGTGACAGCTTTATCCTCAGTGTGCTGCAGCTGGATACCAAACAACTGTGTAGGTACAACCTGTAAAATTAAATTCTTGTTTGTATTCTTACTAAAAAAACCAAATGGTCCTGTTTCCATGGMGTTGGTACTCGCCCTGCTGCCTTCACAGTAACAGGTTTTCTTTTATGTGGAGCAGGTGGCTAACACTGAAAAACCTGTTTTCGTGGTGGGGAAGATTTATTGGCCTCAAAACTGATSTCAGAAAATTTGCAATTGGTGAGCAACTGCTGTTTGAGAAGCAGTGTGGATAAACAGTGCAAGCACAAAAGGCAGAAGGCAGAGAGGGAAGAACAGCTCAGCTGTTTTGTCTTGGGAACTCRTTTTTATCAAAAGGCCTTCCAGTTCCCCATAAAACAACCTAATGAAAAAAAATTAAAGCCTGGAAATTTCTTGTGATGTYTTAGGATATCTTGAGTCCTTAATTGTTTTAAATTAATTATAAAAATGTGTGGCTAAAATAAATTGGATGGTCTCCAAGCAAGTCTTTTTTACTGTGTTTTAAAATACAACTTTTGTGCTCRTGGCTCCTGTTGAAGAACTGGAATGTTCATCACTAATTATGTGTTTAATTATGTTTTTCCTTCTTGATTGAACTGGGAAAAAAAGAGGAAGACACTGAGACAAGAAACACCGAGGCACTTTTCTATTCTTCTTACCTAAAAAAAACTACTTTGAACTTGATTGTGCTTTGGTTCAAAACACTGGGTCTGACATTTATTTAAAATGYACTGGCAGGGTTTGACTGATTTCCTTGAGGCTTCACAGACTCATGTTGGCTGTTTGGTTGATGAGACATAACATGCAATTATARAAAGGAAGAGAAGGTAGTCTATAATTAATACACATAAACCAGATTTAACTTTGGTTTCAGTGCAACTCATGTGATGCATGGTAGATATGTTTGAGTTTTCCTCCTGAATGTAGCCAAGATTTAAACCAGGTGTTTGTTGAAAGAATGTCTTCTAAGCTCCATCTGTAGTCAGTGGAGAAAGGAAACACTTCAGGGTCATGTAGCAGATGCAGATAAAATCTATCTCCTCTCTTTTAACCTATTTTCAGGTTGATATGGGCACTTGCTGACCACTAACTTGACCCAAAATGACAGAATTGAAGAGAAGGGACACATTCTCCTTCCTGAGTGAGAAGTTAACCTTGGCTCACAGGAGGAAACTCAAGCAGAGCTCCCCCTCTTCAGAGTTACCTGAGCTGGGGTTTCCTGCAGCCTTTGTGCTGAATCAGGGTTGCAAAAGACAGCTCAAGGTTCTGGTGGCAAAGCACTGGCACTCAGCTGTCTACARCAAGAGAATTAAAGCAGGAAATCACATTTTTTAATTCCAGAGAAGAATCCGAGGTCACTTGTGGGGTGGCTGTAATGCATGATTGAATAAAGTCTAGAGCTTGTAGAAAAGAAAATAAAGGGTATCATGGGGGTTTTTGCTTTTGGGTTGGGTTTTTTTTTTTTTTTTTTTTTTTTTTTTTTTTTTTTTTTTTTTTTTCAGGATGTGACTTCGGTTTCCATCAGAGGTCCTGTACACTTCCATTTCCTTGTGTGCAAAGGCACATCCTTCCCATCTTCATCCATATTCAAACACTAATAAACAGATGGTCAAATTAAGGAGACCCCATCATCCAGAAAATTAAATGAATTAGAAAATCACCAGAGCTTAGTTTTCCAAAACATTCCTTCTTCCATTAAAATAAACACACCAGCTTACTTTYCCCTCTGCTTTTCTTCCAAACACTTTCAGAATCATGAGATCAAATAATTAAGCTAGTGGAAAATCCCTTGTTGGTATTAGAAACAAGCTCTGCTGGGAGGAAGACTAAGATAACAGCTGGTTATTACAGAACAAGATATTTCATCACATTAAGCATATCTGCTTAAGGAAAAAGGAAAGTCAGACTTTGAACTTGCTGGATCAACGATTACAATGGTGTTGGAGCTGACTTTRTTACCTGTATTCTGCATTGTGGGGAGAATAAGGAGATATTCTAACAGGATTTACTTGTYACACAAAATTCAGGTTAGAAAACAATTAACAAAGAAGAGAGGATCTTGTCATGCTCAAAGCAAAAGACAGGCAGTGAGGAAATTATATGGGGGCAGCAATTAATCCCATCCCATTAGGGCACACTGGTGAATGTACTCTAGTACAAACTGAAGCACAAAATGCAGTTTTGCATCTTTTTAGGAGTYGAACAAATCTTGTTTTTGTCCGCAGCCACCTTGCCCTAAGTCCTTTGTCATCCCAAGAGCTGTGAGCTCTGTGTGGAGGGATCTGACACTTCACAGGGCATGGGGACAGCACCTGAGGTGCTTCTGTCACCTCAGTGGCAGCAAGCMAGGGCCAGGAAAGGCAGTGAGATGCTCAAGAGAGACCTGTGGAGGTGCTAAGGAAAGAGAAGGAGTCCTGCAACACCACCCCTGCCAGCCAGCACTTASAGAGCAGCATCAAATGGTGGGAGATCTGGTTGGTGTGGCAGTTAGAGAACAAATTATATCAATTTTAAGGAGTAAAGCTTAATTTTATGGTCAGTACCATACTAAATTCTAACATATATATTACAATTACATACACTAAAAATAGAAAAAGTCYAGAGCTTGTAGAAAAGAGAATAGAGTTAGGTGTGTCATGCAGGTTTTTTGCTTTGATTATATTGAATAAATAAATCTGGTTAGTACCATAAAAGAAGGAGTAGCAATGTGTGGATAACCCCTCCCAATCCTCCAACAGCTTCTGACTCACCAAGCATGAGCTTTACTAGGTAACATTTATTTAAGCATTTTCTGCTGCCATCCTCTGTGCACTGACTGGCAGGGGCATGAGGGGCTCCCCTCTTTGTGCATGAGAGGCCTTAAACATTCTCAGATCCCTTTCCATCTCAGTCTCCAGAATTTCAGATGTACTTTTGGAAAAGATAATGCTCCTCCTCCTTTTCCAAAATATTTTTCTTCGTGCTGCTGACAGCTGGACTGTGAGATTTCTGAGAGAGCCCTGAACATATTGTATACCCTACATAGAGACAGTGAGATTTTCCATTAAATAACGTTTGAAAATCAATGTGTTTGCCTCCCTTTTGAAACCTCCTTTGCACTACAGTCCTCACTCCTTCCTCTCATTTTTAACAACCTCCAATATCCAGCCAAACTATTCCATGATAATAAATGTAATGCTGGGTATCAGTCTGACTATTGGTGTTAAAACTTGTCCTGCTGTTACTCCTCCAGCAGCTTTTACCCCTTTCCCTGGGACAGATAATTCCACATGGACACTATCAAACCTTTTCCAGAGAAGAGCCAGTGGTCTCTCCTGCTGCCCTCAGCCTCCTCTAGGAACACACAGAGCCTTGCTCTTGAACCCAGCAGCCCAGAGTGCCCCAGAACAAAGTTGTGCTGGGTCACTTGCTTTGACCCAGTCTCCCTTTCTGCCCTCCTGCTCAACAGGTGAGCCTCTGCTGAAAAAAAAGGCTCAGAAACATTTTGCCCTCTGAAAAAATATCAGTGCTTAGCCTTTCATACCAGTGGGGTACTTGAGGAGACATAAATGATCTGTGTTTATGACATTTCCATTCTTCTTGTCAGTGTTTGAAAATTCCAAGATGCAATGGACCTGGAAACCCCTGTTTTTTCCAAAAAACCCCTCAGATAAGGTTGCTTTTTTATCCCACATAGATGCAGAGCTTGTTTTATGARTTTGATGTTGTAAAACAGCCCTGTGACTGCCTTAAACAACTAAAGGATTTCTTCATCTTAGCTCTTCAGTTTGAAATCWTCTACATCTTTTCATGATTTATCCTCCTTTAACCTCTTTCTTGAATTCCTRTAACTTAACATAAGTAAATAAAATTAGGCATTAATTTTTAATGAAAATATTCCACAGCAAACTGGGAACTCAGAAGGCTTGCTCTGGAAATGTCAATGCAAAACATTTCAGCATTTCTGATGTGAGAGGTTTTGTTTCAGCTTTTCTAAAACGGAGTTTTATTTCAGAAAAAGTTAACTGTCACTTTCAAAAACTCAATGCTTTCACACTTTTTTCCCCAGTAAAATCAATTTACCAGATCCAATACACATTCAGGAGTAATTTTGTTGTTTATAAGACTGCATYTTTTAAAGTGATTTTACTTTTCTCAGAAGAAAAAGCACCATCTCAGCTCTGCTTTCTGAATTACTGCTTCTGCCTTCTTCCTTGCAATTTGATTGTGAAGCCTGAAATCATTAGATACACAAAATATATCTAAAATTCCCAGGCTGCAGTAAGGCTGGGGATTTAAAGGCATTTCAGTTGACAAGCAGATGAAGGGATTGATTTATTTATTGAAATAAATCCAGCACCAAAACAAGTGCCTGTGTGGTGTGAGGCTTTCCAGGGAGTGATGCTGTGGTTTGGCCATGRCTGGAAAGGGAAGGTAATGAGAATATTCAGCTGTTGATGGGGAGCATATGGCAACCTGGCAGCCTGAGCAGCTTGTTAAGAGCAAAGAGTGCTTAAATATCCTTTTAGAATGTAAATCCTCAATGTTTATGCTAAACCCAGACATCTATTGGTTCGTCTGTGCTGACCCTGCAGCAGTCAGGTCTGGCTTGCCAGGTCGGCAGCAGAATTCCTTGGCAGAATGGAGACATGGATCTCACAGAATCACAGAATCACAGAAATTCTAGGTTGGAAGAGACCTTCAAGATCATCGAGTCCAACCCATGTTCTAACACCTCAACTAGATCATGGCACCGAGTGCCACATCCAGCCTTTTTTTAAACACATCCAGGGTTGGTGACTCCACCACCTCCCTGGGCAGATGGTTCCAGTATTTAACCACTCTTTCTGTGAAAAATTCCTCCTTAAATCCAGCCTGAATCTCCCTTGGTGCAGCTTGAGACTGTGTCCTCTTGTTCTGTCTGTTGTTGCCCGGAGAAAGAGACCAACCCCCAGCTGAGCACAGCCACCTTTCAGAAAGTTAAAGAGAGCGATAAGGTCACCTCTGAGTCTCCTTTTCTCCAGGCTAAACAACCCCAGCTCCCTCAGCCGTTCTTCATATGGCTTGTGTTCCAGCCCCTCACAGGGTTTGTGTTCCAAGCCCCTCACAGGGTTTGTGTTCCAAGCCCCTCACCAGCCTCGTTGCTCTCCTCTGGATGCGCTCAAGCATTTCAACGTCCTTCTTAAACTGAGGGGCCCAGAACTGGACACAGCACTCGAGGTGTGGCCTCAGCAGTGCCGAGTACAGGGGAAGAATGAGCTCCCTGCTCCTGCTGGCCACACTCGGCACTTGGACTTATTAAACTTCATCCCATTGGACTCTGCCCATCCATCCAATCGTTCTAAATCCCTCTAAATCTGCTGAACTTTTCCAACCAATGCTGTGAAAGACGTGTTGGTGCCACTCTAATACAGGAAAATTTGTGTTAAACCTGCACATTTTGGCAGTCCTGCACTCTCTCTTGTACCACCACTCAGCAAGAGGAAGATAYTTTTTATTTAGATTTACCTTCCTTTCTGAGCACTCGAGGTTTCCTGCACCCATCTCCTGTTCAGGTGCAATGGAAGTGAGGATGGCAAAGCCCTTGAAGCCTTTTCCTTGTGAAATGTGGAGCCTCAGGAAAATAAATAATGGCTTTTGCTAACTACTTGCTTTCTCGTGCTTTTTCACAAACAGATCCCTGGCCAAACCTCGAGGTGATCAATGTGGTYTTTCAAAACCATTCCTCAGTGGCAGACAGCTTGAATAAATGAAAGTTAAGGATTCAAGAACCCCAAGCAATTTAATTTTTCAAGAGCCAAATGAAACATGACCGCTTTTCTATATCCACTCTCCTAGATTTTGCTAGTCCCTTAAAAAACAAGAAAAACTCAGGGAAATGAATGTCTTGAAAGCACTTATTTACCTTCATAGGAATTTTTATAGGAATTTTTAACTAACAGCTACATTAATTATTTTAAATTAGCCAGCACAATGTAGCCTATTGATCTCTCAAACAACTGAGTTTACATTTTCAAATAATTTCAATATTTTCATAAATCTAACTCAAACGTAACRTTTCTCATTAACAAATTCTTGGAGTAGAGGGATTGATTTCTTATAAAATCAGACTGGGAAAATACAGTATTTTTTGAAAGAAGATCATAGCTTGCTAACTCTAAAGCTCAGTGAAAAACAGAGTGTTTGGAGATTTTTCCAGAACTCTGAGGCCTGATAATATTTCCCAAAAACAGGCATCAAGAAGAAGCCTCATAGCTGATGTACAATGACCTTTTTGCTTGTTGTTTATGGAATAAGGAGGAAAGAGGAAAAAACCTGAAACCAAAAACTGTTTTTGAAAGTAGAAATTTAAGAAATATTAATAATTTCACTTGTTGGCTCAGCCAAAYACTTGGTTCATGACCAGTGAAAATCTTTAAATGTTTCTGAGTTTTAGTTCAGTTACATGAGCAGATACAATGATRAGAAGAGGGAAATGATCTCTGGTGRTATTTTTAAATTAAATTTCTCATCCATATTCGCAGAAGAAGCCTTTTCTGCAGTCAGAGAGAGGAATGTCTTGAATTTGTTCCACTGCCTGGAGCCAAGGAAAGTGCTTGGGCTTAAAATAAGAGGCAGAGAGATGAATTTGGTCTTCAAGCTGGGTGTCCTGAAAACCTTTTAATCTGAACAAACAGATCACAATTTTATGGGAGGCGTTTCTCTATTAGATTTATAGATGGGTAAACATTTAATGACTTGAAAAGAAAGGGAAAACAAATCCTCCTCAGGGCCTTGGACAGCTGAGTTTCATTCATATTAATTTCAATAATTTCATCACAAAAATTTTAAGAAAATTCTGCTTGTATTAGTGATGCATTAACCCAATAGATGGAGCTCACCCTGAAATGTGACTTAAGCCAATGGAACTGGTTCAGTGCAGGGCAACTGAAATCTAGKATGAGTATAATGATTATTAGACACCTGCTTGGCAAACCTGATCTTTGTTGCAAAATACAAAGCCACAAATCAAAAAGCATGTGGATACATAACTTTGGAMACTGCAAAAGAAGAGGAGCTTTGTTAGGTGATCTCAGGGCATGCCAAGAGTGCAGAGAGGATTATTCCAAAGGGAAGAGCAGAAATGACTGATGTTTCTCTGAATCATACAGCTCATCATCAATAGAAAATTTATCTGGTGATTTGATTTTTTATATTTACTTCTTTTAATTATTATTGTTTTTTATTTTTTCCCCCAATGTGCTGGAAAACAGAATTAATGGAATGATTTATAATCTGCTCTCAGTTTTAGTCCCTTACTTCAAGCTGCTCTTATTGCTAATTTGTTTTTTCTAATGAGGGACCTCTCTAAGTGGGGTAAATTAAGACCAAACTCTCTTGTAAAGGGCTGGAAGGAGCCATTGAATAAATGACATTAATTCTGCAATGAGAGATAACATCTCTTGTTAGATCAAGTCACATGGCAGAAAAAAACCCCAAAGCATGACCAAACTAAACCAGGAAAGCCTTCTGACACTGTCTCATAAATCTGACATTAAAGGACAGTTGGTGGGCTGCATATTTAAATCTCACTAAATTAAATTTGTGTCCTGATGTTGTCAGGCATGACACGACAGTTATGTGGGGTTAATAGTCACCTGCTTTTTTGATTGTAGTTTCTTCTAATGATTTCCTCCTCCACAAGCTCATGTATTTTTTTTCTTTCCTTAAGTAATGAGTGAAATGAATATTCACCTGCCTGACAGTGATTTTATGATGATAGCAGGTTTATTACCTAATGTTGGTAAAACACTTAGAGGTTCTATGTATTTTCATTATTGAGAACAGAAACAACTCCAGTGATGAATACCACTTTTTCTCCCTGAAAATGGGCTCTAATTTATATTAATTGAAGCATCTTTTACATGTTAATCTGGTTTCCTGTATCTATTGAGGACTGAAAATAAATGCTTTATTGTTTTACCATATTCACTGGTAAACTCTTTAGGACTGAGACTGCATTTTGCATATTCATCTCTGACCCAGAACTGYGAATCGTGTCAGAGTCCCTTGGTGCTCAGATTGTAAATAATATTATCTGGTAATTATACATAATAAAAAAGTTTGCAGTAACTTCTTTATAGTGACTTGACCCCCATAACTTCTCTAACTTAAATTAAAAATGTATTTATGAATAGTCACCACGGACTGTCACCAGGAGCTTTTCATRCCCCATAAATATACCATGATTAATTATCTCTATGCATTTGATACGCTGTAATTTATTTAGGATTAATGGACTCAGCTCATCAGTAAATGCTGAGTTCCTCCATATTTCAGGAATGTCTAATCCATTAGCTGCCCTGAAGGTTATCTGTAAGAATAAATCAGTGGGCTGATGCTTGTCAAACATTGTGCTCTTCAAATTGTTTGCACTCAATAATATCTGTAAAAAACCCTGTTGTTTAGTTTGCCACAATTTAAAGGAGACTTGAATTGCCTGGAGTTATCAGCCAGGGGCGATAATTTTCTTTGGTATATCCCCAAAATGATAAACTATGTGTATGTTTAATTATAAACTATGCTGCATTCTTCATTGATCATTTTTAATATCATTTTTTTGTTTGCAGATTTTCATGACTCAGGAAAAAAAGCAAAACAACAGCAACAAGAACAACAAAACACTCAGTGAATTTCACATTGATTTATTTGAAATTATATTTTAGAAGCACAGCAASTTTCAGGTTTAAATCTAGAGTGTGCATATCCCATGGAAAAAAAATCCCTCAGAACTTACATGCATGGTTAAAGTATAAAAATGTACAGAAGAGAGGAAAGCTGGATAATTTTCAGTGCACCAGGGAAAGTGTCCATGTTTTATATCAAATAATATAACAGATGCAGTCAYTGAAAGACAGTTATTCCATGTATTATGTGCTTATTAAGTTTATTTGCTCTGTGTCACACACATGAACAYGTTAAATGTCAAAACCTTGTCCCAAAGCACAGGGGAGAGGAATAGAAGAAACAAGGAAGGGAAGGGAAAGAGAGATGAGATGCTCTACATGTATTATAACAGTATTTTGGCATAAGCATGAGCACAGGCTTGCCAATTTTTGGTGGTAGCATCTAAATATTTTATTTTGCATTAAAGAGTTGGGAAAGAGTTCCCATGAAACCCTGCTTTTGAAACAGGGACACTTGTGTGAGAAATGGGGAGGGTTTGTGGAGACAAGTAAGGTATGATGAGTTTTAGGGTTATTTATTATTTGTGCCAGCTCTTATTSTGCAGCTGGCAGACACCAACTCTTTAGGACAGGTTTCTGCTCGTATCATTCTTCCCCACAATTCCTTCCTTAGCTTCTCCAGACTCTCATTCTGCATTTGGATCCAGCAAAAAACAAATACTGATGGAGTCCTGGGCATATCAGGAGGAGATTTTTTAATCAAAATCATGTCTGGAAAAGGGAAACACGGTGCAGTGACAGCTGCTATCAGCTTGTGTTCACTGACTGTTTCCCCAGCATCTACAGAGCAGCATTAGAGAGACAGCCTTGGGTGGAAATTGAAAGTAAAAACTCCTGCCTGTCCAATGTTGGCTATAACTTTACAGACAGCAATAATGACCCTGAGGCACAAAATTTATTTTATCACCTGTCTTTTATAGAATTTGGCCCAAACGTTTTTTAATTTAAATGCATAGGCTTATGATTAGAGTAGCTCCTAAACCAGTGAAATGTTGGCAAAGATGTAAATCCAGYACGTAGCCACTGGTTCACAGCTTTACAGAGGTATAAAAAGGGCCTCAGAAATACTAAGATAATGTGAAAAAACATGGTCACTCATCATGCCCAGATAYTCCTAGCAGAGCCCCACAAAGATAAGAAAAAGCAGAAACCCACAGAGAAATTTTCCTTTGAGGTAAAAAATAATTAATTGAGAACAAGAAGGGGAATTCAAAGTTTCCCTCTATGTATAGAAGATATTCTTTATGCTCCCTTGAAAACTGGAGGGAAAAAAGAGAACTTCTCACTCTTCATGGACTGCTCTCTGCAGAGCAGGAGGCTGAGCTCAGGGCTCTTCCTTGATGGYACAGACAGGAGAATGAAGAAAAGAATGAAGTTAACAAATCCTTGGCTCTCACAGGTCCTTGGCTCTTCCACCACTCCATACCAGACTCAGCAYAGCTGAACCACCWGTGYRGAGTTTGGGTGAGAYTYACCTGCAGCAATAAAGGCAGGTTTYTGACYGAGGATGACRTGRATTTCTTGCTCAGTTCTATTCTSTKTGTTAAAAAAACCTTCAYRGAGTCTAAAGGGAGTTTMGAGGACTTGCTCAKGTGTTGATCTTGTCTTTATCAGGATGAAGCTGRGCCTTGGTGTGAAGTYAAAKTTGCCATTTGGGTTCTCCCTACAGTCTTAGACACAAGGTGTATCTTGCTTTGCAGGGACTGAATGCCAAGCTATTGGGCAGCTAAATTTAGAGGCAATTTATCCTGCCACAAAGTGGTGAGGTGTTTAAAAGCTCTCAGGTTTAGATCTGTGTTCAGTAGTCCCCATTTCAGTTCTGGGTGCTTTTCTTTGAAGCCAATGCTGTTTCCTATAATGCACTCATGCTTGGCCTTTGTTTTACGTATCAAGGAAGGATCATGATTGTCAAAACCAGTAGGCTCTGTCTTCCAGAAGAGTATAAAAATATCCAGCCCATCCATCAAGCTGGGCACAGCACAACTCGGTTTGTCATGACAACAAAGTAATCTGAGAGCTCTCYGATAATGATTCTAATAAATGCCTTGGTGCATGAGAGTCTTATCAGCAAAATGACAAATTGATAAAAGAGAAGGTTACACAAGAATTCAAATAAAAAGCTTTCAGTCTGTGTCAAGTATTTCTTCTTGCCTGGTARCAGCTGAATAGAGAGGAAATGAAAGGAATTCTCTTGACTGCAGGATGAAAACCACACACAGAGAAARAAACCCCTTGCACCCTGTGCAAGGAGCACTCAACTCGAGAGCAGCTGAGGCTCTCTGGCGTACAGAGGAGGGTTTGCTTTCATTGACTTGAGGTACATAACCTTGGCCACAGAGTCAGGAGCCATGGATACATGGAGTGAACCTTTCAAGATTCAATTCAGGCATCAAGATTCGGTGCTGGAAGCAGCGTGACCACCCCACACCTGCTCAGCTGCCACCGAAGGYACTGCAGCAACCTAAGGGTGTGAGTCAGGTTAAATCAGGTATTTCATCTAGGCTCGAGAATTCTGACATAACTATTCAAATATTTTCATATTTTTCTGCTGCTGCAGAGTTAAGAACATGGTGTTACTACAACTAACTTGGGGTTGTTTAGACAAGGCTTTGGTGGTGCCTGAGGCATCAGGGGAGAGCAGGGCTTGCTGATCATAAGGTTATCAGGAATTTGATCTCACCAATGCACCACCTTATGAGGAAAGAAAATATATGGCACCCAGAAGATAAATGCCAAGATTGCCTTGAGCTGTAAAGAAAAATATGGTGACTGTTTAAAAATTTTGGAGGAAAATTTGAAGTTTGAATACAGAGTGAAGCTTTTCTTGCACTCTTGCAGTGYTATTTCTTTCAAATGTGTTTTTAACCACAGAGAATGTGCATTTTGTCTATTTTCTTTCTTTCAGTGGACCTGTGATATTCCTGTAAACATTTCAGTGTGACACAGGCTTTTTGATTAAAGRTTTTCAGTTTGGCTTGCCAAACATTCTCTTAAAATAGCACTTCTGTTCCTAAAACATCCAAGATTACATAATCTACTTCTGCTTCTTATACTGCTTCTCTAGAGGCCATTTGTAATCTGCCCTTTAGCTTCTAAATTGCCTGAAAACAGGGGCAAGCTGTTTTCCACCCCTTTTGCACATTCACTCTTCTTCCCAAAGGAAATTTTTCTCCCTAACCACAAATGTACAATGTGTAATCCACCAACTGTCCTTAATGTGCACTCAGCTTCAGAGAATTGGGATTTCAATGTCTTGATAGATTCTGCAGTTTAGGTTTTGGTAAAGGTTGTTTGGTTTTCCCTTCCTCTGTATTTCTTTTCCACGCTTCATAGTAGAAAGGAAAAAATTCATTTCAAGTTGTTAAAACGTCTCTGAAGTTTTAGTTGGTTCTGTGTGGCAAAAACTTCTTGGTTTTAATACAGATTGCATTGATTTAATCAAATGCACCAAAGAGCCAGTAAAAGCTTGTAAAGCCTCACCACATGGTTCTTATTCCTGATTTCATATGGATTCAGTTTTATTGACAGAAACACCTCTATTGCCCCATCTTCCTGGGACGAGGAGAGAAGAAAGAGCCCTCCTGCAATTATTATGAGAAATGTTCAGCCTTTTTATGAATGACTGCGTTTTCAAATATAATTAAAAATAATGGATCATTTGGTTAGTTTTAATGAACATCTGGGATGGTGTTTCCTTCTGAGATCCCAGGAGTGGTGACTTCTTTTTATCTAATGCCTGAGAGACAAGGTGTAAGGTGGCAATTTAATTGGGTGGGTAGGATCAACAGATGGTGCTCCAGGAGTGTGAATGATCMTGTAGCCTTCTCATGTACAGCTTTATTCCACCCTTCTTTGCTGCTGTACCTGCTCTGTCAGCATCCAGCTGTCAAACCTGTGCCCTCCCCRCCTCTGCCTTGTCCTCAACAGGATTTTCCTCTATGCTATTATATGTCAGGAAATGTGGGATGGACAAGTGTGATACATAACTGGGACAAGGAGAGCACATCCTTCATCTTAGTGGTGTTTTTACCAGAATTTTGTTCCAAGCGTTTCCCACCAATCCCCAATTTCTGAGAAGGAGAGTACGGATGTGTACGGTCCTTTATGCTTGGTCTTAGTTACCACCACAGCAGATGGGTAAAACCACCTGATGTATGAGGCTGTGAGATCCTGTGGAACCAAATTTACCAACAGAGGTGTTGATTTGTGCCAGCTCTGGAATGCTGTGAGCTTCCCCACAGCCCATTCTCACCCCAAGTGCTTTTGAATGGTTGGATGGTCTCAGCTTTCAGCCAGCTATGGCCAAAGATCTTAAAGGTCTCTTGCAACTCAAGTGATTTTGTGATTCTCTACATTTCACAGATACTACAAATAACATCTTATTGCTGAGCAGGGAAGTGGAAAATTACAGGGAGCGAGTTTCCAGAAGGATGTCTAACAGTTTCTGTTTGTACCAGCAATAAAGTCMATAAATAAAGTAGCAGCTTTACATTTGCAGAAGTCCTGAAGCCCAAGGAGAGACCAGCTCTGTCTGAGGAGACCTTCAATCAAGGAGGATAATTTTTCAGATGCCTGTGATTGATTTTTGTTGCCCAGAGCCTGCTCTTGCTGTGTTAAATAATGTATCTGCCCTGTGAGACAGGCTGTAATTCTCTCTCTGCTGGAGCTAAAAGTGTTGTACCCAACACAGAGAGCAAGGACCTCTGACAGTGTTAGGCACAGAAATATGGGGCAGACTACAGGAGAAAAGTGAGCACACAACAGCATTTCCTTGGTGCACCCTCCCAGCTTTCAGCAATCTGCAGCTTGGTTCATAATGAAGCTTTTTTGCAGGACTGACTCTCTTAATTAAGTTCTCCATAGCCTCAAGGGAGAAGGAAAGGGAGAATTTTTTCATTTATTTATGATTACACTTTTAAAAAGACATATTATTATATTATTCATACTTATATATATTTATCTATATATGAATATTCATTTATTCAAATTATATTTAAAAGAAAGAATTTCTTTCCAGTGGATTGCAGAGGTTTTCCAGTGGAAACCACACTGCCCTGATGTTCTGACCCTCAGGTTTTATMCAGGGAGGAATGCTTGGCTCCTCCTGCTGGGTGGAGCCCAGTGGGATGCAGTGAGCCCTAAATGGCCCATTAACAGCAGCAGATTCCCCTGGAGGCAGAAAGGCTTCACAGTTCACCTTCATAGCAGCTAATGTGGAGAGAGGGAAGTTGACAGSAAAGGAGGTGAAGAGGTGGCATCAATCTTTTGCAAGTGTTGGAAAGTACCAAATATTGACATTTTACRTAAGAGAGGGAGGACCTGAAATTGCTAAAAACCAGCATCGACCATTCTCGCTCTTGCAGGTTACAATTTGTGTATTTAGCAGTGTGTTTACTTTACTTTTCTGGTGATTGCCCAAAAAGAAAAGAATTTACATGGACCATACCTAATTCTGAGATAATGTCATAAACCAAATTACTTTTTGTGCTCATATAGCAAAGTACACTACTATAAATTCTAAGCTTAGACTGGATGGTTCACTGAGAAACAGTTTAATTTATCCCATTAATTATGTAATTAAAGCATGAAGGAAGCAATGGCTTAATTGAATACAGGCACTGTTTRTTTGTTCACACAGGTATTTTGTATCCTTGTAAATTCATCAAATGAAGAAAATGTTTGCAACACTATAATTGGAGGGCYTAATTTATCCTTTTTTTAACTACCTCCAAATACATAAAAGTTGTTTGCTTATTCATGTCTGGAAATTGAGTACTTCCTTTTTTTAGAAAAAAGGTAAAGAGTGCAGCAAAATTAATTCTTATWGTAGGAATCTGTACAGAAATGTAGRACATACATTCATTTATCTCCCTGTATAATCGTGCCATAAAATAACACATGCTTGACTGTAATTCTAAAAGAAATCTTATCTGCAAACCATATGCTCTCTKTGATGCCTTTATGCAGATTGTTATTTTTTTCTGACACTATTCAAGTCAACTATTTTTCTAAAAAGATGACAAAAGCAGTATAACATTCTGGTTTTTCTGTTTCTCTCCCACCCATCCAAACACAGAAATTTAGCAGTGCTGGCTGCTAATGGGATGTATAAATTTATGTGGGATATGGAGTACTGATGACCTTTCAGGTTCTTTATTGTACAGTTTATTTTATAACATTTATGCTGTTTTTATTTTCATAATGTTAACCAGGTTGACATTACCTAATAGTTCTGTTCTTTCATTCTTTCTTGAGATATATTACAAAAATAAGATTAAATTGTTAATATAAAAGAGTTTGCAGTGAGAGGATTTGGCTTATTGTTTTTTCTTGTTTTCCATTTTTATGTTCCTTATTGCTTAAATGTATTTAAATTCTCCTGAGGAGACAGTGAAATACTTGAGAGGGCAGGGTAGGGTTCCTTTAAGGTTCCCTTTTTCTGTCTCATTCTCTGTTGCTCACATCTGTGTTATCTCTGGGTGGGAGCAGCTTTGCAGCTTCCAGACTTACCATGTCTCTGAAGTGTTTTTGAGAAAGAATGAAACAAAGTGAAGAGCTGAGACGCTGCAGAGTCTGAAGGCATCAGAACAAGTGTTTGAGAAAATGGCCTCAAGTTACACCAGAGATGGCTTAGATTGGGAATTAGAAAAAATTCCTTCACTGATAGTATTGCTTAGAATGGAAAAAGCTTTCTCAGGGATGTGGTGGAGTCACCACCCCGGAAGTGYTCAAAAAACACGTGGATGTGGCACTTGGTGGTAAACACAGTGGTGTTGGGTTAAGTGCTCRCTCTGATCATCTTAGAGGTCTTTCCCAATCGTAACAATTCTCTGTTTCTGTGATTTGGGCTCTGCACTCCCTTGTCCTCCTTAGCATTTGAAAATCTTGATGGAGCTCCTGTTTGCCAACTGATTAACTAAACAAGAAGTGGCATTTTTGGAGTGTTCATCTGGTATTTTTATGAAGGATGGTTATTAGTCTGACAGAATTCAAGCTTTTTTCATCAGTGATTTGATAATAAATATGAATTATGTGGATGACAATGTGACATAGCCTGCAGTCACTCCATAAGATGTACCTGTTGAAAGCAARTTAGTTTTAATATCAGTGCAAAGCCACATCTTACAGAAGGAATGAAAAGCATTCTGCCCACGTCAAGGACCATTTTTGGGAAGCCAGACAGACTGAAAAGTGGCTTTGGAGTGGATGTGGTCAAGCAGCCTTGCCTCAGCTGTCCACAAAAGCAACCATGAAAAATCCTCAGTTCTATAAAGATAATTATATGATAAACAAATTTACCTTTTAAAATATCCCTGCTGAGGATGAAAATGGAATATTGCTTCCAGTTTTAATACTTTTGTGTTGTGTATGCAGTCCTGTCACATCTTCTGTTCCTGTCCTACCTCTGAAATGAGCATCTTAAGATTGCCTATCTTCCCAAAATGCACAATTTTATTTTATTAAGAGTCCGTTTCAACCCAGACCTAAAATCAGGGGCATATTCAGAGATGTCCTTACTTTCTCTGAAGTGTTTCACTAATGACTCCCAGATGGCAATAAAACAATTGCCAGGGAAAACAAAATGTAATAATATTGTCACATAAATGAAAAGATGCCACAAATGAAGGCATTTACAGAAAATACTTGAGAGCAGACAAGTGGCAATTGGTTTGCAATGTCTCTGCTGGGAAACTCCATACAATTATAATTAGTGCTCTGCCTCTTATTATTCAAACTTGGTTGGGAGATTGACTGCAAATGATTTTTTAATGGCTTTGGTTGCGTATTTTTCCTTTGTTATCAGACCATAACAGCAAGAAGAACAGTATTCTCACTGTACTCAATCTGCCAAAGTGTCCTTTGTACCAGATGGTTTTGGCTTCAGCAAGCTAAATTTAAATCATTAAGTTATTGCACTGTATCCCACATTATCATCCTGACAGACCTGGCAGCCAGGAGTTGGTTTCCATCAGTAGGTTTTCRTCCAAGATAAAAACTTAGCCAATAGGGAATGATTCAAGTTTAGCCARTTATTTACTTTATTGGTGCTTCCACTCATTCATATTTCCAGCTTCATTCAGGCCTCCTCCCACRCAAGGCTGATGATTATCTCTCTCCGTGGGAGGAGATGGTGTTGACAAAACARAGGATCAACAAGAAATTGTAGGTGATCAATTCTCTATTGTTCCCGTGCTCCTTGATTCTTCCCTGAGCGAGGTCACCTGGGGAAATAATGGAGCTGAAGGAAAGATTAAAGTAGTTCGGAAAAAATGAGGGGAGTAATGAAATCCTAGTCCTTTGACAGGTGTAAGTAGAACATCAATAAAGACTAAATGCATTGGCAGTGTTTGCTGTAGCAACCTAAATARTGTAATGAGGCCTTCTGTTACTAAAAAATATTGAAAAATATTATAGAWACCTTATTGTCTTAACAATTAGCAATATCAATTAATTTTCATGTGTTTATAGTACTATATTAATCACTAGCAAAACATGATGGACTTTCAAGAGTGATTTTTTTTTTTTTTCTGCTATATCAGGAAATAATTGTATGTGTTTGTTAATTGTAAAGGTTTGGAGTTTTTGGGGTTTGTTTTGTTTTAATGGTGGAAAGCAAAGAATGAAAAATCCTACCTATCTTTTCAGGGAAGAGTATTTCAAATATCCTTTTATCCATGCTAGGGAAAGAAACAATCAATGCATGCTCTGAAATAATTTATTAAAGAGACAAAATAATGGGACAGAGATAAGCAGTTGTGAAGGGAACTAAAACCTCGATGTGGGAAATCAGTGCAGTAAATGAATAAGATTTGGTTAATGRTGCAATAAGGAAACTGAGGAGTAGAATGGGGAAAGCAATCTGAGAAAAAGTCATTTTGTGAAGAAAAGGTTCTGACAGAGTGACCCACAGCTTGGATATTGACTGGACAAGACTGGAGCACATTGATCACCAATACACTTCATCTTGGAATAAGCACTAAAATCAGAAAGTGGTGGTTTCTCCTCATTAGGAACAAGGACTAAGAACATTCTGGGAAATGTAGAAGTAAAATAGAAGCTGCAGTGACTGTGAGTTCAATTTATGCTAAATAGGAATAGGTGAGTTTTTTGATGTGCACCCAATATCACAGAATCACAGAATTCATGGAACCGTTGATATTAGAAGGGACCTGAAAGACCACCTTGTTCCACCCCCTGCCATGGGCAGGGACACCCTTCACTGGACCAGGCTGCTCCAAGCCCCATCCAACCTGGCCAGGAACACTCCCAGGGAAGGGACTGCCACAGCTTCTCTTGACAAGAGACTAAAATGAATAAATTTTTAAAGAAAGAAAATAAAGAAAGAAGGAACTAAGGAAAGCTTCCAGTTAAACTTCCTAGACTGAAGAAACCATGGATAAATCCAGCTTTTAACCAGCTATAAGAGCAAACAATTCATGATGATCATATCACACCACTGACCCTGTGTTAAGGTGTTCTCCTTGAATTTAACATCTGTCYTTTTGTTGGGTACCATAAAAATTATATTTCCAAATCTTGAGGGTCACACTTCTAACTCCTTTCACCTTGGTTTTCTCAGTGATGGAGTCCGCAGTTCCCTGCACCGCTGTGAGAGAACATAAATGCATCTCTAACTTGGGAAAAGAGAAAAAAAAAGTTTCTGGGGAAATTAAGGAGAGCAGAAAAGAATGAAAATGCAAGTAGCAGCAGTGATGAAAGCTCCATCTTTATGAAGATACTCAATGTCCCTGTTCACTCCTTGTTCAAATTGCCTGCCCCCTTCCATGGCATGTGACCATATGTTTAACAATTAGCTCCTCACAGATTTCTCTGCGYAGTTTTTATTGCCCTTATGTCAATCCTAGGCAGTATTTTGCATAACATTAGTCAAAGAATCAGTGGGAAAAAAGAAATTATCATTTTAATTGCAAATTTAAGTGCTGTGATCAATATTCCAAACATGCTGAGCTATAGTATCAGAAACCATACTTAGAATAACATTTATATGCAGCTATTCCTTTCTGACAGATTTTCTGCCTAAGTACCGTGCCCAGTAAGAAAAAGAAGACAAACAGTGAAAGTTCTCRTTCTGGGAGCACACTGAGTGATCAGGAGAACAATGTGGAAATCAAAGATGTCCCTGAGGGATGTGTTTGTCTGAGTCAGTTCAAAACCCTTTAAACTGGTCTTTCAAAAGAACATGATGCTCTTATTTGTTCTGTTTTGCAGCARTGTGCTGATTAATGCTTGTGCAAATTTTGAGAAGACTAGTTTGGCATAAGGATTTGCTTTCCTTCACCCCTTCTGCTCCCTTTCTTTTTTTAWTTTTTTTTTCGTGGGCTTACAGCTGACTAAGCCAAGATCAAACTTAAAGAGGGCACTTAAAGAAACTTTGGTGCAAGCAAGACCGAAAATATCAGGCCCCTTGTTGTTCCTTGTTATGTGAAGGCAGAAGGGCACAGCTTCCTCACTGCTTTACTTTTAAAAAAAAAGTACATTATAACCAACATTTTACTGGCAGGACAGATTTGCAGATCTGGAAGGGATTCCTGGGAAGATCGAATTTCCCCTAACAATGTGGGCAACTAGATCAGAGAATCGTGGAATCATAAAATAATGAAATCCTAAATACACAGAATCATGGACTGGTTTGTGTTGAAGGCACTTTTAAACCTCATCTCATTCTAACCTCCTGCCATGAGCAGGACAATTTCCACTATCCCAGGTTGCTCAGAACCCCATCCAACCTGGCCTTGTACACTGCCAGGAATGGGACATCCACAATTTCTTTGGACAACTTGTTCCTGTGCCTCACCCCCCTCACAGTGAAGAATTTATTCTTAATCTCTAGTCTAACCCTGCCCTCTGTCTGTTTAAAGCCATTCCCTTTGTCCTGTCACTCCATGCCCTTGTCCAAAGGCCCTCTCCATCTGTCTTGTAGCCCCTTTAGGCACTGGAAGGTGCTGGAAGGTCTCCTGGARCCTTCTCTCCAGGGTGAACACCCCCAGCTCTCTCAGCCTGACTCCAGAGCATCTCTGTGGCCTCCTCTGGACTTGCTCCAACAGCTCCACACCTTTCTTATATTGGAGGGCCAGATCTGGACACAGCTCTGCAGCTGGGGTCTCACCTGAGCAGAGCAGAGGGGCAGAATCCCCTCCCTTGACCTGCTCACCCTGCTTTGGATGCAAATCGGGACATGTTGAGCACATTCTGTCAGGAGCAAATTTCAAAACAGTTACACAGCAGACACTACAGAAAAAAGAATGTGCTCTTTTTAAGTATTAACCTCACAGTCTCTGCTGGCCAGGTTGTTATAACTACCATGGTGATGAGCTCATCTGAAAAASTCTCTACTGAGCAGCAAACACCTARCAGAAGAGGTGAGAATAGTAATTTCAAGCTTTCTTCACAAAGAATCCTTCTGGTTCAAAATGCCACAGATATTTTCAGTTGAAAACTTGCTTTACCAGAGAGTTGATGCTGCAGCCAAGGGAACTTGCTGCTTCACTTTTTTCTCTGCCCTGATCTTTCCAGTGTAAGCAATGAGATTCACAAAACAGCTTCTTATATCACAGCAGGAGGGGAAARAAGGCTTGCTTCAAAATACAGCATGTCATATCATCTCTGTGTGAGCCAAAATACTGGGAAACTTACTCTCCTGTAGAATATTTACCTGCCTYGGACTGAGTTGCAGGTTTTTAGTCTGTTTTAAAGAATAAAAAGCTGCGGTCTGATGTCTCTTAAAGGGAAGAGCTCTAAGAACCTTTTGTGAAGCACTTCAGGGGGAAACAGAATAACAGTTAAGTACCATTAAAAAAAGGGTGCCAGGAAAACTGAGCAGGAAAAGGCGGACARTATTTTCTGTGGAAGGAAAAAAATACAAGAAATATGAACCACCTTGTCTAGGGGAAGGTGTTCCTACCCATGGGACAGGGGCTGGAGCTGGATGATCTTTGAGGTCCCTTCCAGCCTAAAGCATTCTATGATTGTAAGATTTTATGACTCTGTGACTCTCTGAAACCATTTGCTTACATTGTTAGGGGAGGTTTGGTGTCCCTTGGATTCTGTGATTCTATGACACAGCTTCCAATTTACACACAGGTCACAGAAAGGTTAACTCTGCTCACTAACTTTGGGTGTCTGTTCYTCTGGTGGCTGGGTCCCAGAGAAATTTGAGTCTCAGGTGCAGCTGGGGTATCTGGATTGAGGCAAGATGCCAGCTGACAAGATGCCACATTAAAATCCACCCATTCAGAGCTGCTGAACTTCAGATTGCTGGGGAGATTTAAGCTTGGGGGGTGTAAATGGGCTCACTGTCTAGGACAGGGCTAAAATCAAATATATAGACTGAAGCCTATGTCTGTAGGTGGAATTGGGCAGGAAAATGTTGTTATTAGGCTTGCTTGGCTATAAGCAAGAAGTTCCTGGGGTATCTGGGCCAAAGAGAAGTTCAGTCAAGAAGCCAGCCAAAAAAAAAAGAGTAAGTGACAGCATGTTCAGAGATTGTTGTKAAATTTGGGCAACAAGAAAGACTGTACAGCAAACTTTGATRTGACAAGTGAGAGATGTTTCACTCWGCCCATCCATTWTTCTTCCTCTGAGAGTGGTGTTTTGCAAAACATACACCAGCATGAAGAGTGAGTCTGCTCTCCCCTGTTCCTGGCTCTGCACTTCTGCTGCTTCCCTTGCATTGTCAAGAACAAATTGAGCCTAAGGACATGGCTTCCCAAGACAAGGTGAGACAAATTAATCAGCTGTCCTTTCTTTTCCAGAAGGCAATGTCTTCCTGCACACTCTCATCTTTGCTGTCCCCCTTCATCTGCTCTCCCACTGCTCACCCTGTATGTTCTGAAGAGRCTTTTCTGAGGTAATAGACCTCAGTGAGAGGGAGGAATACAAGCTCAGTGGATATTTTCTGCTCTTTGTCTTACTGGATATTTTTCTGCCTTTTCAGCGAGTTACATTAATTCAGTAAAAGGTCTGACAGGTRCTGGGGGCAGAACAAATGGTTGAAAGATAAAATTATGTGGCTAGGAGCAGGGGAGGGCTGAGGTTAGTTAGGGATGAGGAAGAGATGAACAGGGCAAGTGGAAATAGRGAGTCTTGGCATGTAGAAGGTGTCTTGTTAGTCCAGGAGTGTGTTCTGAAGGGCACTTACAGGAAAGATGGGGAAAGAGTATTTACCAGAGCCTGTAGCAACAGGACAAAGGGGAATGGTTTCAAATTGAAAGAACGGGGTTTAGATTCGATATTAGGAAAAAAATATTTACTGAGAGGGTGATGAGGCCCTGGTACAGGTTGCCCAGAGAAGCTGTGGATGCTCCATATGTCAAAGAGTTCAAGGCCACACTGGATGGGACTCTGAGCAACCTGGTCTAGTAGAAGGTGTCCATGCCCATGGCAGGAAATTCRGAACAAGATGACCTTTAAGGGCCCTTCCAACCCAAACCAGTCCGTGATTCTGTTCCAGAGCACATTCAGTTCAGGTTCCAGCTGCAGGCTGAGCTCTGGGTAGTAGGAGACCCAGGCAAGAGCTCATGAGCTGCTGGCCCTTGGCACAACAAAGGGCACAGGGACCTGTGGCCCAGGAAGGGGGACCCAAGGGCTCCAGAGTTCCCCCACACTAAGTCTGTGAGGGTATAAAAGCCCAGGGCTTCTTTAGTTCCGGGTCCCTCCCTGGAAGCACTCAGCTCAAGTYGTTGTTTTGTTATTGCACCAGGATTAAATGATTTGTAGGGTTCTGTGACTCTGCTGTGGGAAACCTGGGCTCAAGCTGATAAGGAAAGCTGATCTGACCAYGTGAATGTGGGGTGTGTGCAGGGAGCCCAGCCAGGCACTGGAGCTGCCTGCTGGTGGTGTTGGGGGTGAGGGTGAGACTGCCAGGGTGGCTCCTGGGGAAGATTCCTTGACAATTTCAT
The DNA here is from genome assembly GCA_902810485.1 of Alauda arvensis. NCBI lineage: Eukaryota > Metazoa > Chordata > Aves > Passeriformes > Alaudidae > Alauda > Alauda arvensis. The sequence goes on from CADDXX010000593.1 coordinate 202,507, forward strand.
GATTCACCTTCCCAATTATTTTACTCAGAATTTCACTTACAGAAATAATTTAATCWCACGGTTCCTTATGCACTGAATCAACCCAGGGGCTTGGCAACCCTGCAAACACCTGTCAGACCTCAGTGAGATGGCTGCAGGTGGAAACAGGAGCCAGAGAAATCTCAATTTGAACTGCAAACTTTATTTTCACATGTACTTCATGCTGCTTTGTGATAAGGCTTTCTTGGGYTTGTTTTGTTCTAACAAAACAGTGTCTTCTGTCTTTTTAAAAGCAGTGGCTGCTTCTTCATGCAATGAGATTTTTCTTAATAATGRCACAGCACATAATCCTGAAAGCCTGGGGGTGCAGTTAAGCCATTTGGAAAAATGACCTTTTGTACTGTTACTGCAACTAGCAGGCTTTGGTGCCTGAATTTTGTTTCCTTTGTACCACAGAAAAGAATTCAAAACCTGCTGCTCAGTCCACTGTTTTTGGCTTGGGTAGAGTCAATTTTTTTTCTCAGTAGCTGGTGCAGTGTTGTGCTTTGGATTCAGAATGAGAATAATGTTGGTAAAATACTGATGTATTGGTTTTGCTAAGTCATATTTATCCTAAGTCAGGAACGCTTTTTGGGGGGTTTTTTTGTTTGATTGTTTTGGAGTTTTTGATGGGGATTGAGTTTTTTTTGGGGGGTTTTCTTTAGTCTTATTCTCTGCTAATGACAAGGTAGATAAACAAAATGGCAGGGAAGCACAGCCAGGACAGGTGATCCAAACTGGCCAAAGGGATGTTCCACACCATAGAATGGCATGTCCAGTATAAAAACTGGGGGAGTTATCTGGAACAGGGCCTGATCTCGGTTCAGAAAGGCAGCTCTGGTATTGTTGTCAGTATGTAGTGAGCACTTGTATAGTGCATCACTTTTCTTTGGGTTTTTTCCTTTTCATTATAACCACTGTTGCTGTACTTGGCTTTGTTTTCAATTTCTAAGCTTCTCTAAATGATTAGTTTTTAAACTTCTCTAAACCTGCAAGTTTTACTTTTGATTCTCCTCCCCTTTCCACCAGGGTCAGGGGGAATAGAAGGGTGCTGAGCAAGTGGCTGTGGGGAAGAGAAGGTGCTGAGCAAGTGGCTGTGTGGTGCTTAATTTCTGGCTGGGGCTGGAACCACAACAGGGTACTTGGGTGTTTGGGAGCAGACACAGACAGCACAGCTGACCCCAGGGTTAGGGCATCCCAAAGGTACCCCCAAAGGGATATTCTGCACCGTATTCCATCAGGATCAGCTCATACAGAGGGAGAAAGAAGGAAGGAGGAGGGACCTGCTGGAAACACAACACAGCAGGCGCAGCATGGGAGGGTCCTGGATTGTGTGGAAGAGAACTTCACTTCCCAGCACAGCCCACCAGGGAACCACCTCTGGGAAAAGGGGCAGGCAGCTCAGGAAGTGTTTATGGATGTTGTTAGGTCATGTAGGAAGAAAAYTAGAGAGACAAAAGCTCAGAACTTATTTGGCCACTTCTGTCAAGGATAATAAAAAGTTGTTTCATGARTGACATTAATGGCAAAAGGAGGGCCAAGGGAAGGCTCCATTCTTTACTAGACCCAGGAGGGAATACAGTCACCAAAAGTGAGGAAAAGGATGAGGTACTTAACACTCTCCCTGAGGGTGTTAAGGAAAGACTGGACATGACACTTAGTGCCATGGTGGTGTTGGGTCACAGCATGGACTCAAGGACCACAGAGGTCTTTTCCAGCTGGATTGACTCTGTGATTCTGAGGAGATGTTCTGAGTTAGGGCATTTGCCTTCCCATGGGCTGGCAGGTGTTCACCCACCTCCAGGAAAGATGGGCTCCATCACCTGTTATGGTGACTTGGGAAGATAAATGCCTTAGCTCAAAACATGTCCCATTCCTCTTCCTTCTCCCTCCCCTTTTAATATTCTGAGCTCAATGCTCGATTGTCCAGCAGATCCCTTTGGGCAGATGAGGTCAAGCTGTCTGTCTGTGTCTACTCCCAATTCCCCACTCCGCCCCAGCCCAAAGCAGCACCTGGGAATGCTGGCCACTCTTACTGGAGGATGAGGAAGGTGCCTGGGCTGCCCTGCTCCACGGCAAACACCAGAGCAGCACAGAGCTGCATCTCAGAGGGGCCGCTCAGCAGCATCCTGCAGGAGTGGGAGCTGGGCAGCACCGTGAGCTGCCAGTCCTGCCACTGGGGCAGAAGCTCCCAGGCTGTCTGCACCGAGTTCTGCACCCAGCAGGCAATCTCCTCCACGTCCAAGTAGGAGCCTGTGCAGAGGTTCTGCAGCAGGGGTGAGCGCGGGGCCGTCTCACGGGGCTGRGAAGGGTGGACAAAACACGGAATGTTCCCTGTATTCCTGGAGCAGGTGCACTCCAGCACCACTCGGACGTTGGAGCACCTCTCTGGCAGATGTGTCCCACCGTACAGCTCCAGCCTGAAAGAGTGCCTGGAGGGCGGCTGCAGGAACACAAGCAGCTGGTACACGATCCGGTCCTCAAAGACACTCCAGGATTCATGGATGCTGCTCCTCCTGGTGGCCGGGTGCATCTCCGGCATGAAAGTGTCCTTGGAMAGCACTCGGCAGACACGGAGGACGTCATGCATCATCTTCTTCACATCCCTGCACATGTCAGACAGTCCCTGCATTGACAATAGCTTTGGCACAGAATACAACCTGACACTGTGATGTTGTTCCTTRAGGTTTTCCTCCTTCTCTTCGTCATCTTCCTCCTTCTCTTCATCATCTTCCTCCTTGCTACCAGAGCTGTCCTGCTTATAGCAGGTGCAAGGTGTAAACTTCATTTGCCAGGCCAGCCAGCAGACCTCCACCAGCATGACTGCTGCAGCAGCCCAGAAGAAACAGAGCTGCAACCCAGASAGGAGTGGGGCTTCCTGCGGGACCGTGATCCACAGAATCTCCTGCAGCAGCTGCATCACGTCCTGGTGCAGAAACTTCTTACGCTGCTCCATTCGCTGGATCGTGACCACATCGATCCKTAGGTCTTGTGTCTGCTTCAGCAGGATGGTCAGCAGCACCACAAAGAATGTGATTGCCACAGCCATGGCCTGGAGGAGGTGGGAGAAAGGTTTATCCAGCAGGTCTGGGTGAACAGGCCTGAAGGGACCCACAGCCCCTGGCTGGAGACAGCACAGTGCCCATCCTGCTCAAGCACCCTGATGGTCATCCCCTGGCTGTGCTGGGACCCATGAAAGGGCAAGAGACACCTGAGCAGTCTCCTGAGGGCCCATCCCTGCCATGCTGGAGCATTCCATGGAGCCAGGGCCATCTGGCACATCCCCCTCAAAGTGCCTCTGGCACCACTGGGAGCCCTGAGCCCTTCTGCCCCCCAGCCCAGAGAGTGGCACCCTGCCCTGCCCTGAGGGGCCCAGGCCTCACTCAGAGTTAGAAACCCCCCTGGGCATCTGTCCCATTCCCCATCCATCCCAGCCCTCGCTGTGCRTGTGCACTCACCATTTGCCCAAGTCCAGCTGCAGGAGGTTGCCTGGTGYTGTCCCTGGGGATGGCTCCCACTGTCACCTGTTCTCTGTAATGTCACAGCCACCAGAGCTGACAAGCCCCAGACTCCAACCCTACCCCCTGCTCAGTGGGTTCTGGGCATCGCTGCACCAAGCCCAAACCCACTGCAGGAGCTCCCAGGGGGTCTCTTGGCAAAGCAGGGACAGGCCCAAAAGCCAGCACAGAAAGCCCCAAYTCCCTCTGTCCCCAGCCCCAGGGGCAGAGCCTTGCCCAGCTCTGAAGGACTCAGCCCTCACTCAGGGTTAGGAACCCCCCTGGGCATCTAGCCAGTCCCCAACCCAGCCCAGCCTGTGCACACACCAATCACCCCAGTCCAGCTGCACTGGGGCTGCCTGGTGCTGTCCTTAGGGACAGGYCCCTCTGTGACCCATCCTCTGTGATGTCACAGCCACCAGAGCCTCATCACCCCGCTGGCAAGTCCCAAAACCCACCCCCACCCCCTGAGAGAGTCCTTGGCATCATCACCCCAAGTACAACTCCACTGGGAAGGAGGTCCCTGGGGCTCTCCTGACAAAGTGAGCAGCCCAGGCCTAAAGAAAGGACAAGAGACATCTGAGCAGGATCTCTTAGGATCTCTCTAGGATCTCCCTAGGCCCCATCCCTGCCATGAAACAGTGTGCCATAAAACCCTGGGCACAGCCCCAAAGCCTCTCTGGGCACCTGACACACCCCAGGAGCCCTGAGCCCCTCTGTTCCCAGCCCCAAGAGTGATCCTGGGATGCACTGACTGACCCTGGGATGCACTGACTGACCCTGGGATGCACTCACTGACTGACCCTGGGCACCAGGCAAACACATGGTCCATGATCCCAACCCAATGGACAGAGCTGTGGCCTTTGAACTGATGGTTGCCTTACCTAAAGAAACATCACATGTAATCTCTCTCTGACCATATCTCTAAAACTTTGACCTTTGCAATGGTTGGGTCAGTTATTTCAATGGATTCCATAAATCCAGTTTGGTTCTTACAGAAGTCTGATTTGGATTTACTCAACTCTGGAGAAAAATGCAGGTGGTGCTAGGAAGGATTTCTGGGGATGTTATTGTCTCCCTGAAAAATTTCAGGATCTAGAATGATGTTCTTAACCTTGTGTGCCAGAGTTGTGCTGCAAAGGTCTTTTCTGAAATGAGCTCCATTCAGCTTCTTGGTTTTCCTAAGGAAAATGAAGAAATGTATTGGGTATTGCATGCAATAGAGTTCAAGTCTGACAACTGGACAGACAATAAATCAAACCAASCCTTCAAAGGAAAAGTTTTGGGGAAAAAGAAAATAAAAATTCACAAGTTTTTTCTTCCAGTTATCTAATTTCAGTTATCTTTATAAAAGCATCTCTTACATATTTTTTCCTGAATCAGATTAACCTAGCACAGTGTTTAATAATGAATTCCACTCAGCATGCCAGTGGAAAAGAAAAGTTCTTTTGTCTGATCTCAGACAAGTTTTCTAATAGGTAAAAATGAGATCCACAGGGCAGAATATGCTAATAAATTATGAAAAGAATTTATTAGAATTTCTGAAAGGTATTTGACTTATCTCATAGAACATTTAATGTGGTTTCATGATTATCAGCCCTTTTTGGCTTGTTGCTTTAGAAATGCATGRGGAGCTGAGGACAACATTTGCAAATCATTTTTGCATCTTAACAGACTGTTCCCATAAAACTGTTACTGTTCTTTAACAGTAACTTCAATATTCAGCCTTACTTGGAGAACTGCAAAATATTTAGATACAAGACCTAAACCCTGAATTAAACTCTTTTAATTGTGTGAGGAAGCTCAGCTTGGAGGGTAGGATCAATCTTTAAAGTAKCCTGAAACAAACACCTGAAACTTCTGGATTTTAACTCAGTCCTGCCCTGTTCAGTGACTTATTTTGTCTGTTCATTTGGTAAAACACATRTGATGTGAGTCCCTCAGGAACTTCATCCTGTGTGTAATAAATGAGCATCTGCTTTATTGATATGATGGATCGATAGCCAGCCTGATGATTGACACTATGTAAATCACAGCAAAATCAGAAGGTATGCTGCTAAAATTGAGATTAATATCACCTATAATTAAACATATCATGATTTGTTATGATTGCTCTATGTCTTATTTTGTTGCCTTTTTCTAAATTGCAAATTATAAACAGGAATGGGAGAGATCTAAATTTAGGCAYGCTTGGATCTAATCTGCTGTTTTAATGTGGTAAATTTTAAACACTGAGAACATTTGGATGAACTTTCAGGTGAGAGCATCCCAAAACAAAGGGGCTCTGGAGCTTTGTGGTTTGGCTGATCTGGGCTGTTATTCAAGGCTCCTTGGGAATTGTAAAAATATTTCTCAGTACAGGACAGATGAGCCATGATGAGCTGATTTTCTGCAGTGCTCAGATAAACACAAATTTAGATGCCATACAACAGTCAAATGTGTTTATCAATACATATTAATATAAAGATATGTAAATATAGGTCTGTATTTGTTCAGGGGCCTGAATGAATTGAGGAATAAATTGAATTAGGCAATGTGATCTCTGCCTTACATTGTTAATGATWAAAGTTCTGGAGTTCCCACTTGCAGACAGCTGCAGGATCAGGAACAGCAGAAAATGTTTGCTGCCATTACGTTGACAGCCATTCTCTGCCCCTCCTGGTGCCCTGAGCTACATCAAATCCTTAGCAAACAGACCCAGTCTGAGGAAATCACGCTGAATGAAGCAAGATTTAGAAGTTTATGTCGTCCTGCAGGTCTACAAAAAATCTTTCAGACAGAAAAGTGACATACTGGCCTCATTATAGACAAAGAGGGACTAAGAACTGTATTTTTGAGAGTGTTAAATAATTAAAAGAGGACTTTAAGTTGTACTGAATGAAGGAATTAGCCAGCTGTAGTTTGGGTATCATTACCTAAAAGTCCATGCAATTAAACAGCATGAGCTGAGATGTCYTGAGACCGATCAAAACTCAGGTGGTGATTTCTTCCTTCTTAGAGTTGTAGATTCCAGTGTTCCTCCCACACCAGCAACCTACTCAGACATTTATAACTCCTCATATTTGACTGAATTTGCTGCAAGTCTTTTTGTAACGAAAGCACTCATCCTGATAGAAAAACACAATAAATCCTGCAATTAAAGTTTTTCTTACCTGGTCCTGAATGGGCAGAAGTTCTTGCCAAGGCAGTGTTCTGAAAGACTTGTTCACCGATGATCACATCTGTGTCCAGATGAAATGTGTCCAGATGAAATTAAAATGGCAAAGCCACTGGGGACCAATTCATAGCAGATGACAAAGAGGAAAGAAGCAGGGAAAATAAATTTAGAACTGACATTTTCCTTAATGACTGCTTCTTTGAACTTCTCTTAGAAACAGCTAGTTCTACTGCCAGGGGCTGATTTTTTCCAGGGTCTGTTGCAAAACTCAGCTGAATTTTGCAGCTGTTTTCACGTACTAAAACCACAGGGCCTAAATATATAGACATACAATGATGAACCTCCTTAAAAGTAATAATGATGAACAAATAATGCTAATGACTCTACTTGCCTTCTCCCAGTAGGTATCTGGATTCACTGAGAAGATACCACATGTTCGTATTTTTGGTTTGTTTTTATCAGCCAGCAGGATTTTTTTATTAATGTTTGCTGCACAATCACCTTATGCCCTATAGAAACTGCAGGAAGTTTCTGTAAAAACTTTTCTCTATGCAGTGGCATTTGCTTATCTCAGCCACCTCTTTATGTTCTGTCCTAGTATTTTATTGGTGCTATGAGTCAAAATTTCCACATTCACTCTTATACCTGAGTCTTTTTTTATAATAACAATCTATATGCTAAGGCACCCAATCATCCCAGTAATTTTTGGMCTTTTCAGTCCAGAAAGTGTAGAAGAAGGGTTTGCAGGAAAATTATGGCTTTTTAATGAAAGGCTGAATGTTTATCAGGAAAACCTTGGAAGAAAATGAAGTTCCATTGCTTTTCCCAGACCAGTTAAATTCTCTTAACCTTCTGTAAAAAGAGCCTTACCAAGATATCCTATTTATCTGTACTGGAGCACAGAAACTGTAATCCAGGAGTCTCACCCCACCTGACAATCATGAGGACACCCCTTTCCTAAATCATTCATGTGAAARAAGATTACCTAGGCATTTTTCATGTGCCACCTTKTTTTTTCACCCTTCAGTATTTGTASTGGGATTGCCAGCAGTGTCTTCACTAAGAGAGCAATTAATAAATTGGGGGAMAGGACAAAATAAATGTTAGACCCATTGGCATTTGCTAAAGAGGGAGCTGTGTTGCACACCCTGCTCAGAGATTTTCCAAGTGATTYATTGACTCCAGTCTTTCTCCTCTTACTTGTGCTGAAGGATGTGTTTGCTTGTGATAAACAGGGCAAGAATGAGGCGTCTCTGGGCTATGGATTTGCTGGTTCACTTAAGCCCTTAGAAGGCTGTCAGTCTCAGTGGTGCCATTTCTGGGTTTCCAAACTCAGTGAGGTAAATTAGCACATCAGGACACATTTAATGGAGGCTCACACTGCTGTGGTCTGTGTACAGAATTGCTCTAGACACAAGAACTGGATGACTGGTCTKGTGCCATCTCAATTAACAACAGGGAACATGAGATTTCCAGCCTCATTTCAGATAATCTTTTAAAATGTAATAGTTTGTGTGAAACTCACCCAAAGCATATGAGCCCGTTGGCAAAGGTCAACTGAAAATTGCAYTGGAATTTCTCTCTGTATTGCAGTTTGCCTCTCTGCCAGTCTGTTGGTAATATTATGAAAATAACTTTTCCATCATGGTGGTATGTCCATTTTGGGGCCTGAATCCTGTGTGCCATGGGATTGCCTGACAGTGGTCTCAAAGAGAAGGAAATGAGAAAATCAGATGRCTTCTATTTGCAGGAGAGATTGAGATGTGAAAGCTTCAAAAGCTCAGTAAGGAAATTAACTACAGGAAAATATTTGAAGCCTGGAAAGTTCTGAATTAGTTGATAAGGGATTTTTTTTCCTATGATTTTATTTGAATGATCTCATTTGACTTCTTATTCCAAACCCATAGTGACTCTTTAATACATTACCCACAACCCTTTTTATGCACAAAAAGTTTTAGCTCAGCTGTGTGATTACAGTGCCTGACCCACACTCTGATTTTTCAATCATAAATACAGCTGCTGAATTTTGGCTCAAAAAGRGGCATAGTAGAAAATGTCAGAACTGGGAACTGAACTCAGCCTTTGCTCCACTAAGTAGTTGTTAGAAAACTAGACTAAAACAGAATGGTTTCTGTGAGGATTGCTTTCTTCCATTTTTTTTTTTCTGCACTATTTGTTTKGCACGTACACAGCAATAGGTACTTAGGAAAGATTGAAAGGTATGACTTAAAAACTGTTTTAAAACAATGATTGTGCAGTATTAAATTGGAGCAGACTGTTGTTCAGCACTCTTTAATCTAGACGTGCTTTCTGAACATAAGCTTGGATTTTTGCCTGCTGTGCACTGTGCAGAATTTTGCATCTTGGGATTTTCATCTGAACAAACAAAATTAGAATTTTTTCAACACAGAGGCACATTCTGAACAAGGGAGTTCCTTTTTGATTAGGATCTTCCTGGAAGTAGTTTGAGTGTCTCTGAGGCTGAGAAAGGTACTGATGTTCCTGTCCCATCTCTCACAGGAATATCCCATAGGATCATGGAAGGGATACTGTTGGAAAAGATCTCTAAGGTCATCAGCTCCAAGCATTAACCMAKCACTGTTAAAAGTCATGTTCACCWCTAAACCATGTCTGCAAATGCCACATGCAAATGGTTTCTGAACTCTTACAGGGATGGTGGCTCTCCTGCTTTCCCAGGCAGCCTGTAACAATGCTTGGCCACCTTCTCAGTGAAGAAAATTCCTCTAATATCCAATCTAAAGCTTCCTGGCACAACTTGAGACTGTTTCCTCTTGTCTGCTCCCTCGTTCCCTGGGAGCAGAGCCCAAACCCTCCCAGCTGCAGCCTGCAGTCAGGGAATTGTGCAGAGCCACAAGGTCCCCCCTGAGCCTCCTTTTCTCCAGGCTGAGCCCCTTTTCCAGCTCCCTCAGCCGCTCCTGGAGCTCCACACCCTTCATTCCCCAGCTCTGTTCCCTTCCCTGGACACGCTCCAGCACCTCAATGTCTTTCTTGCCTCTCAGCCTYCCCAGCCCTTCAGCAGCTCCCCAGTCCCTTCAGCCCCGTTGTCCCTCTCAGCTGGAGCCCAGGGGTGACACCGGGTGATCCCCAGGAGGTGACACTGAAACATAAACTTTAAGGAATTTAGAGATTTTAGAGGAGCTAAGATTTTAGGTAGAAGACAAGCTTTATTAGAGTTAAAATAAATGGATAGGCCTTGATGAAGTTAAGAGTTAGTAGTTAACTAATAATTGATTGCTTGTCAACACAATGTTTGGTTAGCTGGGTTTATAATGAAGAATATAGAAACTGATAAATAGCTTTAGGAACAAGACAATTGTGGGCCTCCCATGTCCAAGAAACTCATTGAAGACAGGGAATGGGAGTACTACCAAGGGTTAATTTGTCATAGTTGCATTGAAAAGGTAGAAAGGTCAGAATGAGGGAGACTTCATTTACTTCCTCATTTTAATACCCCTCCCCACAAAAAAGACCACCGACCCATTTCAAGGAACAAACCACGCATGCTTAATAGCTTTTGAACTAATTAACATACGAAGGGGGGAATGGGATGTGCCAAAGCTATGAATATGCATTTGTATTTTGAGTATTCAATACCTGTATAGATAAAAGGCTTTTGGAATCACCTGTAAAGCACAGTGTGTATTTGGGAACTATCCCGCACTGCCCGGCGTCGTAACAAACATACACTTTCTAACTTTAAACTGTTAGAGAGTTTTTGTSCATCATAAATTGGATATCGTTACTAAATCAATATCCATATTTTAATAAATCAACACTGGCAGATCCCAGGGTGACACCGGCCGGGCCCTGAGCCCAACATGGRGGAGGCTCTGTCCGGCCTAGGCCCAGCCCTGCTCCCATCCCAGGGGAAGGACACAGGCACGGGGAACCCCCAGGGTGACAGAGCAGGAAATCAGGAGGGGGAGGACAGGCCAGGTTTTCCCAAAGGAATGCCACTGCAACCCACAGGGTGACATTGCTGAGGAGAGGGTGGTGAAGGAGCTGCTGTCACCCCAAACCTTCAGGGAACCGCTCTGCGAAGGGCWGTGGGACTGCTCCTGGCAGTGACAGATGGACTCTGGGATGGACTGACACTTCTGGGATGGACTGACAGACTCCTGGGATGCACTGACTGACCCTGGGATGCAATGACTGATCCTGGGCTCCAGGGAAACGCACGGTCCATGATCCCAAATGAACGGACAGAGCTGTGGTCTCTGAACTGGTGGTTGCCCTAGCTAAAGAATCATCACATGTAAGACAAAGCTCTCTCTCTCTTTCTCTGACCATATCTCTAAAATTTTGATCTTTGCAGTGCTTGGGTCAGTTACTTAAAGGGAATCTATAAATCCAGTTGGGTGCATACAGAAGACTGATTTGGATTTAATCAACTTTGGAAAAAGATGCAGGTGGTTCTAGTGGAAAGAGATGTAGGCGGTTCTAGGGAAGATTTCTGGGGAGGTTATTATGTGCCTGAGGAATGTAGAATCTTGAATGATGTTCTTAATGTTAAGTGCCTGAGTTGTACTTAAGATCCCTTTCCTATGTATCTAGATCCTTYTCTGACTTTGGACCTTCTTGATTTCCAGTTTTCTTCTCTTTGCCYTTTCCCTGATACAGTTGGACTGTATTACCCCTTGCATCTTGCTTTCATAGTAGATGATCTGAAATCTCTTTGTAATCATTTTTTCTTTTAGCTACTTGCATCCATTTAAGGTCATGATGCAGATTTCTGAGTTTYTAAAAAGAATTAATTTTTTTGTTCTGTAAAGTGACAGAAAGTGGCCTAGGGAAGTGCTTGTACGTTTGTTTGCTTTTCCTAGTGTAACTTGGCATGCCTTTTGTCATGTTCCATGAGACTCTTCTAGGATGAGAAAAACTGTAGTTTTGATTATATCAAGTTTGAGAGTCATAAAGACAAGATCCATTTCTTGTTTTATGAGGAAACTTAATATAGTCTGAAGAAAGAAGGAAGTCATGAGCACAGGAGAAAAGGAGATAACTGTACATTTATATTCTAGATTTCCTTTCTTGTTCCTTGGCATTTGGTGAGAAAATAACACCAAATAAGTTTTGCAGCCTGAAATATTTCTTTATGCCCAGTTAGGTTTTATTTTAATTCTAAAACTGGGTTGCTCAAAATGTCAGTGTCTGCTGGTTACTAAGTAAGGCTTGCATCCATATATTCATTTTATGGTTGAAAAGAGGAAGGAAACAAGGAACAATATTCTTGTTATTATATACTACTAGAGAAAATATTTGAGTGATACCTGAGGGACAGAAGAGCTGACTTTCTAAGGAAAACCAGTTGATGCACTTTGGTCTTGAAGTAGAACATGCCATAATTCAATCAATGGTACAAAATGGGACATTGCCCTTTGATGAAGAAAGTGACACTGTTAATGTTAGTCCACGTTTATCTGGGTGCCTTCTWATCTCTGTGTTTGTGGAGAGGACAGCACAGATGAGACAGGAAAGGTATTGGGATTATCCTGGTCCAAATTCTATAGATCTGATAATAAGAACTTAAATTTGTTATCTCCACTGGTGCTTARATAGTTCAAACCTTGCTATAATCTGTGAGAAATTGTGACTGGTACTCAGCTCAAGATTGTAGTCACTTAAATGTCAGTGTCTACCTCACAAGGTGGATGTCTAAGCTCCTTTTATTGCCAGGGAGATTCACAGAACAGAATTAATGAAGTTTCAGAGGTTCCTCTCACTCTGAGTGGACGTGCACATTTCCTCACCTGAGGAGCAACTTGGACTCCAGACTTTCTGAATCCTAATCCAAATCTCTACTGACTGATGAGAGATGGGACACGAAGCCCATTTGTAAATATTTATGTTTTGCTTCTAACTCAGAATAAAATCCCATTTTTTTGGGCTGAGTTCACTTCTTCCCAGTGCTATTTGGGATGCCCTAAATGATCCAAAACACCAGGACTGGGCTGTCAGGACTGACACAGGACCCACAGGGCCCCTGAGCCCTTTCACAGCTGGAGAGCAGGTGTCTCCTGAAAGGCACTCAAGAGTCTCTCTAATAGCACCAGGCAACTGTGTCAGCAGCTGCATCACATTCTTTTGATCTGGCTATAAAAAAGTAGTATAAAAAGTACAACCATTTTTCATATCATCTTTTTACCTCCAAATATAGTCTCTGCTTTGTAGCACGTTCCAGACTGGTGTATCATCTGGTGTTATTAAGTATTGCCTAGGAAATGCTGAAAGRAAAAAGGAAAATGAAAGATTAAATAAATGAAAGTGGGAATTAAAAGGCAAGATCAAAAAAAAAAAGAAAATTAATCTTCAGTGATTAGAAAATAACCCAACTCTGTTGCTTTATTTTTATTTTAGGAAGGATTAATTGCAAAAGATTAAGATTCTCCAGATTGCTAAAATTCTCARCAAATTACTTTTAACAGCCAAAAGATGGAACAAGCAGAAATCTTTTTTGCAGGATGTGGGGGTAAGGGTCTTCTCTCACTCTTTCTGCTAAACAGATTGCAAGGAGTTACATCCTCAAAGGGTTAAACTGATTATCAAGTATAAGTCTAGTAGAAGTTTTTTTCTCACACTTTGTTCTCTCAAATAATCCTATTAAAATAAGAAAATTTATTATGTACCTATCTGCCCAGATTTTATCAATATTGAAACCTTTTTAAACAGAATATGCGATGAAATAAACCCTGCTCACCAATGTGGTAAAATATAATAGACATCARAGCAGCTAAAAGCCCTCCTAAATCAATGCAGCAACTCTGCAGCAATTTCTAGAACAGAAGGTGAAAATCCCCTTAATAACTGATAAATGAAGGAAAATGTATAGGAGCAGATTTATAGAATATCACATTTGCACTCCTAAAAGRCCTTCATTATGTCATTAACACCACYGTGATAAAAAGCACTTCCATCATTCATCAACCACATTGTGTCTGTCCTGCAGTTAAACAGATGGAATAATCCCTGATCCAAGTTCCCCAAACTTTTAGAGTACACTTACTTTCATTTTCTTGCCCTAGGCCAACCCATTTAACAACCCATCACAGCCAGCTCAGCCAGGTCTTCAAGCTGAATGCCATGAATAAAAAGCAGATTGAAAGTGACCTTTTATTCTCCCTCCTCCTTCCCTAACCAAAGCCTGGAACGTAACATCTGAGAGAACGTGAAGTCCAAGTTTCTGTTCTTTCAAGGACATTCAGGAATTTTCCAGTACTGATAAATAAATGAATAAATGGCTTCAGTTTCGTGATCCTTTCATCATTTCCATGGTTTATAATGGGCTGATAACTGACATTTCATAAACACACATTTGCTCAGGGCTGCCTGTCAATGCTGCTGACCATTGCTTGAGCCATTCATTTCAACAACTCTGTAGCTTCTGTCTCCRAGTCCCAACCTCTGTCAAGAATGTATTTTGTAAGGTAACATGCACAACAAGAAAATACCTTACAAAGAAGGAAGCTTGATTTAAAAAACAAACACATCAAAACATGAAGGTTCAGTTTTTCTTCTGTTTTTAAATATCTCTTCTTTCCTTGCAGCTGATCATCAGCACTGCCTAATGACACATCTTTGTCCTTCAGGTGTCTTCTGTCATCTGCCATTTAACAAGCTGACTTTAGATATGACTTAAAATTGAGGATACCCAGGTCATTTCCCTTTGCCACCCTCCACTTCTGTTTTGGGAACAGCTGTCTAAGCAAATGGTGTGGGTGAGTGCAAAAAAATCAACCCCAAAATAGCCATGAGAAAGTTAAGGGTGGATGAAAAAACAAGGTAAAAGGAGAGGGAGGAGCATGTTTGCCCATCTCAGGGACTTGTCAAACTTCAGTGGCAGTATTCAGCTGGAATGGGTTCTGAACAAAGGAACAGCAGTCACCCAAAGCTCACTCCACCTTCAAGCTTCAGCTCAGCAGGTGGTTAAACAACAGAYGATCTTGGACATCTGGCTGAATAAAAAAGGCATCTGTTTTAGTGCATTGTCATCATCCCTTTGCTCTTCTCACTTCCAGCAGCCTTAGGTGACCCATGCAGCTGAGTTTGGATTCATTCAATTGCTCCTTGTCATTTTATGGGAAACCTGGCAATCTATCACAGGTGAAATTACAACAGACTGCAGAATATCTGAAGGGCTGTGCTAAAATGGTTTTTAGACAGTAAATCAAATATTATCTAGCAACCAAAACCTGTTCTTCCAATCAACTCTTTACTTGGTCTTTAGGCATCTCATATTGATGATTTCTTTATCTTTTCCCAGGTGGGCACAGAACCATAGGGCTGATGAGCTGGAAGAGARTCTGTTCATCCTGTAATCTGTGTTAAACATTGCACTTGAAATGGCTGATTTGTGAGATGTTCATTAATGATACAGATGAATTTKCATCTTGTGGCTGGAATGATATTAAAATTCTTGGTGACATGTATGTCCTTCTGATGGACAGATGTCCCTTGCTGCCTTTCTCTCTTTGGTGGGATTTTTTTATCTTCTGTTTCAAGGAACTTGATTTTCTGTTGATTTATGTCTATTTTAGGGTCCCTTATCYCTCTCACTTCTTCTGTTTCTGCTTTCAGAACCTCTCTCTTTCTTTCCTTCAGGGGCCTATTTCTCTTTGTTCTGTCTCTCATTTTCTGTGTCTGACACATCTGCTACCGCCTCTCTCGATGTACAGGGTGATAGATGGAACATGACTGGAGGAAAAAAGAAAGTTTCAGTCCTTCCAGAGAGTGGAAAGGTGACCTGTGAACATCTGAACAAAAAGGGAAGAAAGTCCATTTTTATRTGCTGAATATTCTGCACAGCAAGAGACAGAGCACATTTAGGGACTGCACTGGAGACACTTTAAACACCACCTACTCCACGGTCCATCCCATTAAATCCTGTGCACAGTTTTTCTCTTGGTCTGTGTCTGTGTACAAATATATAAAACCTGCTCTGCTAATAGAAGACCCCAAATGTGGTAGTTTTCCCATTGTTTTCAAAGAGGTTTGGACCCTCCAGAGAATTTGCTTTTCCTGCTATGAAATCAGTTCTGYACCACCTGGCCAAAGATGGAACCAAAGAATTCTTTCAGGTTTCAGATTTTCAGATTTTCAGGCTCTTAAAAATATTTTCAGCAGCTTTTTTTATGTGTGTTTCAAACTCAGCTTCTGCTTTGGGTGAATTTTAATGRTTTTTAATTATTTTAGGACAAAATAAATAAGGTGAAGTTGAGGCAAAATATTTKTATTCATGGATGAARAAGAAKAAAGGTTTTCCCAACCAGATCTGCTTTTAGAAGTGGGAAATTACTGTGGGCTTTCCAGAAAGCCTTTATTTTCTCTAATGACATGTATATATCATTATTTATATAGTTTTGCATACTGTGTTTTATGTGAGCAGGATTGGAAGCCAGAGGTGCAAGGTCTTGGTAGCTCAGATTTTGGGAAGTTTGAGAGTAAAGCGAGAGACAATCACAGGGAGGTAACTGATGTGGAGCCTGGAGGTGACCTTTGACATGAGGTGGAATTCCCAAACTCAGTTTCTTGGTCCACAACAGGGGTTTTGCCAGATCAGAGCCATGTGAGATCTGCTCCCCTGGTGGAGCTGTTCTGGAGCACCCAGAAATCACCCTTGTGATCTTCCTGCACATTTGGAAAATGTTTCATGTAAAACCCTGTCCATGTTTTGTCAGATCATCTGAACAAATGCTGTTCTACAAAGCATTGCCTTCCAGATTAATGGGTCGGGGTGATTCCTCTTCTTTTGTTGTTTTTCCTCTTAATTTAAAAAGCGTTTCATTGGAAAATTGCAGCTAGCTGTAATAGAAACTGCAAATTCGTTTCACATATGCCACCCCAGAGTCACCAAATGGCGTGGTAAATAAGTAACAATTTATAAAGTGAAGTAATCTGAGAACATTCCCCAGCAGTTAACACATGGAAGGTATGAATATGCATGAACCAYTTTCAGGTTGTTATGGTGCACATTTTCATTCTGAAACAATTATAAAAAACATTATTAGAGAGGTGTTAAATGTGTCAGAGAAGCATTTGGCTCAGCCGTTTTCACAGAGCTCTTTATTTTGGGGCATTGCTGTTTCCTTGTGTTTGGTTTTTAAAAAATAAAACAGTACTGAGAAAAAAAAATCTCTATAGTAATAAGCTGATTTCTTATGAAAGGATTCAACTTAAACAGCCTGTTCCCATTTAAGGTCTCATTCAGGAAATCTGTGCYAGTGTTTCCAGAAGTGATCACCAAAGGTTTAAGCCTGGCCTGGCCTGTTCTTCACTGGATCCACTTGGAGTGAAATGTGCCCAATCCAGCCAAATGAATGAGAATTTAGTGCAAAAAGTCATGGTTTAGATAGTTGTAAGCTCTGGGAAGTCCCTGGCTGGATGAACAGGAGTCTGAGTGGCCCCTGCTGCAGGGATGTTGGAATCACAATCAGAGCACAGGGCAGGAGCTGTAAGCATTCCCTCTGCTGAGTGCCAGCAGAGATGGCTCAGGGGTTCTCAAGGCTGTGTTTGAATTTTTCAATTTTCTCTTCCCAGCCCCTTTTTGCACAGGAGCAGAGGCTGACATCCTCCCCAGTTACWCATGGAATGGGTGGGGACCTTGTCCTGCACTGACAGCAGCTCCCTTCTTTTCCTGTCCGTGCCTGGGCCAGCCCTGCTGGTGTGCCACGTGTCCTGCCCCTGGCACAGGGTAAGTTCATTCCTTACCCTGTTGTCCTTCAAAGGGAGAGGGATTGTCACCCTGAATTTTTAAGCCTTCTRGTAAGTTGTAGTCAGRGYCAGTTTTTCCCATGGTTTTTCATGTAAATAACAGGTGTTGTTTTCTAACTAACTTAGATGTTTACATTCTTCCTAGGGGGATGAATTTCCTTGACAAGCATGTGTATTAGCCAGTGTGTGTGTAGAGGTGGGGAATTTCTCCACCAATTAGAACCTTTTMCTCCTTTTGTATAAAATATCCCTGATTTTGAATAAAGTTCTCTTTCTTTGCTTTTCCCTCRTGATTGCTGTGTCGTGCRGTTCTTTCRTGAAGCAGTGCAACAAGGGATTCCYTCTCCTTCCCTCCCACACAGAGTGTAAATCCTCCCACTGCTCCTGAGAAACCACCTCATAATCTCACTTCACCTCCTTGGAAGTCTTCCCCTGATCGCCAGTCTAAATTTCTTAGGGTCATTTTGGTCAGAAGACAAGGAATAATGGATACAAAATTGGAAGAGTAGGGAAAATTTAGGTTAGATATTAGGAAGAAAATGTTTCCTTTGAGGGTGGTGACACACTGGAACAGGTTGTGGATGCACCAGTCAAACCAAGGTTGGTTAAGGCCTTGAGCAACCCACTCGAGTGGAAGTTGTCCCTGCCTGTGGGAGAGGAGATTGGGTCTGCATGATCCTCAAGGTCCCTTCCAACCCCTTAACATTCTGTGATTCTGTGGTTTACTTCAACTKTTCCTCATGTGTCACTTCCTATCTGTCCTCCCTTAAGGAAAGATCACTTTTGTAAGATCACATACAAAGGGCAATCCTGTCTTCTCTTTATTTTTGCTTTGGTAAGGCAGTGGTCTAGCAGTATTTCTCCAAATCCCTGTGGTACAGTAAATCTTCCCTTCCCAATTATCCTCTTCTTGCTTCTGTTGCAGTTATGCTGCCTCTTTTTTCATTTTTCCACAAATAACCTGACCAGAACTGTGTGTTGTGTGCTTATTGGCACTTCACTGCACTCACATACAGCAGAATGAATAATTCCTTATCTCAACAAAAAAAAAAAAAAGGCAGGATTATATCAATATTTTTATGGCTTCCTGTTCTTCTCATCTTCCATCATGTCCCATTAATAACCTCTCAGGATCTAGCAATAATTTTTCTCAGTAGATGTACATTTCTTGGCACTTTCCTGACTACRCTTTCTTCATTTCTATTATCCCAGTAGTTGAGCAGGTCTGTTTCTTCCTGTCTGACATTTTTCTCCTCMGTTTATTGACAGCACTTCCTTCCTTACTGCCAAACCAAATGATCAATTTCCTKCTCCTTTTGTGTCAGGGTCACTGATGAAAATATCAAGTCAAATTGGTCCCAGTGCTGATCCTCAAAAAGTGCATCTGAAGGGTGCTTCCAGGCAGGAAGGTCCTCCCATCGTATGATCCATTCCCATATTCCTTTTAAGGGGATCTTTTGGACCTGACAGATTTTTTATCAATTCCATCTCACTCTGTCTTGGTGAACATTCTCCACGTGGCTCATTACATGGAATGCTTTCCTCAAGTCCAAGGAGAGGAGAGCCACAGCACTGCCTGTCTGCAGAATATAACTTCTGTTACAAGAATAAAAACAGTCTGAGTTAGTCTGGCTTGGTCTAAACTTGGTAAATTCAAGYTCCATTTTATCACACAATCCTTGTAGTTTCATGTCTTTCACTAATTTTTCACTTGAAAATGTGTCCTACATCCCTAACATATTATTGAGGTCATCTTAATTGGTCTATACTTGGTGAGTTCCTTTTTCTCCTGTTTTGTAAGGAGCAGTATGGGCTTGCTGATCAATAGCCAGTGTCCCAGATTTTTGAAAATGTGATGGTCWTTGCTGTTAATTCTGTCACATTTTGAAATTTAGTCAGCTCAGCCTCCCTTAGCTGAGATTGACTTATGCCTTTAGATAAATCTGTTCCAAAGTGTCACCCCCTTCATCCRTTCTACCTTTAACTCCAGAGGTCAAAATTCATAACTGTATTTTTAAAACTAAGTGTTGTTATCATCATCACTATCATCATCACCAACATTAATATTCCCTGTGTCATCATCCCACATATTAAAACAGGTAGAGAGAACATTTTATATTTTGGTTCAGGAAGACAGTTTAGAAAATGTGCTTTTTTTCTTTGCCTTTCATTTCCTCTGGGAGCAACTTTTACACTTTTATGGTTTTTTTTGTAACAAAACCATGAGATCAGTACCCCATTCCTCCTCTGCTTTGTCAGACTTGCCTGAACAGATGGCAAATTCTCTAGGGCAAAGTTTGCCTCTAACTGTGTGCCTGAACTGGGTCTATTATTTGGTAGTGATAGTAATCAAAGATAAAAATGTTAATCCCACTTGCTTTTTTTTCTTTACTGAAAGAGGTGAGCTGGTATCAGGAAATATGAGAATTAAGTTTTTGAGTAGAAATTTGCATGAAATTTGCACAAAGACAATGCACCAGTAAGAACTAGGGTTCTSTAATAATTTTGCAAAAGTTTCTGTTTAATAAAGTGCATAGAAAAAGGCACTTAACAGTAATGGAATGATCTTATTTTCTTAAGAGATTTATTTGACTTTTTTTTTAAGTCCCAGCCATGGAAATATAAAATGTAGCATCCTATCCAAAGGTGCAGGGAAGGGACAAACTATAATTTCAGTATGCTATGAAAAAGATAAAATTTGTCTTCCAAAACACCACAGAAATCACTTCCTTGCAGTTGTGTCTGTGGCTTATGARACTTAAACGTTCCAGACTCTATTTTGTAGCATCCTTGATGGTTCCTTCTGCCTCATAAATGCCCAGTAAAATAGAAGCAGCTTGTATTTTCAATTCAGGGAACTGCAGTTATGTGCTTTGCTCTGGGATCAGATTGCAAATCAGTCATATTTTTGTGGCATACTTCTGTAGGCTTGAAATTTTATCTAGTTTCTCTCACTCAGGAAACTTCTGAATCTCCACCCTGATACCCTCCTTAATCCAGACTGAAACTTTATGAGAGGTTATATTAATGTGATTCTGAATTGCCCATTCATCCTAGGGTAGAACAATTTCCCCAGCACAAAAAAGCTTTTTAAACAAATAAAGATAATTTTCTACTGACCATTTATCTAAAAAAATGCTAAAAAAGACAATCGCTTTAAAAAGCTAAAACACAAACATCAGTATAATTTATGGAACCTTGCTAATTAATTTGCATGAAAACTTTGTTATGCTTTCGTTTCTCATAGGTTTTATTACAGGCAGTCTCTGAAATCTGATGTCACAGGACCCTCCCTGATTTTCAGATGTAACAATGGTCATAATTAATTCTAGACCTGGGTGAAAAAGCTGCTTCTCACTCATTCACCATGCTGAAAAACAAACATCTGTAAGAAGAGATGTGGACAAGATCTGGCTGTGACTGGAATAAATGCTGGGAGTAGGAAGGAAGAAATGGGTACTGCAACAAGTGAAAATACCAACAGCATTACTGGGAATATCTGCAGCCACCAAAGTGATCTATGTTACTTCAAGTGTTTCATTTTTACATTATTTAATCCCTTCAACTTTGTATTAATTTGCCAATTTAAGTTAAAAAGTTGCTGGAGTTGGTGGCAATGTCAAAATACCAGCTTTCAAATGCCAAGGTTATAAAAGAAAGAAGYTTTGTCCTTGTTCAGACAGCTTCTACTGATTCAAATTTATTAAATTTTGTACATGTTTTTACCTTAATTCTGGTACAAACAGAAGATTCTGAGGATTGCATGTAAATACAAAATTTCTAGTATATTAGAGATGCTTTAGGACATCCCACCTGGCCTGAATGTCTCCCCTACAACCTTTCAATGATGAAAGCCATGCTCTTGTGCCTTGAAAAATTCAGGATAATTTAATCAATCTTTT
Organism: Alauda arvensis; assembly: GCA_902810485.1. NCBI lineage: Eukaryota > Metazoa > Chordata > Aves > Passeriformes > Alaudidae > Alauda > Alauda arvensis. Next base: position 223,809 of record CADDXX010000593.1, read on the forward strand.
ACTTTACATCATTATTTAATTTTCCTCTTGCCTTGAGTAGATACAAATTTCATTGCCTGTTTTGTCAAATGATGTTCATCATGAGGCCACCAAAGAGATTGAGGAGGGAGCAGGGCTGCAGAGGAGTCAGCTCTGTGTTCAGCTGAGATCTCCAGCAGAGTGATCMCTGCAGCTGGGGCTGAAGGAGGTGAAACAAAGCAGGGTTCGGCTCTGGAGCTCTCAGAGGATAAAACAACCAGAATGGAGATGCTGTTTTCTTATTTATCAACTTCCCACTTTATGCAGCATGCAATCCAACCAGAAGGCAGGACTGTGCACCTTGGCTTCATGGTTTTCCCAAATAATCACAGATTTCTGTTCCTATAAACAAAAGAAGAAACCCCAAAAACCTTGATGCAACAGGTGCAAACTCGCAGAGCTGCAGGAACACAAACAGCTGCATGCACACCTGTGTGTTCATACTGAAAACCCTGGATTATATGGAACAGTGCTCTGACAAAAATGGGGAAAAAAAATTTACAGATTCAAATGTTGATGTTGCAGAGAGCAGGAGTGACCCTGCCAGCTCTGTGCCATCAGAATGCAGCACCATCAGCAAACTGCATGTCTGATCTCTTTTACAAGCTGCAGGGACAGCTGATGAAAGTTTGAAAATAGCTGTTTGTTTTTTTTTCTTTTTTCATTTTCATGGTGAAATTTATGTCTTGCACAGTTTCCTTCCAAGGCCAAGGAAATACAAACTGTGCAAACACRAGCCATGAAGGAGCACATCTGTGTGCTCCTGGCAGGTTTTTAAGCTGAGCAGCAGCACAGAAYGATGCATAACGAGGCTCCTTGTTAACCACTGCATTTTTACAGAGCTGGTTTAAACTGCATTAAAGCACCACCACGGCAGTTACATCTCCACTTTTACTGCTGGAGTGTGAAAGTCTCACATTCAGAATCTGCTGTGTCATACCCAGTTTGCCTGAAGCCTCTGTGACAGAAATCAGACCAGGAGGTGTCACAGACATSAAGGCACAGGTCCTGGTGCAGCCACTCTGCTAAGAAAGGTCTTATTTTAATGTCTCCATCACTCCTAGCCCACAGCAGARCTGCATTTTATTTGCATTTTTTCCATTCCTTTAACTTTCTCAGGGAAAAAAAAGCAGGTGAAGGCTATCAAGCTTTAGCCATTTTATTGTTTTGCCTTTATTATTTGCCACTGCTGCAAGGCTTTGTTATTTTGACAGGTTCATATTCACCCTGATAGAGAGCAGTTGTAACTTGCTTATTCACATTGCTGGACTTGGAAAATTACTTTTCTCAAACAATCTTTCCTTCTGCTGGTTTTTGAGCATTAGGCATTGACTGCAAATTGCCACATGGATATTTATTCTTACTGGTAAAATATTTTCTTTTATCCTATAAACTCCAGTGTTTACCAAGTTGAGGGTGGGGGGGACCATGATTGCTTTCTCATTTTCTTCACATCCTTCTACATCCAGAATCATCTGCAGGCAGAGCAGATCTTTTTGGAATAAAATGCATTAACCTGAGTAGCTCTGAACTCACAAGGCAGGCTTCATAAAGTTTTTGCAGCCCTGTCAATACGTGGGGAGGACTGGCTGAAATAAATCAGAGATTATCTCTGAGGGCTCCCTGATTCTTGAGTCAAGGTCAAGGTCACTCACAATTGTTTTCCAATACAGTAAGGAAGTTCAAACAGGATGGGTTTTTCATTGGCTTTTTTTTTGTTTTGTTTTGTTTTGTTTTGTTTTTTGGGGTTTTGGGGGGGTTTTTTGGGTTTTTTTTTGGTTTTTTGTTTGGTTTGTTTTGTTGTTTTGGGTTTTTTTATGTATTTCTTCGCATAGAAATGAGAAAAGGACTTCTTGCTATGTGACATTTGTGATTGGTTCCCTCTATCTTTCCCTTGCRAGGTTCAAATCAAAGGTTCCAGGGCTCAAACAAAAGATCCTTTCCTCTGTGCTGTGATCAGGGCACAGAGCAGAGATCAGAGATGTCAGAGGTGCAAATCTGGGTGTGCTGACAGTGCAGTTTTCAGTCACAGACAACCCAGGAGAAACTCCTCCTGGCTTTACTCAGAGTTATGGATATTTCACAAATGAAAGTTTCAACAAGACCAGCGCATTAAAAAGTTTCCTTGTCAAGAAATCAGTGTTTTGTCACAATTCTCCYGAGTTTAATGAGATATCTAAGCAGCTAAACAGAAACATAACTTTTACTTGCCATTTTCCAACAGTGATAGCATCCATCATGTCACCAAGGASTGTAAATGGCCAAAGAACAGAAATTAAAGATGAAAGAAGCCAATGATTTATTTATTTTGATTTTTACAAGCTGTAATAGAAGAAAGTCTAAGCAGTGTCCCTTTGCCCTTGGAAGAAAAAAATCCATGCAGGAAAAAAATCCAACTTAAATAAATCCCACAAAGTAAGACACAAACCTGTCTTCTGTTCTGACAGAACCAGTGAACCTGGAACAGGTGTAGAAATAGAAATAATTGATTGTCCTGCCCTGATCACAACCATACACATGATCCCCAKAGCAAAAACTAGGCACTAACTACCAATAACTACTTGAAAAATGCTAATTAAGAGACAGATCTGTGAATTGTGGTGGAAAAATCTCTCAGTATGAACTGAAACTATTTTTTTAAAATACAGCTGGAATGCTAAACTAGTCCTTAGGTGTATAAAAAATGTATCAAAATCCAGATATGGAATTGCTCCTTCCTTCAGGTCTACCACTGCAGGAAGCAATCCTGCCTAAAGGCCTCAGTGTGCACTGGAGAAGAGGTTCCAAAAATCCTAAAGGAATGTGTCAGTGAAGCTTTTGGTCATAGATCCAAAGATCACTTGTCTGAAAAGTTATCTTGAGAAATTACTTCATCATTGAAGGCTGGGATGGGCTTATGGAAAGTGGGTCTGCTGATGAGTAAGTGTGGGAAGAGATTTTATGGGGGCAGATTTAATCTCTTCAGATTTACAGTTAAAATAACAATAAAAAAAACAAAACAAAAACCCAATTAAAAATAAATAACAATTTAAAAAGTTTGGRCTATAAATTAGACCATATTTCTCAGTAGGAAATAAAACCAAAATAAACTCCAGAAAAGCTCACAGAGATTCTAGACTCAGAATTGCTGGAATACCTTCAAATGAGATTATATTGTCAAATATGTGCTTTTGTTTTGTTCTTGCAAGGCATTCTGGCTTCTAGGGAGAGMAGGAGCTGGGCTTCTTTAACCCAGCACTCTGTTCTGAGCTTGGAAACTGGGAGTCTGTGAGTTGCTTTCAGCATATTTATGACTGAAATACAGACTCCTACAACAGCATTAACAGAAGAGTTTCAGCTAAATTTCATTTCAAGGTTTCAACCTGTTACCTGAAGGGGTCAGCAAGGCACCTCGTTTTCTGTCTGCTCTGTCTTTCTAATCTCCCTAAGCCTGTCACAGTCACTGCCATAATCCTGCTGCTGAYACGGCCCTAAAAATGATGCTGTGCATGTTTAGTCAGGGGATTTCAGTCCCAAAAGACTGAGTGGTGCTTGCAGCCACAGGTACCTTATTTACCTGATGTCTTTGTAACATCTTCCCTCTGCACTGCCCATGCTGCTGACACGGGTTTGTACCAATGTTTGTGAGTGTTTTCTGATCACACAGCTGCTGTCAAACCCCTGAGGAGTCTGGCAGGTTCATTCAACCCCCAGATAAAAATCAGACATTCCCTTCTCCCACCCTCTTTGCCAACAATTGCGCAGAATCACACGTATCCATGGAGTTTTGGTCTCATTTATGCATGTCATTTTAGTCTTGTATATTTGTATGTGGTCCTTACTGTCTTGTGTGTCCCTAAACAGTGGAGTTTCTGACACTTTTTTAAATCAGTCKGAGCTCCTTGATTTTTGAGTAGGTGATTTTCTGACATGTTCAACTGTCAGGAATAAAATAAGCCAAATGATGTTGGTTTTATGAACAAACAACTTTGCTCAAACTCCACTTTAAAACAGTGTCCTAGAAGTGTTTGCTGTGAATGCCAACAGCATTGTCCTTTTTTCCTCTAGGAGGAGAAGGGGAGGGCTAAAAGTGAAGGTGAGTGTTCACACACCCYGGCAGGACTGAGCACAGATACAGTCTGCTCTGTAGGAAAGGGTTTCCAACAGATGGAGGAGGGAAGTTCTGGAAATGGTTTTAAAAAAAGGGAAACACTCAGAATGAGAAACAGCTTGATTTTTTAAGGAAGTGCTGACTGTACTTGATGAAATCTTCTGTACCAAGAGATGAGTTGGTCAGGCAGCTCCTTACAGCCCTGTGCCCATGGCTGGAGGACCCAGAGGCTCGTGGAGACCCTCCACAGTGACTGGGCATCTTCACCCCTGCAAGCTGGGGAGGGATGGGTTTCAGCACTGCAGGAGCTGAATTTTTGATGCAGCAGAACAGGAGCATCCTCAGGAAAAACCAGCAGCAGAGTTTGTTAAATGTTTTTACAGCTATTCTAAATGCTTGTTACAGCAGCCAGAGTGTTTTTCCCCACCTCTTTCTGTATAATAGAGGATTCCTCAGTGGTTTAACTACAAACTGGGGAAAAAAAAACTAACACCATACAGCTTTAGCAGCCTGAGCTTCCAGGAGARTGTGTGCTGGGAGTTGTAGATTGCTGAATACCTGTAAGGAAGTGCCTGAAAAAAAGCAAAACTGCGACCTTGATTATTTTACTGTTTTCAGGTGCTTCAAAATATCTTTTAAATGTACCCATAACAATGTAACACAATTAAGAATTTCAGTTATGATAATTGCCTGCTATTAAATATTTATTTTCCCATTGCTGAACACACACACACCACACTGGGTAGATCCCCCACACTGGGCAGCCTACACAGAGTTTTGGTGCAGTGGAAATCACAACAGGCAAAGCAATTTTCCTGGTTCGATGACAATATTTCTAAACCAGCACTGGAAATTTTTCTAAACAAGCACATGTCCCACAGGACATGATCAGATTGAAATTCAGAGTGAGTGCTTTATACTTTGGCCAGCTTGAGGTTTTAAATATGCTCTGTATTTTGAACTAAATTGCAGAGTTTTCARAAGAAAATTGTGAAAGCTTCTACTTTTGAAATGTTGAATGCTCTCCTGCAGATTTTTGTATCAAAACTGAACAAAAGAAATCAAACAAGAGACTAAATTTCAAGCAAAAAACCCTCTTCATTTCATCCCCTTGTTGTATTATTTTCAGTAGCCTCTTACCCATGCCTTCAGCTGCATGTCACCATGAAAACCATTTCACAATTAACAGGATGAAGTCACTCACGTTGTCCAAGAGCTTTCAGAGCATATTACACCTCTTGAACAGGAATTTGGAAAGGATGCACATTTTGGTGACATTCTCYGGCAACTCCATTCAAACATGCCTGTGTTGAAACAATTATTACATTTTCACTACAAATGAGAAATTATTCAGTGTCTTTGATGGGAGGAAGGGGTGCAGAAGGGAGAGATGTGACAGGACTTTGCAGGACACAGCCAAGGGAACAAAGTATGCGAGACCTTCTCTACTCTGAGCTCTCCTGAGTGCTCATTCCAGTCAGGGACACACTCCAGGTATCACACACACAGAAAGCTGTGTCCTGCTGGCTCATTTTCCCTGTGATGAAGCTTTGCCCAACTTTGTAACATCACTGACTGCTTTTATATATTGCTATAAATAAAGATTTCTGTGAGATCTGGCTGGGAATTTGGCATGGGATTTGGTTTCTGGTGGAAAATACGCCGCTAGCAAAATATATAGCAGTCCAAAAAGATCTCCTGCCTTCATTTTGTTGACAAAAAACCCAAACAAACAAACAAAAAAAACCCCAAACAAATTAAAATCACACAAAAAACTGAAATCCACAAAAAGTATCCCAAATAAATAAACAAACCCCAAAAGAAAACAAAAAAATCTCAGAAATCTCTGACAATATTATTCAAAACAAGCATCTGGGGAAAAAAAGAGTTACTTTAAATAAAAAAAAAATCTGAAATGGATTTTTAAAAATCTGTTTTCAGGAGAAAGAACTTTTTGTCAGAGTTTGAAATAAAAAATAATTGAAAGTAGAAGATTTTTTAGAGGTAAAGATTTAATTTTTTCCCCAATCTTTATTTTCCATTGACTCCTGTGAATTGAAAACTAAAGGACACTAAAGACTCAAAGTGATCTTAATACACATAATACCCTCAGCAAAATAACATCACTACTGGGATGCTGCTCATTAATTCTCCTCTATGTTTYAACAGCATCACTGGCTGATGTCTTTAGAAAAGGGACAGAAATTGAGACCTTAATGTATAGGGAGAGAGATCCCTGCACCTAAAGTGTGATTTGGGCTCCAGCTCCTGCCCTTGCTTCCTTAATTAATTGTGCTGCGAGCAATGCAATTAGAGAGGAAGCTGATTAGAGACCTCTAACTGAGGCATCACAGTAACTAAGTCCTGTGGGTATCAAACCCAATGTAACCTGCTTTACTGTGCATTCCTGTCTTTTCCTTGAGTCACCAGTTCACCAAATTATYTTGGGGTGTAAAGTTACCAGTATTTCATCTTAAGCCTTCCCTTCACTGGGTTTCCTTGGTTTTGGTGACTTCTGAGCCCCTCACTGTTACTGAAAAAGCTGAAACCAGCCACTGTGATCAGAGCTGGGGACTGAAAAAATATAATAGCAGTAAAAAAAAATGAATTAAAGAAGAAATTTGCAATCAGGCTTTAATTTTATGGGCACACTCCATGTCAGCCCATGTCAGGCAGTCAGACTCTGTCACCTCTGTTCACTTAATTTACACTCAAGCTTGGATTCCGTGACCAGCTCTGCAGTTCCTGCCTGCAGAGGATCAGATGGAGCAGAGGACTGAGCTAATGAGGACTCACAGTTATTAAAATGAAGGCAGGGCTGCCACCCAAGGCTTGCACAGTTCCTCATTACAAGGCCTGGGACTGATTTCTGGAGTAGTTGGAACAGGTTCAAGATGTTCTGCCCTGCCCACCAGATTACCTGATTTTATGGTGTAAGATTCACCATTTTTCCTGGAAAAGAGGCAGGAAAAAATTCAAGTTTCAGCATCAGAGTTAAGTGAGCAAAAAAATGTCTGTGACTTTGGCCCTTTAATGAAGTGCTCAGGGTGCTGGGTCTCACCCCTTGGATCTTGTGTTGTCATCAAATTATGTACTAGAAAGACACTGGTCTGAACAAACATTAGACAGAARGTCTGAGAGTGTGAATTTCAATCACAATTTCCTTTCTGAGCATCTGAATCACACCAGTCTCCACAAAATATGTAATTTTTCCATTCTTGGGCACATAAAGCCAGGTCTACAGTGGGATCAAACATGGTTTGGTGAAGGGGAAGAGAACCAATCAGTTTAATGAAGTGCCTCCTGCTGAGACTGAATAACTTGATCCAGGAACTATGTATYTCAGATGAAGGTCAGGCACCAATGGTAGCCACAGCTCACTGGAAAAAAACGATGCAAAAATAAAAGGGCATGAAAGGCACAATTCAAAGTTCTCTAAGTACCAGATCATCACAAAATCCTTTTAATAAATTTATGAAGCCTTGAATTAATGTTAGTGGGGTTGGCTGAGATTTTGATACTACTAAGAATGCCAGAAAATGCCCCCAGAAGCTGAAAGGAAGGTGAGTTGAATGAAAATTCACAGCTAGACTTATGGAGAACCTCAAGACAAGTGACCACTGCTCTGTGGAGTGAGAGCTGTGCTGTGAACTCTGCAAGCAGAAAATGGCAGCAGTCAAATAACCTGTGATSCATTCTGGTCCATGGGCAGCCATGTGCTGATTTTAGAACTCTGTTTATCCCAAGCCTCAAGCTTAACTCTTTAACTGCATGACAGCAAATTTACCAAAGGTGAGCTCGCACTCAGGTTCTCTGCTGAGCCAGAGAATTCTGCCAAAATGCTGCAGATTACCTAATTTGTCATATTAGTATTGCAAACAAGCACACTTGACACTTTTCCCCCAACCTGCACACAAATGAATGGATTGCACTTTTCCCCTTTAGAGCCAAAGAACACAACACGATGAATCAATCAGTCTTGCATTTTTTTCTCCATATTATGGAGTTGTTGAAGTTTGTAAGAATATTGACTTGATTCTTTCCAGCAGTTTTTTAACCTCTCATTCTTCTGCCTGAAAAGTTTTGTTGGGGAAGTTCTTATTTCAGGTTGCCATCCAATCTAAGCTTAGAGGAAGGTGATGAGCATTTCACTGTTTGAGTAATTTCTGTGTTTTGCTTGCTCCTAACTCCAAAAAATGCTGTCACAGATGATTCAATGATCTGTACCAACCTTTACTACTGAGAAAAACAAGGCAGTTAAACTAATCTTTCTGAAATTATATTGATTCATATTGATTACATCCCCCAGAGGAAAGAAGGGCAGAAGACAGAAAATAGACAGTGAAGTCTTTATACAAAATTGACGTGGGAGCAAAACAGTATGACAAAAGTTTTATGAGGATATTTCTGCTGTTTTCTTATCTAAACAACCAAAAACACAAGCCAGAACTGAAAGAGCAAGATATGATTGTTATTATTATTGTGTATCTGTTCCTTCAAGAAAAAAAAAAATCCTTCTTACAGTGTAAGTTTTAATGGGAAGATCCAACAGCATTAGGAGAACAGAATTCAGATGGAGTTTTCCTAATGAAAAGAACATTAAGTAAGAATGATGGTTGTGGRAGAGCARAAAGCTGAAAGAGTTAATGYAAACCTGAAGGAGTCAATGCCYCAAACAMTCAGCAGAAGAGAAYWRGAATGTTGTCACACCAACCAGACAAGGAGTGGTTTGAAAAGAGGCTCTTGTGGARGCAGGACAGCGATTTTCTGAGACCAGCTTCCTTATCTCAGGTAACTATCTCTAAAAACAAACTGGAGACAGACCTCCCCAACCCCTTCTGAGAAGTTTGAGAATATCAAAATGTGCTTGCATAAGGAAAAATAGCACAGCTGAGGGGCTGGGAGTGCTCCTGTCATSACAGGAACCAGACCTGGGACRGTGTTGGGCCCCAGGGTGCTGACAYAGATCTGTTCTCTTTATTTCTATTTTCCTATCTTCCCTTCTTCCTCTTCAAATCACCTTTCAGCCTGTCTGTCATGAGGTTAGAAGCTGAATCTGCTGCTGCCATGGGCTGTTCAGGGTTTAATCCATGGGCTGTTCAGAAATGTTCAAAGCCTTTCTGCTGTACAACTTGTCACAAGGTTTAAATCATTGCTGCCATAAATAAAACKTCTTAATTGATTGCTTGGCATTGTTTCACTTTTATTTAGCTCAAAGATTGGCTGCCCCAGAGCCATTGGCTGTCCAAGAGCTGCCTCACCTCATGGTACCTGACTGAACGGGATTCTCAATTAAATAAAGTAAATTTCATTGGGAATGGTGTCACCCTCCTCTGATCACTGTCTGTAGCACACTCTCTAAGACACCCATTTACAGAGAATTTGCAGTARTTGCTTCTTTTGAGCTACACACAGGGCTTTTTGAACAAATACTGAAATGAAGTGAGGCTCCTGGGGAAGGTGGGACAACAATCCATCTGAAATTATGGAAATGGCTGAATCCCTTAGTCATTCACTTCAGAATGCAGGTTTGCTGGGGTTTTTTTTGGTCTAGAGGAGATGCAGCTTCCTTCTCTTCCAGAGCATTTTGTTGCTGTAGTTTAGGATTTTATTTTTGTATTTTCTCACAAGATTTTATTTGCTGGCTTTGGTACAAAGAAGGGAGCATGGGAGAGCTCTCCGGGACTGCATTATATCATTGCCCTTTTGACTGTGATGCTTTTTCTGCTGCAAAAGTTATTTTCTGTGATGGCCCCTACACGAATGTGTCTTGTAAGATGTTTCAGCACCAGATTTTAGAGGGCACTGGGTTCGTACTTGACCTCATTGAAATGGTCAAACTCTCCCTGGTCTTCTCTGGCCTGGGATTTTATCACAGARTCACATAATGGTTTGGGTCTGAAAAGACCTTAAGGCAGGGGCAYCTTGCACTAGACCAGGTCGTTCAGAACCTCATCCAGCCTGGGTTTATCGTCTCCTGTGTTTGTTTTTTTCCAGTTTTTCACAGTAAAGCCTGAAAACATTGATTTCTCTCCCTTTCTCTTTTCTCTTTACTGCTGTACTCAAAGTTGATTGTCCTGTCCTTAGTGGACTCCTTACAACCTACAATATAATAGGTGGGAAATTCTGTTCTCCCTCCACAGCACTTTATACCTTTGTCAGATACACGCTGCACTACAGAGACAAGAGAGGGAAAAAACATTACACTTTTGTCTGAATGGAGAAACTAAAATCTCACTGTGATCCAGTGTTCTGCTTCTGCTGGGATAGTAACTATCTTAATAAAAAAATATAATCTGATATTATACTGGCACACTAAACTTTTCTTTCAGGGATCATCAAAAATCACAGTGAGAATTTTGTCAGTTATATTTACAATAGAAAGCATCATTTGCCATTTTAAGTTATTTTGGGGTATTTTTCCCCTGTACAATTAAGAGAAGCAGCGTTTCAGAGCCYGATGTTCAGACAGTTCTATTTTGTGTCATAATAACCCAGAGTCTCTTCCCCCACATATTTTTCATCCCAAAATTGCCTGGATATTTATACTCCAGTATTACTTCCAAAAGGACTTCTTGGGTAAGACAAATGCTTCACTGATTTTGTAGTGTTAGAACAGCRTTAAGACCCTTTTTATTTTTCCTTTGAAAATGCAGCAGAAAAACTATTATTCTTTAAAAAAAAAACCAAAAAAACAAAAAGCAAAAAACCCCAAAACCCAAAACAAACCAAAACCAATCAAACAAACAAATTAAAAAACCATGAGTAAAACTAAACCAAATTGACTAAAACACTCTAAACAGAATTTCCCCCCTATAACCAGTTTACCAACATTGATTAATTAATCCTTGTGACACTGAAGTTAGTTGCTGTGGATGGAGACAAATCAATGGGCCTGAAACTGTGTTGAGAGGGTTGTGTCTCTGTGCTGGTGTTTGTTAGATGTGCCTTGAAATGTCAGGCAGAGTCATTACCGTGGGGGCTGCACAAGTAACCTTTTCTGGGATGGCAAAAAGGAAATGGGGGTTATAAAGGCAGTCAAGTGCTCCACTGAGCTGGCTAATGCACTGCTTATTTCTCATGGCCAAAGGATAACCCTCCATCATTTCAAATCTGGATGCAGAAAGCTGAAATCTTCACAGAGCTCATACACAGAAAATCCTCTTGTTTGTGTCTGTATGAGGCTGAAAACTTTTGATCCCACCTTCAACAGCAGAAAATGAAGGCATTTCAAAGCAAAGAAATAAAAATACTTTCTAAAGTAAGGGGTCACATTTCTGCAAAAGAATCATACAATMATTTACTGACTTTTTAGTGCAAATATTATTTAAATTTAGCTTTTTTTCCAGTAGAAACATTCCCACTTTTACCAGATTGTTCATTAAGAAAAAATATTTGCTCAGTATAAAACAGCCTGGTGGACCCACATGCCCAGCATACTCAAAATAAGCCCTTCCCAACACCTTCTATGCCTTTCTCAATGATGCTGCTGAGTTATCTGACATCACTTCCATGGTTCCTGTTGGAGTTTGTGATTTTCCATTTGTATTGGTTTGTTCCAAGCTACCCCCTTTTGCTGTTTGCCCTTGGTTCTGCCTGGTCTGCCTCCCTGATGCACCCCTCCATGGGCTCCTGTCCATCTCCCCTGTGCCCTCCCCTGGCACCTGGCTGTTTTCCCCAAACCCTGCCCTTTGTTCTAGAGAGTTCTGTTAGTTCTTCTTGGTGATTTGATGTTTAATGTTTGTCCCTCCCCCAGGTTGTCCCCATTGCTCCCAGTTGATGTGAATCCAAGTAGTAACCACACCCCGATCCCTCCTGATTGGTTTATTGTTACTGCTCCTCCCCCTGTTAAAAGGTGTTGCACACCCCAGAGAGGGGCTCCTTTTGGGCAGTCCCTCTTGGGGTAAGTTGACCTTCCAGGTTCAATAAACCCTGAGAACTCAGACCCCCAAAGGAGTCAGCCTCTTTTTCCAATGGCAGCAGGGAGGTTTCTACCACTCTTGCACCCACCGGGGTCTGTGTGTGTCCTCGACCCACAGATCGTGGCAGGGTCACCTCGGGCAGAGCCAGCCCTAGAAGAGAGGGACCACCTGCAGGTTCTCTTTACTGCACTGGGACACGGGGCTGTGTCCATCCTATATCAAACACCTYCTGCAGGGTTTCTGCTGGGGATTTGTATTTTCCTGCACAACTGACCAAGGATCCTACAAAGACAAATGTTTCTTTAGGGGGAAAAGTCTCACTTTGCAGTTCTGTTTCCCAGGACAGCAGAGGAAATTAGGGAAGAGTAGATCCAAGTTAGAGTGAGGAATGTTGATCACTGAGGAAAAAAGTCAAAAGCAATTCTCTTCAACCAAATAAAGCTTTCAGGACTATCTCAATCTGAACTTCCTCCTTTTCTCCCTATGCCTCAAAAAAAACCAACCATATTTACAAGAGGGTAGACAACAAATAAAAGAAACAGTGGAAAAGTGGTGTTGCAACTCTCTTGGGAGAGAGTGAGATTAAATAAAACTGAGTTCAGCCCAGGAAAATAATTGGAAGATGGCTTTGTACTCTTAGAAGAGCAGTGAGAAGAATGGAATGTACTGTATTCTTTTCCTGCATTGAAAATAAGATGCATATTCTCCTGAGGACAAACTAGTTGCATATTGAGTATAGAGGGATGCCAAATAGATTGAAAAAAAAAAAANGAGGACAAATTAGTTGCATATTGAGTATAGAGGAATGCCAAATAGATTGAAAAAAAAAAAATCATCAGGATAAAATTTAAGTAATGGTCTATGTGCCCAGTAGTAGTAGCAGAGGCATATGTTCCAAAGTATGGAGTATCTGCYTATGTGGAGAGAAAAAGAAATGAATAAAGGAATTTAAAAAGCAACAGATAACTATGTGGGTGTGGGATGAAGGGATGTCTAGAGGTTTTGTGCACAAAAAATGGAAAAGCTATTTCACTCTTGTTTGGTGGGAGTCAACTGGCTGATGTATTTTTGTGGCTGTGATCAATGGAAAAATGCAYATAATTATTTTGCTACTTTAAAACACTTAAACACATATATTTAGATTTATGGCATGTTGCCTTCTCTCAGTACAAGAATATTGGATCACAGACAATATCATTTTCTAATAAAAGCCTTCCTTTGCCTACAAGTCCAGCAAATGGAATTATTTCTGCTGAGGAATAAACCTGTACTTAGCTGCTTGGCTGAGTAATGTGGCACAGACTCTGTGCATATTTCTTCTTCACACACTTTGACTTTCACATTTAGTCTTTTTCCCAAAACTTGGCAGCTGACTTTGAGTCAGGAGCAGCCAGACCAAAGCCCCACAAGCTCCCATGGTTGTTTCMTTCCAGCCATTCTGGAGCYTTACAARTYATTCTGMRCTGATGARAAATCTCTGGGCCTCCYAACCCTGCACTGGTGGCCTTTGAAGCTGCTGGGTGTGCTTGGGATGTGCTTGACCCTTTGAGCCAGATCCCAGCCAGGCAGAGGCTGTGGCTCTTCCCCATTTAGTGTTTAGGTGGCTGGAGCACTGGAGGGAGATATATTGAAGATGTTGGTATCAGTGTTTAGGTCCCTGTGTGATTTGCTATTTTTAGTTGGCCACCTTCCATCAGTTTGGCACCTGTGTGAAATTCTCTATTTTGGACTTAGAGACCCCAGTATTTGTGCCCAGATTCAACCCCTTTTTTACCGAAGGTAGACAATAATTCTGATCTCTGAGAGGAGGTGATGCAGGTGGCATCACTTCACCTGGGTCTTTTTAAGTTGAAAAATCATATTTGCTTCCTGCAAAAATGGTTTGCCCTGTGAAAACTCTGTACAACAGGATGGCATTTTTCTCTCACGGAAAAATTGCAAAAAGAGTTTTGTACACAGTTTCCATTTCTAGTGATTTTCAGAATGCTCTTAGTCTGAATAATGGAAGAAGAGMCTAAATGCTAAAGACAAAAGATAGAGGAGAGATTGAATGCAGCACTCAGTTTTCTTTTATAGTACCMATAAACTGCTGCTGAACCAAAACCTGGATGTGCTGTTTCTCTGCATCTCACCCCCTGCACTCCCCACTTTGCCCAAATAACAGAACATTTCCCTGTCAGGACCCCAAGGACAACAAGGGACAGGCAGCAATGCTAAAATTGATGCCTTAATTAGCTGCTGTAATTTATTGAGTAAATGCAAAAATATAATTAATAACTTGCAAGGTACCACTTAAATCAGAAAGATTGACATTTGATGGGAATTGGTTGAYAAGAGGCTCAACATGACCCAGGAAAGTGCAGAGGCAGCCCAGAAACCAACCCTGYCCTGGGCTGCAGCCAAGGCAGCCTGGGCTGCTCAAGGGAGGGGATTCTGCCCCTCTGCTCTGTTCAGGTGAGACCCCACCTGTGTCCAGCTCTGGGACCTCCAGCAGGACATGGAGCTGTTGGAGCAAGTCTGGAGAAGGCCATGAAGATGCTCAGAGGGCTGGAGCACCTCTGCTGTGGAGTCAGGCTGAGAGAGCTGGGCATGTTCACCTGGAGAAGGCTCCAAGGGGACATTYTGAYACCTTCCAGTGCCTAAAGGTRCTCCCAGAGGCWGGAAACAGACTTTGAACAAGGTTCTGGAGTGACAGGACAAGCAATAATGGCTTTGAGCTGTTTAATGYTCCAATTTTTAAAGGAACCTTCTCACTCTCATCATCTAGTTGGAACTAAATGGCTTTTAAGGTCTCTTCATTAAGAGATCAGTCCATGACTCTATGACTTTTGTCAGTCTACCATATTTCTGGCATGTGGAGATATTATATTCCACTTTACAGTATCTCAGAGTTATGTTTTAAATTGACAGTAATGTTTTCATCCTGATTTCCACTTTTTTGAAGGAAACAAAAACACCCCCAATTTATACTGCATTGCAGTTCCTTGAAGATGATTTGAAATGTCTGATTTCTTCTGGTCCCCAACCTGGCAGTTGTCTCCTGTTTCCCCCCCTCAAAGTGGGACAGAATTCAGGTGTCTGGTCAAAGGTAAATGGCACAGAAGAAGAAGAAGAAGGATAAAAGTTTGATCAGATGCAACTTACTTCTTACATTAGGCAACATGTATTCAGGTTTGAAAGGTACACAGAGCCAGAAAAGGTTTGGAATGCATTGGGAGGGATAATAATMAATACAGATATTTGTATTCTGCAATCAATGGAAGTTGTACTTTTAAATCAGGGTAACATTGATTCATGGATTGGGTTTTTTTTCCTAGAAAAGAAAACAGGTGTGAGGTTTTCGTGAAAGGGAAGCTGAATACTTTGACTTCTTTTCCTGTGCCTAATTTCTAATTGCTCTCTAAAGGCTGAGCTGCTTTGAGATCTCACCCTAAACTTTAGTTTGTGGAAACACTCCTGTTTCATMTATCTTGGTGTATCTATATTGGGGTTTTTCTATCTGTAAGAGATTGAAATGACATGAGGCATCAATTACAGTTCCAAATTCAGTCCATCCGTGCAGCCTGTGAATTTATTCAGCTCTAGCTCTGTAAGTCCTTGGAACACATTTTGGAAGGCAGCTGTTGCACARGCAGCTCTGTTTTCTAAACACCTGATTGAGCTAACAGCTGCTTACAGCTGTTTAAAAMCACTTAAGTATGGGCATAAAGACAGTGCATACACCTAGGTCAGCTTTGAATCATCCTTTAATTTTCCCTGATTCTCTTCATTCTAATTTTCCTGTTTTATATCTTGCTTGATGATCTCATTTSTGGGTTTTCTTCTTATTACTTGCTTATTTTCTTTCAAAAAGGCATGCCTAGATAGAAACCAGTCCATTTCTTTCAAGCAATTAACTCGTTGCTTACTTGGGTTAATGTCTTCATGGCATCTCTGCAGTGACCCAATCAGCTCAATTTTTATTTTCTTTATCTATTTTTAAACAAGGTTCTGTACTAGGTTTTTGGATGCTGCAGTGTAGTTGTATTCTTCAAAATTTTTCTCTCCATTCATTAGGCTCTCAACATGTATAACCCCAGGAGTCTTTGTGCAATTTGTTGTGCAATCTACACATAACAAAAATCATTGCAAAGAGGACAGGGAGCGCCTTGGATGGAAAACAACCACCCAAGGTTCCTTGCTCAAGGGAATACTGGAGTTAACAGGGAATTTTTGGTGATGACAAATTCAGTTGGTTACCAGTGTGGATTGCCCAGAACGAGCAAGAGACTCTCAGTTTTTGAGAATTAATTAGACAGAAATCTGACAAAAATGTCATCGTTGCATTTGCTGCTGCCGTGGGCAAAGGAAGGACCTTTCCATCAGCCAGTTTTCTGTGTCTGTGAAGGGGGCTGAAGATCCTTGAGGAGGGCTGGCTTGATGGGAATGAAGCTTGCTCAGGAGGCTCCCAGCACACCCTGGGATCAAACTCYCTCTTCAAAGAAGTTTTACAGTTAACCAGGAGCTCTCATTAAGGTGATGTCTGCAGCTTCTGTTGCCCTGACACACTTCTCAGCCCTGTAGATCAGAGACAAGTACGATTTGAGACTTCAAGTCTCAGATTTTTTGCTAATTGCCMGTCAGGGAACATTTACCTCACAGCTTGAATGTAACAGAGTATCATGAAGTTTGGATTAAAGAACACTCTTCCTCCCTCCCTTTCAGCAAGACAGGAGACACTTGGCTTTTGTGATCATTTGGCTTCTACTGTTTCTTCCCTTCTTCCCTTCCCCCTTTTATTTATTTAGTTATTTTAACTGCTGGGGAAAAAGCGCTGTAGTTATTTCTACTAGAAGAAAAATTAATCACTGTGGGTGGGAAAAAAAGCAAGATCTACTACAAGAGAAAGTTTGGACTTCAGGTAAATAAARGAAGCACAATGGAGAGAACATGTGGACATTATCTGATGAAGCTGAAAGCTTCACTAGATAGAACTAAAATAACCAAATAAAGAGAAATATGCTCTTCTTTTACCTCCAGCCACGAGGACACAAAAGATCAAGGAGGTATATTGACAGCAGATCCTAATTTACAACAAGAAGGTGGTATTAAAAAATCAATATTGAAGTCAATTTTGTTTATGAGCATCATCTAGTGGCTTTATCAGACAAATCTCAGAATGGATATGCAATTCCTTAGCACAGCAAGGAAATGCAAATTTAATGGGAATTACCAAAGACCCACCTCTCTTTCTTGATCCTGGGGCTGATGGAATATTCTATGACAAACTTGTATCCACAACRTATTTGTGAGCAAATTAACTTCACCCTGAGTTTGGGCTGCCTGCAAGTCGTCCCTGCCTCTGTGGCTGGGAAATGTCCATGGGCTGTTCTGTTCCTCCTGACACTGGTCACTCCCACACAAAAGTCAGTTTCTACACAATGGGAAGGCTCCATGGGGCAAATCAACACAGTTTCTAGTGAAAGGAAACAGACCCTGCTAGTACCAGACATCAGGATCTTCTCAGGTTAAATGCACCCTGGAGATGGGCATTTTTGTCTCCTGCCTACAGAGGAAAATTCTGGTGACCACCCCACACAGAGAAGCCTGGTGATGAGCAAGATGAACACCTACAACGTAGAGATGGGATTTCAGGGGTTATCAGCAATGTCCTTATGTTCCCTCCAGCAACACCAGTTCGGTGTCTGCATGTGCAGCCTGTGACTTTCCATGGAAAGGAGAACTGTCAAAGACAAATCAAACCCACCTCCTGTGGGTTCCAGTCCTCAAGTCTGTGTAGGTTAAGTTTTGGTGTTAAAAACATTTATGCTGGTTGAACAGGAGCTTTTTACTACYCARAGAGTGAGMACTGTTACTCTGCATGAAATTTGTCTGTGTCTGWGAGCCAGTTACTTGTTCTGGGGGAGAAATTCATAGCTGAGAAGCAACTCCTCCCTTGTGAGTACTCRCCTCAATCACTGCTCCAACTGCTGTCAAAACAACCCCTCCACTCTYGTCAGATCAGCCCTTCTGTTTATTTACCACAATTTTCTGATTTCTTGACTATTATGGGTTTAAATTGGGCAGCATCACTGCATGAGGGACTTYAGTATTTAAGTTAATAATCCATTTGATTCCCTCACTAGAAGATTTTCTGTTGCTCTGAGGATGTTTACGGTCTGATTCAGTCCATTTCTGTGCTTGCTGCAGTCACAGTCATGCCTCTGGCTTGGTCACTTTGCACTCTTTAGGCCTTCAGATTACCCATAAGCCTACAAGTGTTTTTAGTACTTCTCCTTGTAAACATCTCATTATTTCTCACCCTTATGGGCCCTGATATCTGAAGTTGTCCTCATTGAAATTTCATTTTAACTCTCCTCTAATTTTCTTTTGAAGAYGCAGGTCCTGTGCAGAACTAATGTTTTTAAAACTGTTAATTGTGCTGTGTGTCTTGGAAAAAAAATACACCTAACAACCTTCTTGATCATACTCCTTGGTTAGTTTTTTTTTTATCTGGATCTCAAATCCCTTGGTTACCCTATTAGGATGGAAGTAGTCCAAATTAGTGGTGTSTTGCCACTGTGATATGATCACCCAGTTAATTGCTGACAGGCCCTTAGAGATTGCTTGTTTTTTTTGCTGTAATTATTTCTTAGAACAATATTCCTGTCACCTTCAAGCTGTGTATATACACCATGCAACAAGSAAGTCTTTTAAATCTGGACAATAAAATACCCTTTACTTTTTCAACAATATTGACCTAACCCTTAGAMATGATTAAATTTTATCACTCACATTGTAGTTTTTATTTATGTATAGGAACTGTGCTTTTGCATTATTTTTGCATTCAGTATAAACACAGACAAATACACGTTGTGGTTGCAACTTGTGTTACATCTGACTAAAACTCATTAGCACAATTCCTTACAGAGCTTCAAATGGCAAGTTCTCTGCTCTCTGTCCTGATGTCACCAAGCCAAATTTGGTTAGCCCTTTGCCCTGCAAGAGGTCACTGGATGACTTAGTGATATTATTCCACGATTATTTGCATGGTGAACTGAATCAAAGCACAGCATATCTTCCTTTTGAGCATTTCCTTCCTCTGCAAATTGTGATGCAGGGAGAAGGAGAAAAGTAAAATGTCTTGTCAATTCCCCTGATCCTCATGACGTTAGATGAAGAAGACTGAGGGGAGTAAAAAATAYCTTTATTTCCTCTTTCATTCAATCAGTGTTATGGTTTTACATGTAATTCTTTACAGTTCAGTACAAGAACCAAAAGTCCTTGGAGAGAACTCCTGGCAGTGTGTTAGACTGATGCATCATTTTGGACTAACATTCCTTGGGATCTGCTCTGGATCACTTGGGGTTCACAGAGATTCTTCTCCAAACTTAGGTTATATATTTAGCTTCATCTTATTGTTGAGTATCAACATCAGAGCAATTCACTTGTGTTCCTCTTACAGGCAACAGAACTCTGACAGTCAGGGTGGTTAATGGAAACTGGGCTTTGATTCATCTCAATCAGAAGTGAATTTCTAAAATAGGTCAGATAAACCGTGCTCTGAAAATATGAATATTTCTCTTTTGATCACAAAGGAAGGCTGACTGACTGCCTCAGAAACAGACATATAGAGCTTTTTAAATTTGGGCAGGATGAATCACAGGGAGTTGTAGATGGAACAGTGAAATTGGGTATGATTCACCCTTCTCAAAGCAAAAAAGAAAGTAATCCATTTTAAATTGCTGCTGTGATTTCCAATAAAAATGATCCTTGAGTGTCATCACAGGGGAGACCATTCACTCCTGGTTTTTAACTACATGCTKTACTGTTGTATAGCTGGTGGATTTCTCCCAGATTCACTGCTGTCTCTMTTCCAGCATGGTTTGAAAAACCCAAGTTGTAACTGTTGGAAGTAACATCCTGAATGACCTCAGAGAACCCTGTATTTTGTGTACTCTTCCCCAGAAATAGACTTTCCATCCTCAGTGAGGTTGTCTTGTAATAGGAGGTGTTGCATCTGGGGATGGTGCAGGTTCTTTTGATTCAAGCAGGACATTTTCAATATTGTATAGTTTGGAGCTTTGAAAGCAACTGCTCTTCTCGCTCTTGTTCTCCATCAAAAAGGAGCTTTTTGATGAAAGGACTCTTTCTTCTCTGAAAATGTCAGTCACAAAAGCCTAAATGTTTTTGAACGTGCAGATTTCACCAAAACTGGGCTGGAATGATCTCTTAGTATAAACTGGGATGAGATCAAATGACAGTGATGTAAAAATACCTCAATAATCCAAATGCTTTTCTGGAATCTGGGTGGTGTCACTTCAGTTCCCACGGTGAGACCAAATAAGTACATAAACTTTCACACTCTGTACAGCTTAGGTGTGTGTCTGCTGCATACAAGTATCATCTATTCTTGAAATAGAACATAAATTATCTGTTCACAACAGCAGTTAACAACTCTTTTTTCCTCTGTTCTCCTCCTTACTGGCCCTGCAAGCAGTGGGATTCTGTACTTTTTCAACTGCTTGGGATGATGCACCAAATATTAACAATATGCAATGATATATCAAAAAGAAAAAGCTGCCTTTACCACTCTTTCAAATGCCATTCAAGAAAGGAAATGCTTTTACAGCAAAGTACAGAAAGTTGACAGTRCTTAAGGAGCACTGGAGAGAGTGACAAATAATTTACTAGCCTCAACTCCTGATAAATGGTGTATGCTTGTTCTGTTTGACCAAAATATAGCTTTGATATGAGTGGTTTTGGCATCTTACTGCCTTGTGAGAAAAATTACCCAGCTTCAGGTTTTGACTCAGGCAGATGCTCTGTGCCTTATACAGCTTTATGTTTTAGGAGCACCAGTCCTCATTCTGTCTTTAATCTGCTGCAGGTTTCAGTAGCAATGAGACACAATCCCCAGATAAAACAAAATAAAATGAAAAAAAGAAGTTAAAGGAAGTCCAAAGCATGTAGCTATTGACTTTTAAAGGATTTTGACTTCTAGAATGATGTGAATAGAATGGCATTAGCAGAATGTCACACAGCAATAAACAGACAAACACCACAAAGTCAGGGACTGTGAAGTTTCCCACATCAGCCTTCCCTCTATCTCCCAGCCACAGCTACCATGAGAGGAGGGAAAGTTGGATCTCCAGACTGGGAGAAAAGAGGACAGGTCTCAGAAAGTGTAAGGAAGAAGCACAAAGCTCATCTTTCAGATGGAGATTTCTCATAGCAAGCAAACTGCCTTCTGAGGGAGGCAGCCAGGGAGACCTGCAGGAGTTCAGCTCCCACCACCCCTCAGTAGCCTGCAAACCATCACCACAGTTTTCAACCAACCCTCATGTTTCACCTGGATTATCCTCAGAAAGCAGTTGCGGGATAATTTGTGTGTCATTTTCCCCATGATACGGGAGGTCTTTGGGACGCAAAGGTGAGAAAGGAAAAGAATCTCAGAGAGRTGTAGGTCCCCAAAATTTCCTTCAGATAAAGAAATCCAAGCTATGCTTTGCTTTTTAAGGTTTTCAGCATTGCTGATTTTGATTGTCAGCATTAAGGCACATGAAAGGTCCCCTGTTTTCATACCATTATGAACTGTTTTTTCCTGGAAGTCACATCCATTAAAYRTTGCTGACAGAAAACCAGCAAGTGCACAGGGCTGAGTGGGAAAACCAYKAAGCAGTATCCATTTGTTTTGTGTTTCATATACCAGATWAATTTTGAAAGCATTTATTTTCTCTTCATTTGAGTGGCCTCTTTTCAAGAGTATCCTTCCAAATCTTCCCATTTTTGTTGAGCTTCCCAATTAGCTTGAACTCACAACATCTTGAAAACAACACAAAAACACATTAAAGCAATTGYAATTTAAAAGAAGAAGTGATTAAAATAGTTTTAATTGAGGCTTTTCAGGAATTGCCATCACCAGTATTATTTCCTGTATTTCCTGTTGTTTCTCTGTTTATCTAAACAGAATTTTAAATTTCCATCTTCCAACTTCACTACCTCCCAAACTGGACTAAACAATCTTATTTCCAGAAGTGGCATAACTGTATTTACTGCTTGTGCTGCAGGTAGGGAAATGCTGCAGGATATATTAGAGTTTTCTATGGAAATTTTCATCATGGAACACTTTTCAAGGAAATCATTGGACTAGACTGTCAATCAAAGATTGTATTGTAGACCTAGTAGTTATTAACTTGATAATCTTGTTATCACTAAGAAGAAAGAAAATAGTTTCCCTAATCAAAAAAAAGATACACTTAATTTAAATTCTTGAAGTCTTGCATGTGTATGGAAAAGGCTTGCCTGAAATGGTCACTCATTTTCACAAATATATTTGAGGATCTTTTTTTGTTTTTTAAAAACTTGTTCGTGTGTAAGAAACATATTCCAACTGGAGATTGCCCCGTGAATCATTAAATGTGTTCTTGAAGCCCAGGCTTAACTGCATATTTGAATGTGGAAGTAATTAAATTGTGCATGCAAACATTTTAACAGTAGTTAGGAAAAAAATATTTCTTTTATGTTTTACCATGTAGACACATGCATAACTCTTTAAAATAGCTATGAAAAATTTTGACTTATGCTTATTCAAAAGTATATTGACTTATTTGACAAGTGTACTGACTTATGTCTAGAAACAAGTTTCAGCTATTTTGTTTTGCCTCTTTCCCTGTGTTCCATTCCAATAACAGCAAACATTTGGAATATTTTTCACTTTAAAAATGAGAAAATGCTGTGTTTTTTGTCCTCTGTCCCATAATGACACTGAAACATTAGGCTTCACGCTCTGGGTCACCTGCTCTCTGCTGTTTGCAGTTGCTGTTCAGATCAGTACAACATTTCCCTGTACTTTTACACAGAGCACTGCCATTTCCTTGAGACTTCCATCCTCTGACTGCTTTGCCCTTCCTGGTTTTCCCTCCAATCTTTTACTGACTTCCAGCTGTGTTTGTTAGTGCTTGGTGCTTATGTGGACATTTCCATATGCAAAGAAGGAACTGGGCTGGCAGTTACTGAATACAGGGGTGTCTCCTTGCACCTTCCAGGACATCTTAATGCAAAGAGAGGAGTGCCACCCTTATTTTCTAAGCCTTCTGATGTTTTCATTTTTGCAGTGGAGTTTTTCACAGAGTTTCATGTAAATAGTGAAATGTTATTGTAACTGTCTCTGTTGTTTTGCATTCCTCCTCCTGGGAGGAGAAGAACTCATAGACTGTTGGTTTGACCAGTGTGATTGGAGAGGTGGAGTCTTCACTCTCCAATTCCCTGGCTGTGGTTAAAAACCTATATATATCGAGGTCAAAAGTGAAACTGCCCCTTTTGTTCTGTGTTGGAAGATCCAAGTGTGTCATGTCATCTTTTCGTGTACTGATGCGATGTTGTAAAAATCACATTTTTATCATTGCACCTAGAAAKCATGGGAAGCTATTTCCAATGTAAACAAAAAATCAACCAACCAATGAAAAGAAACCCTAAACCCAAACAAAAAAAACTACCAACCAAYCAAGAAAAACCCCAAAACCAAACATGACCAATAAAAAACCAGACAGATTGTGCCAGTGTCCCCAAGAAGAAATAAATATATTTTGTTCTTTTATATATATGTAAATASATGAACATACTAGCTTTCTATGAACATATTTTTTGATTTATAAGACAAATTTATGTATGTTTATATACTTTCCCTTAAGACTATAYTAATCTTTGACATATTCAGCACTTAGTAAACTTTAACCAGAGTTCTAACCAAATGCACATGGAAACCCATTTTCCTCAATGTTTTTCACCTCTGTTTTTTCACAATACATCCAGATGGAAGAAGTCTGTGTTCAAAACTATTTCATATTTTCTTGTCAATATTCTTTTGCAGAAGTTACATTTATATAAAATTCAATGAACAGTTTGACAAACACAGCTGAAAACTCTTCCACATTGTACAACTTTACTTCTTGGTGTCTATTCAATAATTTAGAAGAAGCAGTTTGAACTGTGTAATTTTTTAGGCACAGTGACAGATAATATGTCTMATTTAAGAAAAATGGTGCTTTTTCCACCTGTGTAGGTCAGAAACGCATATTGATGCTTTTACATTGCAGCCCAGAGACCTGTCTCTGTTAAGTTGAACAGAAAATAATATGGTTAGAAATAAAAAAGGTTTTAAGTAGGCCCAATTGATTCGTCCTGTCAAGATTCCTAGTGGGAAAAAGAAAAGAAAAGAAATAATAAAGAGCTACTAAGTCAATATACTTTTTTTTTTTTTTTTTTGGGAGGAAGACTGCAATGCTCAAAACCTCATACCTTAAGGATTCCCAAGAAAAAGAGACTGAAGACTGGAAAAGTAGTGAAAGACTGAAATTTATCACAGGAAAAGTAATTAATATAGAGTACTACTTCCATGAAAGATTCCAGCCCGTGGGCTGAAGCAAGAATCTGAGCAGAGAGACTTATTTCTTCTGCTTTGTTGTGCCTATTTGTTTTGTTAGTTCTACATCCACCACAGTCAGTTTTTCTTCCATGTTCCCCTCATTTAAGGGAACACAAGATGCTGCCTAGAATTCATRCAGCCTGCCTGATCCAAATGGACAGGAGTCATGTGAATAGGGTTGATGTCAAGTGTTTTAAAGATGGATGTGTTTTTCTAACAGAATCCATCCTGGCTGAATTCCAGCTGAATCTACAGAAGAAGATAGTTTGTAGAAAATTGTTGTGCAGTCAGGCAGGAAATTACAGTTGGAGAGAATTGTTTTCCTGGCCTTATTTTAGACCAACTTCTCTTAAAATATTTAAGTTCCTTATATCTGAACAATTGTGGAATCCAATTGATTTTATTGTCACACATAAAGAAAATAGTGTGGATCTTTTCATCTGGCACCGCTGAGAGAGACGGGCAAACAGAATTAATATTTCTCACGTGGAACACCACACAGATGATTGTATTCCAAACTGGGCGATTATGATAATGACTCACCTGCAGTATTTGCATGAGATGCCTGTAATGGAAGCAACTGCTAAAACTCCAAGCTATCAGYTATCTGTGAGTGTTTAGAAATCAGAGTTTATTTTCTCTTCAGTCTCTGCAATTGCTTTTTCCTAAAATATAACCCTGAGGGTGCCTGCCACTCCAGCATTTGTGCTTTATTGACTGAAGTTTCTTTGTTTCTTACCCAGTTCTGAACCTGCATCCAGGCTCATATTGGCTCTCTGCACTGGCTTTATGATCTCGTTTGATAGCCATACACTCACTCCACCTTCAAAAACTCCTTTATATTCCCTGGACAGAGCTGCTCCCTGGGAGGTTTGGTCTGTGTCAGATTGTTGAAATTGCTGCTGATTCTGTAACTGCTCCCCARAATGTACCTCCTGTGTGTCCTGCCCCTTGCAGCGCCACCCCCTCACAGGAGAGAAGAAAGCTTTCTGTCTCAGTTCAGAGAAAATTGCAAGAAAATAAGAGCATAAAGCTTAGAACTTTATTCCCTGAGCCTGCAGACTTTACTTTCTGTTTGTTCTGTCCCTACTCACTGAAGCACGAATGCAAGAATGCTGAATTCCATGTGTGTATGTGAGGAAAAAGGATGYCTGCAGTTCTGCAATGGTTTGCTGTGCTCAAGTTTTTCCTTTATCCACAGAGCCTCTGATCTGGATACAACTGATGCCCAAAAGTGTAGGAGAAGGGAWTACAGGTGACCTCAGCCCTAATAAGTAACAGCTGTGTTAATTACCCAGTTCAGCCTCACTCCTGATGAGTCACAGCTATATCCAATAAAGATAAGTGGGATAAAAGGGAGTGGGTGAGCTGGTGAGGATCATGAAGGAGGAACCTTGAGGAAGAAGGGAGGTGGAGCTCATGAAGAAGAAGGATCCTGGGGAGAGGGAGAATGAGAGTCACTGCTGTGGGGTCAGTCTGAGTCTAATTAGAGCAGCTGTTGGAACCTGCAGTCACAGTCTGGCTGGATAAAAGCCTGCAGTCAGAGTCTGTAAGGGAAACCTACAGCAGGAGCTTGTTGCAGCCGGAGTCAGGATGGCTGTGAGCCGTAGAGAGGAGTAAACCAAGACCCTTTTCATGCTGTGCTAAACAAGAAGTCTGTGCCTTAGCTCGTTTCTGCCCTCTTATAAGAGGGCTGCTGCAACACAAAAGGTCACCTCTGTTCTCACTCCTAGTGTCTGACTTTGCCACCACCATCCCACATGCCACTGCGTTGTGTCTTATAAGGGACATTAGGACACACTTTAAGTGTTTCCTATTCCAAATTAAGAGATGGCATTACACAAATAAAAAATGCTGGGACAGCATGTCACTACTCCTGAGCAGTAAAAACTAGAATTTCCCCTTCAACAGGCTTTGGGCACTGTCAGTGGCAGGTTTTTGGGAGACAGGGCTGTCAAAGGGCAGCCACAGGTAACCATGGCCCGGATGTCTCCTTTGCCAATGTCCACAATGTTTGTGTTCAGAGTGAGCTGAACCATGAGGAGTAAAGTTTTCCATCCACCCTCTTTGATAGGCTGTAATTCATCCCAAGAGGCTTCCAACAGTTCATGAGACAGAGAATGRAATGAATATAGGCCTGCCAAAGGTGTGAAGACGGAAATAAAGATTGCAAAGTGCTTAGCAGGATGATGGAATTGTATGAMTAAAGCTGCTATGTAGCTGGCACTTTAGAATTTGACAGTCGGGGGCTTTTTCAATTAAGTTTTTTCCTGTTACTACCTTCAATGATGGAAAGCCATCTTTGTGATGAAAAAGCTASTTTTTGCTGTTAAAGAGAGAGACATGAATTTTTCCCCCAAACTGCAGTTTAAACAATGATATAAAAAGGAAGCTCCAGTCAGACCTTAGGATGGGACCCTCTAATATGCAGTGTGAGAATCACAGGTGGAAGTMAAAGATCAGCAAACATCACTGGAAAGGATCCAATCCTCTTTAGTGTCCAGGGCTAAAGATTAACATTCCCTTCATGATATCTTGGAGCAACTCAGCTGTCACAAAACCTTTCCTCAAGCTCCTTAAAGTTTGGTCCTGGGTACTGTCACACCAGGAGGTTTGGCRTTGCTGTGCCTGAGCCCAGACATGGATTTAGCACCTGGGCTCTTTGTTCCTGACCTGTTTTCTGATCTTTTTTTATTTCTACCCTTCTGGTTTTGCCTCCATTCAGCAACGCAGAGTTAAGACTTCTAAAGTTTAATTTGTGTTTGCCCAGGATACAGAAGAGCAGAGCTCTGATCTAATCTTGTGCTTCTCGGAGTTTTTTGCATTATTTACTTTGCAGAGGAAAAGAGTCTGAACTCTTAAGAGTAAAAAAAAATTCCAAATCTCTTTTTAATACTTGAAGTGGAAGTTGTTATTATTTCTTCTCTCTTCTTTTCTAAGCCATTATCCAGCACAGCTTTGCAAATGAGATGGTGACAGTTCATTTGCTCTGGGTAGTTGCAGCTTCTATCAATAGTGTTTTTATGAACAGAATAATAATTCASGTGAGACTTTAGAGTGTTTTGTGGTTATCTGTTTGTTTTCTTTCACAGCCAAACCATAGGTTTTACTTAGTTTCTGTTCTTGTGGATGGCAAATTACATCAAGGTAGACAACACAGAATGTGTCTGTCTATTGGCCTTTTTCTCTCTTTTACTTATTTTAACAGCAAAACATTTGACAGCACTACAATGGCAAATTAAATCTGAAAAAAAAAAAAAACCAAACCAAAACAGAAACCAAAAACTCAATCTTTAGCAAGAAAAGGAAAACAACAATTTATCTTTTATTGGAAAATAAAATAAATGGAGACAATATAACAGAGCTCCTTCCTTCTATGTTCTGAGAGCCTTGATTAAAAAGGATGGTGAAGTGGTGGCAAATAATGAGAAGGAAAGGAAGAGTGCATTAGATTTGTATTATTCACATAAATATGTATTATACATCCAAAACATGCCTGTTGGCTGAATACAGAATATAACACAACATAGCAGTACTCTGATCAATTTTTCACAAATAAACCCATTCTTGTTTTTAAGCCTGAAACTCTAAACCTGGTGCAGTCAGTCTCAAACAGATTATTCCTTATTGCTTGGATCAGGTCAAGAGAGTCCAGAGGAGTGCTTGATCACACCAGAAGAAAGTTTCTGCCACTTTTTGTGTTCTCAGTAGATTTTCCTGTGCCAGGTGAGTGCCTGGGTCTTCACATTCAGTAGACACTGGCCTAAGCCAGTCTCCAGAAATTGAGGCTGAACTGCCTCAGTGTCATCCTGCTGAGAAGAATTCTTTACCAGGAATTTAGCCATTGGCCTACAAAATGAAATGACCCAGCCCATCTCTTTTGGGGGTCTTTTTCTACTTAATTTTATGTTTAGACTAAATGAAAGTAATTGCTTCTTTTAGACATGATTTCACAGAATCACAGAGTTGGAAGGGACCCACAAGGATTGAGTCCAGCMGTTACTCCTGCACAGGACCAGAGAGGAGAAATTTAATGAAAGAATTCAGATCTACTATTTAATCAGTAAAAGCCCAGACCAGCAACCCTTGAACTATTTATATCACCCTTTGCTCATTTGTAAGAGTTCAGAAAGAAAAATGTTAGAATTCAAATCTGAATTATTTAATCAAATTATAAATCCATATTGGCTGAGTTAGAATTCAAACCAGAAATTTTTCATTTAAATTCATCAATTTTTCTCAAAAATTACTGTCTGAAATATGTGTACTCTAAGATGAGATATTGGTGCCTGTGAAACCAATGTCAGAACTGTTATTGGCTTTATTGGCACTGGAGTTTTCATTAAACCCAGCTGCCCCACTCTGTGCTAATTTACTGGTGGATCTGTTCCATATATTTTATTTATGATTTTGATTTTTAAACAAATTCTGTTATGCCCCAGAAGTCCCAGAGCTTTACACTTAGCTGCTTTCTGCTTTTCAGGGCCAGTACATTTTAGCATTCCTGAAATATCATCAGTCTTAAGACAGTTTTTATCCAGTCAAATTAAAATAGGAAAGGAATAAAAAGGAGAACTTCTAAGTAACATATGTCATATACTTCAGATGTAATTCTTGCAACACCTACTGAACTAATTTGGGATTTATTTATTTGCTTCATTTTCCTGTTACCTTTTTTCCTCCTTCTGTTCAGGGAGGACTGTCCTGCTCTCCTACAAACCAAACCAGCTCTATTGTTTGGTGCAGACATTTGCTTCTTTAAAAGAAATTGTCCCTTCTGATGTTTATGTCATGGAGAAAAAAAAAAAAGATTTGTTTTGTGGAAGGTTGATGTACATTCCTTGTTTCTTAGTGCCAACCCACAGAGCCAAAGCAAACTGGGATATATTGGAATATGTGCTCATCCACCATTTCATCTGCTKCATGCTGTGGCATGATAGAGAAATGTAATTTTGGGTTCTAAATTTTCTTTTCAAACACTGTATGTAAATGCRGTCATAAATATGCATCAAATGGAAACAGGTCATCTCTAAGATTTAAGGCACCAGACAGCCTGAGCATATTGAGCTACCTCATAATAGAGAAATGAAGGTAAATTAAGAACAGGTAGCAATTCAGAAAGTTAAAAATAAAAAGTCATCCGAAGTTTAAACCTCTTGAGAAGGCTTTGAAAAAGCTAACAATAGAGCTCCTGTAAAACRCAACAAAACAAAAATAGATGCTGTAGTTGCTGGATAAAAATAGTGTAGATTTAATGCTTCTTCAAACAGATGGCTGTAAAACTTGAGATGACAAATTATGATTTGTTCAGCCCAAAAAGAAGTCTTTCCAAGGGCTCTGTGAATTGTGATAACAGCGTTAGAGATGACCTTGAGACGGGTTCAGATATCTTCAGATTTTTTTTCTTTTTGTGAATTGAAATCTAGTATTAAAAAAAAAATAAACCAAAATAAAATTAAAAAAAAACCCAATTAAATTTAAGAATTTTGGATTGCCTTAGAACTTTACTAAGATTTAATTTCTTGTCCTACAAGTAGTGGTAGGGGAAATAGAAGAAATATTGTCTTTGGTGCATTTTAATTCTTTCAGTGTAGTATTTTCAGTCAGGGCTCACCATGCTCATTATTCTCCAAAAGCAGCAGCCCCCCACTCCACCAGAGAATTTGAATTTATTTCATGCTGGTGTGTCACYCTTGTTTCAAACATGTAGGTGGAGGAAGGAATGAAGTACCCATCCATATGTACTTTTGTTTTCAGATGTTGCCATACTTAAAAGTGCAAATCCATTTCTTGAACACAGACAAATACATATCAACCTTTTCTGAAGACTTTCCAGAATGAGTTTTCCCACCAAAATTATCTGTAAACAGGCTGGTTGATAGAAATAATGACCAGCAAAGCTTTTAAKACTCCCTACACCAGTGCTTTGCCAATGGCCTTGCAACAAGGATTCCCTAAGGAACTGTCTAAATTATGGATGTGATTCATTTTGTGCTGCTCCAGCCATATTTTGCTGCAAACCCAGATTGATTTAATTGTTGTATGAGACTGAAATAATTTAGTCTTAAATGTAACCTGTTATCTGTAAGTTAATAAGTTAATAAAATATGTTCAGGTGTCTGTTTTATTAAAAAAACCCAACCAAAAAAACAAAAACAAAACCCAAAACAACAAACACTTGTAAAATTAACCTCTGTCATGCATGGATTTTCCTGTTTTCAAATTAAATAAGTTACAATAATGATTRTATATATACAAACAGCTTAATGTTTCTATAGCAACTATCTTTTTTGCAGAAAGCTTTACAAGCATTAATTATTATTAATAATATTTATTATTCTTGTGCCTAAGGAATAACCCATCTCATGGTGTCCAACAAGTTAAAAAAAACTGAATTATTGAGGCTGTGTAAGGATGAGAGCCAGGAAATCCTTAGACATTTTGGATAGATGGTCTGTATTATTCCTGAATTTTACCTTTTTTGGGCAGTGATGGAATAAGAAGGGTTTTAATTAACTTGGGARTTGATTTGTCTCTGCTGTAGCAGGCTCTGATAGTGTGTGTGCTCAGCAACACCTCTCCCTATGCTAAGCATTGGTCTCTCCATTCAAGGAAAAAATAACAAAGGAATCAGCTGCTGTAATATATCTCACAGGCCTGAATTTAGTGCAAATTGAAGAGACAAGGTAAGGAGTGAAAAGGGTAAGGTAAATCAGATGAAATAAATGGATCTGTGAGACCAGAGGAGGGACAGGTCTGGAAGAAACCATCATTCAGCACAAATTCCCAAGAAAATTGTTCCTTATCAGCTTCCCATTTGTCCTTCCTTGGCTGTGAAATTTGATTCTGCTTTYTGAGTCACATCCAGTAAATAACTTGTTGCCCTTTTCCTATTTGTTCACAGCACTAACTGGAATGGAAAAGGCATCTTGGTAGAAAATGAATTGCCAGTGGAACAGAATGTGGGCTGCAGTATATTACAGATGTGCCTTGTCTTGTTCACTAAGCTGCAGTATTGCCCTGAGATTGGAATGTCTGAAATTAAAACTCTGCCAGCRTATACTTTGTTTTTTCTATTTTAAGAACATGTGGAGAAATGATTTTTCAAGCAAGTGCTTGTTAGTGACAGCCATCCAGCTGCCATGAGAGATGGGAGACAATGTATTTTCAGAACATGAAAATGGCTGTGCTAATGAGTCAGGCACAAGTTTCATCTTTGGATCAGTATTGTGTCTCTGTGGTCAAAAKCAGATGCCAAAGGAAAGGTATAACAGGGACAACGTGATGGGAAATAAACACACTGCTAAATGTTTCAGTACATTAGAAAAAATTCTCTTGCATGGCCACAGGAGCAGCTTCAGCATCCAGTTCCCCAAAATCCCCCTACTAGTATTTCAGTCAAATGTTTTGTGAGAAAATATCCCCATGATCCAATTAAATGTACTCTCTGTCCAGCCAGCCACATAAAAATAAGATTCCTTGCTTTTAAATACAAACTGTGAATGAGAGTTCAATGTGAGATATGCTTTCTAAAAGGGCAAGTTTTGTTCTAACAGACCTGAGTTTAGTACATTTATTTTCTGGATAAATGTACAGTCAAGTGCTGAGGAAATATGGCACCCTTTCAGATGGTTTATAAGTGGTGAGTGAACTTGTGCAGCCCAATTTCAARTCCACTCCAGCTTTACTGTGTGGCTCAAATTTTGTTTAATATAGACTGTAAAGAAAGGGACAGAAAGGTTGTGAGCTGGATCTTGCACTGTCACTGAGTCTGCTCACCAAAGGGGACAAGGATAAGACACAGGTCACTTCCCCGAGTCTGCTGACTCCTAWATCTGCCCTCTGCTTGATGGCCAGGTAAAAAGCAGCTGCTGTGGCAGCCAAAGTTGGTCTGGTTATAAAATCAGGTATTGACATTCTGCTCACTTTGTCCTCAATCATATCCCTGGGATAAAGCAGTAAAGTTCAGAGAAGAAAATGTGGTCTAGAGGGATCAGTGGGAGTTTCATCACTAACTAAAATAGTGACTGAATTTCACCCTATCTTCTTGGCAGGACTTGTGTCTATGTTAAGCCTGTATGAAAATATAAAGCCTGGCTCCTGTTAGTTTGTCACAGGAATGGAAAAYTCATCAAGGAAGAACACTGATGTGAACATAGCTTAACTATTCTTGAACTAGTTAGCCCTTGTCCTGAGGGGGGAATGCAGCTTGCAGGATGTGAACTGGCTTTACCAGCCAGCTGGGACAAACTGKTCCAGGAGATGTCCAAAAACACCCCAAGGAAAACTGCTTGAGAGAGAACTCTGCTGCTGTYTCAGGGCCCAAAGTGCTGAGATGGCTGTGCACCTYCTGGGSAGYAGTGTCAGGGTGCTGCYCGTTCACTGGRCCCAARGGGTTGTCCCCRAGGTWGTTGSTGATGTGCTTTTCCCCTTGGGAGAGCTCTTTGTCATTGCTGTCTTCCCCTTGGGACAATGCTTTCTTGTTGCCCTCTTCTCCTCAGGACAACACTTCAATATTGTCRTCTTCCCTTTGGAACAGCTCTTGGTGTCCCTTGTCTTCCTCTTGGGACAGCTTATTGTCATTGATTTTCTTCCCTTGCCTGAGCCACCAGGGGCAGTTACCTTGCCTCTGTTTTTCCTCCTTGGCCAAGGCCCCACACTGGGTTGGGAAGTTTGCTTCCAGCCAGTCCAGCACCCTCTGATTGCTGGGGATTTTCTCCAATTTCTGTAGMACTGGGCTGGCTTCCCTGAGCAGGAGCAGCGTGTGCTCTGCATGGGCTGGGCGCCTCATGTTCAGCTCCTGTGGGGGTTATCTCTGGGACAGGGTGTTCAGATTCTCTGCAGGCTTTGCAGGCAGTGGCAGAGATGTGCTGGGAGGGTTTTACCTCCCCCTCTGCACACAGGACTTTGCTGGGTCCTGCTCTGATGCTTCCCTACTGCTCCATGTCCCTGGAAGCCAGCCCAGAGGAGCTGACACAGGCCTGCCATGTGCCTGCCCCTGCTCCTCTGTCAGCCGCTGCCAGGGCCTCTGGAGTCCAGTGGAGACCACAGAGGAGACTCATACAGGGATGTGRCTCCTGTGCACACAYGGSTCTGCTGGSATGTGCAGCTGCCCACTGGGYTCCTTGTCTCCAGCTCCTGAGCAGGCTCTGTCTCATGGAGCAATGGCTGTGCTGGGTCCTGCTGTCCCAGGGCAGCTGGCACAAGCAGGATGTGTTCCCAATTCTGCTGGGCTGTGGCTGCTSTCTGGGCCTCTGCATCCCAGTGGAGGCCATGCAGGAGACTCACACAGGAATGTGGCTCCTGTATTTGGTGTGTCTCCTGCACGTGCTGTGGTGCAGGGCTCAGGCTCTGAGAGCTTGTGGCTGTGCCCCGCTCAAGGCAATTGCCTCAAGGGTTGGGGTTTGCCTTCTCCTCCATTGCCATCTCTGTTCTCCTCTGCAGCAGAGCTCTCCAGGGAGCTGTTTCCTCATGGGGGAGCAGAGTGGCTGTGCTGGGAGGAGATCCCTGGGGGGCAAGGCAGTGACACCCTGCAGTGACACAATGGCCCCTCCGTGCTTATGAGGCCTCACATCACCAAGGGGCCTTGGAAGGTGCCTCTGTCACAAAGAACCWCTGCCTGAAGAGTGGAACCACTCAGATTTGGCTGGAAATGGCTGCACCCACAGGGCTCAGGCCCTGGACTTCCAGACTTGTAGACCCTGCTGTCCCAGTGTCCCATGATGCTCTCAACGCAGTCCCAACACAACATCCTGATCTCCGTGTTGGAGAGCCCTGGCTGGGAAGGCCGGGTGATTTGGTGCAGGAGCCGCTCTCCAAATGGACACAGCCAGGGGCTGTGGGCAGTACTCCATGTGCAGCTGGAGGGGAGGGATGAGGGGTGTCCTCTCAGGGCTCTGCCATGGGACTGGGGATCTTTAATGTCATTATCAATGCCACAGAGTGGSAYTGAGTGCACCCCCAGCACCTTTACAGCTGACAGGAAACTGAGCTGGACAGGTGACACAAGTGAAGGAAGAGACCATCCAKRGGGACCTGGYCARGCTTGAGCAGTGGGACTGCAAGAACCCAGYGAGGTTCAACAAATTCATGYTGACAGGGCAGGTCAAACACAGTAAGAATAGTACAAATATTCATCCAGACAGGGACACATATAATGCACATACGTATCATAGGAGCACGTTAAAATAGCACTTCTCAATTTGTCAAATCAAGAGCTCAATTTAGTTTCAGTTTTCTCTACTTTTTGACCTCCATGGAGCCATTTGGAGGAATCCATCTTAAAAACAAACTTGGTAGTTGAGATCCAATATCTATGTTTCCGGTCTGTGGCACAAGCCAGTAGCAAACCTTGGGAGTTTGGCCATGAGAAAAAGGTGGTATTCCCTGGAATGCGCTCTTGCACGGCTACGTTTTAGGCTTTAGCCTCTTGTGGAGCCACAGTTGATATTTTTTACTCTGAAAATGACCTGCTGTTGTGATCAGAAGAGTTACCATGGAGGAACACAGGGTTAACCTTGAGTGGTTCAAGTCAAGCTCTGYGTAGYTGCAGGAAAATGTTAAAATCCATAWTTTCAKTCTCAATCTAATCTGGCACATMAATTCTTCAATGACTACTCCCTCACTCAGAAGATCTTTAGTGTGCAGCTGGGGATGTTGCACTCTAAGGRGATATCTCTCCTAGAAATAATACGRAGTGGAAGATTGCCTTATTTGGACAATGGTCCAAGCAGGGATTCATTGGACCAGATGGCCAGAGCTGTGCTAGACACTCCAGGGTCTGTAATTATGGRCTGGACTGAAGCTGCCAGTGCTGTCTATAGATGTGTTTAATTTTTCCTAATGCATATGCCCACAATAGGTTATGCAAATCACACCACTAAGCACCCGTTGTTCCCCATCARCTCTTGGGAGAGTAACTTCTGAGGTAATTACACAGATAATAGGAATGCTGCTGCCATAGACAGAACGTCCAAAACGTGGACAACTGCTGCACTCTTTCAAAATTACAAAAAAGCCCAGGGTGACGGAAATCAAATTTTTGACTCCAACAAATATAACCTCTGTTACTGCTACACCTTCTGAACCTCACAAAAACAAAACGTTTTTCTGCATTTACTTTTACTGTGCCAGGTATATGTCTTACAAAGTTGGGTTTTTTTAGTGTACTTTTCTAAACTTGCAGTAGTTTAGGCTGTCTTGAGAAGAGGGAGTTTTATGGTCAGYCTTCAAATAAGGTTATTTTTTTTCCCATTTAGACTTTGAGACTACTGTTAAAAATACAACATTTTAACCTACCTTCTGGCATCATTCATAAAGATTTAGTTTTATGCATAGAGCGAGTATCGAGCTACACTTCAAGAAAAATTGTTATAATGCTTTCTCACATACAGAAATAATAGAAAGATGAAAATAACATYGAAGTAAAACAGTCAAGGAGAACAAATACTTTTCAATGTGTATATTCAGACAAAAAGTAATGAGTTCAGCTAACTGGCCTCCTTTAGGGTGAGTCAAAATTTCTTCAGTCAGAAATGATCCCCTGAAAAAATGTCAATAACTACTAAATAAAGTTGTATGACAGAGATGAAACTACTTAACGCCTTTGGTGTAAAAGAAGCCATTACTTAGAAAAGGACCCAAAAAACCAAAAGAAAACCCACATATGTAATATATGCTTTCTGGTATTTTTCCATCCTCTAGGATTTTCAATCAACGTTTTGCTATGTCACTGATGTGCCATAAAATGTCATAATTTTATTGATCTAATGTCAGGTCGATGGCACAAGAAAGATTTGAAATGACAACTCGAGTAGAGGGATTGTTAAATTTAAACTGATATGTTTGCCTTCCTGTCAAAACAGTGCACGATCCTTCAGCTCATCAGCCACCTGCCTGAGCCAAGCTGACTTCAAACAGCAACGCTTCGATCAATATTTTTGGAAACAAGCTCTATTGTTCCCTTGAGGCTGTTGGTTCTGCTTTCTCCCTGTCACACTCTCTTCAAATCTAAATATCAGGTTATGAAGATACTTATTTSACCTCAGCGTGGCCTTTGAGCACGGAAGGTGCATGTTGATGCTCCTCATCTGAAGCTTAGCTCACCAGCAAATAAACTGAACAGGTAAAAGCTGCTAAGGAGAAATCATTTGCTTAGAGATTGAGTTAAATTTTTCACAGTGTATCAGCTTGTAAGAAATTAATCACAATTATATGGTATTTGCTTTTGATCATCTTGAAACGTTCTAGCAGAGGTCTCTGTTCTCTTTGAGTTTCTCTATTCTGCTCCCACCAAATTTTTCTCAGATACATTGACTGGATTCTTCTCTATAATCTGCTTTGTGGAAAAACATCCTCAGAGGTCTTTCTAATCAATGGTGGAAAAAAGGTGTAAACTCTTCTGTCAGCAAATAACAAAATAAGCTAAGAAAGCACAGTTCATTCCCCATTTTACTTTTGTCTTCAAATGTCATCACACAGAAAGAAAGAATGGAAAATAAATGTCTTCATTTTGACATTTTTAACTGAAGTGTTTTCATTAGTATTTCAAAATGGTTTTGTCTGAAAATGCATTGACATTCATTTTTAAAAGACATCCAAAGAAGAGAAAATATTTAACTTTGTCTGGGAAAAAAGTGTTCAAACTTACTTTAAATTTGCTGAGAAAACAATGGAAAAAAAAATCAACATGAGTTAAACTTATATTTTGTTTATTTTTTCAAGGCAACTAGTACAAAAGAAAAATCTATACACATTAGTCATATGCTTCAGAAAATGAGAAACTCACTCAGCCTGCTTTTCTTTAGCTCAACACAATCTTCTTTGAGACCATCAACCTCATGAGATTATTTCTTCCACCAAGGCACCTCTACTGTCTTTATGAGCCAGCTCACCTCGTTAATGAACTACCAAAAAAAAAAAAAAAAAAAAAAATAAAAAAAAAAAAGGAAAAAAAAAAAAAAAAAACCAAAAAACGAGAACAACCATCACATTTCAGGCTTGAAGAGCAGAAAAACTCTTTGGAGTGAAGAAAATAGCCACCAGACTTGTGAGAAGTTGTACTTGAGATTCTTTCATTCTGTGAAGCTCCACCTGGCAGATTTCCCYGTGTCCAGCAATGTGTCTGAGCTTCAGGTTTTTCCTCTAATGTGAAGTCAAAATAATCCAGAAACGTGAGGTTTGGTTTTCTTAGGAACAACTGAAAACCTTCCTTCTGTTAAGTGAAAGCATAGAAAAGGCATTAAATATTTGTGGGTTTGGGGATTGYCCAGAGTGGGAACAGAATCACASAAYCACRGACTGGTTTGGGTTGGTAGGGACTGTGAAAAGAACCTTGTTCCAAACCCCTTCCATGGTCAGGAGCAACTTTCACTAGACCAGATTRCTCCMAACYCCRTCCAACCTGGCCCTGAGCACTTCCAGGCATGGGTCAGAAACATCTTCTGAAATTATCTTGTTTAATTCCTTAGTTTTCAAATGGAACAGTAAAAAAAGGCTCTAGGTAGTATTGATTGTGTTTTGTCAATAACCTGACATGAGAGGGGGAAAAACTGCCTATTTCCAGGCAGAGATAATTTTAAATAGATGGAAGAACCTAGAAGAAGATGCAGGAACTGGTTCTAGGAAGAGGCTTCACAGAACAAGGTTACCCTGTGCCAGCAGCTCTCACTGTGGACACGTGTGAGAGACAGGGAAGCAAAAATCAGCCTTGCACAACCCTCAGGGGCACAATTAATGTTATCATTCATCAGGGAGCAGCTGGCACAGGGAGTWGTTCTTCCCTCAGAGATGCTGTTGTTATTTCCTCCTGAGTGTGGTCCCACACTGTTCCTGTGCTGTGGGTGATCCAGCACAGCTTCACTCCTGGGTGAGGAAGCAGGGAGCAGCTTGGATGATAATGGACATGTTATGTGAGAAYCTGGCATTGTGGGGTTTGTGGTAGGGCTACAGCAGGAATTTGGATGAGTTTTGGAAGAGAAGTAACTCTTCTCTGTGCTTACAACTACCCTTTAACTTCCAAAGCTGTAAATGGATGTTTTCAGGTCTTATTTTTGGAGAAATACTTGACAGTGTGCCAGAATTATGACTTACATCCTGCAGCACCTCATCTCTCCTACATGAAAATTGGGGAAGTTTCTGTCTCAGCAAGGTGTGTGTTGTATTTCTGCTTGAAAGAGATCTTGCTGTTATTTATAACACTGAAAGCCTAGAACAAAAATAGACCAAATAAATCACTTACACTAAACCAAATAAATCACTTATATAAAAGTCTTTTGATGTATTACATAAGGCCTTTTCCTCAATTTCTAATTCTAAAACTAGAGGCACATGTACTTGTACTCTTTTATTTTGTTTCTAGTTTTTCCCAGTCACTCCCTGTTTTCATGATATATTTTCTAAAGGCTTGTGATGACAGGCACTTACAGCAAGAGCATTGCTCATCCGAGAAAACAAAGCTTAGCTGAATTCTACTACAAAGTCCCTCTGCATGTGGCCTTAGTTGTAGCAGCAKCAAAATTAAAATGGGAAGTAGAGAACCACAATTAGAAATGCAGTAAAAAATCTTGAGACAGCACTCAGGCTTCAGTTCTCAACTATAAACTAAAAATATCAGCAGAACAAATATGAGTGCGTGTATTTGGGGGGAAAAGCCCCAAAACTATCCCTGGAAGAGGAACAGGGTCAAAAGAAGAGGGGGAATATGGAAGGTTGCCAGGATAGGAAAAAAAGTGAGGATTAATTAAATGTACAGGGGGCTTGTTCCACCCAAGGAGATGGGACAAAATAAACCTGAGGAACAGMAAATGTTCTGTTTTGTGTAAGTGGCAGAGTTGACGAGGACTCTTTCTAACCCAGCAGTGTGAAGCCCTTTCTGAGTGAGGAGCTCTGGGAAGCAGGTCCCAGACTGTCAGGGAGGACCTGGACTGGGATCCACAGTGGACACAACCTCTGGAACAGGGATACAGAGGGACTATGACTTTGTGGCCAAGGCTGGGTAAGCAGATTGCTGGGGACAAGGGGAGGATGTTGTGCCAGAAGATGGGACAGAAGCCACGGGAAGGAGAATGGCTGGAGGAAGGTTTCAGGAGGAGATTCAGCCCATGGTCTCAGCTGGCAGTGCAGTGCAGTCACTTCCACTGCAGCCTGGTTCACAACCCAAACCCTGCCAGTCAGGTGCTTTGCTGTCARCTTTTTCTGGACAGTAAATCCTTGCCTGAGACACTCTGCCCAATAAACATACTGCAGCAGAGAATTAAGTCATAGAAGATTATGGGGCGTGTAACAGATCAGCTTTAAAATAAGCCCCATTGCCATTTTAGCAGGAAAATGAGAAAGGGTTCCATCGAGCCAGATCAAAGATCCACTRAATCCACTGTCCTGCCTCTGGCAGTAGACAGTACTGGATGTGTAGGAGGAGCAGACCCCTCCACTTGGTGACACAGGTGCATGCAGACCTCCATTCAGCTGCCCCCACATGGAGGTACTTTTGTTTTTAAGATTCCTGCTTGGCCCTTTGCTGCTACAGAAAGCTCAGGCAGGTGGGAGCCATGCAGACATCAAACCCTGCAGGTGCCTGTGTGTGGCCAGGGAACTGAGACACTGAGCTCTTTAAACTCAGCTGACAGGACCTTCCCTGATAGCAGTGAGGACCTGGGGCAGCTGGTTCAGATGGAGAACTCTTCAGAGCATCAGGAACAGGGCAGAGCAGATGAAGGCCATGTACACGTGAGCATTTTATTCACTGCTGTTATTATTTTCCAAGAGTTTCTGTCTCAAGCAGAAACTCAGTGCCAGTGAACCTCACAAGTCATCATCAACCTGGACACAATTGAGTTAGCATGGCTTAATGAGCTGGGACTCATCAGCTGGACTGTGGTAATTGAGTGCCTGTATACAGCATGCACAAATAAAATGAATTAGCCTAAGGGTTAGGGACAGGGATTTAAGGTTCTGTGTCTTATTTTGCATCTGGGAAAAGACAAAAATGCAGACAGGTGAGATGCTRCAGCTCACCTGATGAGCACCTCTCACTTACTAAGCCATGGTTTCCCACTGCTATTGGATTATAGCTCTGCTCACTCTTTCAGGGGAGTACATTCCCTCCATTTTTAAAAACAAATGAATCATTGAAAATTTATTCAAAGCAGGGATGTGGCCCTTTGGATCTTTCTGACACAGAGAATGTCTGTCCCTGTGTGCACTGTACCCTCAGGAATAAAGACATGATTTACATGTTCGTAGGATTAAGGCTTTGAAGCACATTTTTGAAAGAATGAATGTCAAATTGCTTGGAAGGTTCATGTTAACATGGGAGTTCTATTTTAAAAAAAGCTCTTCAAAGTTGTTAAAACAGAAAATTCCTTTCTATTCCTTCCATGTAAATGTGATCAGTTTGGATAAGCCAAACATGTGGATTAAAGGCTAAGAAATTCTTACAGAGATGAACCTGGTGCTTCTGCACTTGAAGCTTATGCAAAAATGCAGAATTTTACTTTTTGCCCTTGTTTTTCTTGTGCCACCCCCTCTGTCACTCTTCCACCTTAACTGCTGGTGAATAGCCAACTCCTGCAAGGCAGAATTACTTGTTTTGAGTCTTATCAGATAGATGAGAATTCAAAGGGCATATTATGCTGAAATTATTGCCATGAATGTGAAGAAGAATGCATGTAAATTCAGCTGCTTTGCAGGTGGTATGACAGGTTCATACTGTGAGATCTGCAGGTCATGCCTTGGTAGATGGTTCTGGCACTTCCTGATGCCAGTCCCAAGATGTTTGTGAGSAAAACATAAGAAAAGCTGTGGAAAAAAAGATGATCAGGACAAGGAACATAGGGAAATGTTCTCACCCCTGCTTGTTAGGCAGAGGTTTGCTTTTGAGCTGGAATGTGAGAGATTACTTCCCCTTTAAAGTGCTTCAATATCCTTATTATAAATACTGACTTTCACCCTTTTCCAAATAAACATTCACTTTCCTTATCTTTGCTTGGGTGATTCAGTGCTCAAGTTTTAAAAGTGTTCAGTATTTTAAGAGGGCAGGAGGAAAACACGAGGTCAAAAGACAACAGAAATATTTAATGAAYATTTTAACTCATGGGCTACTGCTTGCAGTGTTTAGGAGCTTACAGATATTTTCTAATACTGCAATGTATACCACATAAGTTTTATTTAATAAATAGTTGTGTCAAAAATATTTTTAAGTTTAAGTTAATTTACAAAACGTTATCTTGCAGAAACCTATTGGCCAGCATGGAAGAATGTATTACAGGAGAAATATGCTGCTCTACTCAGCAAATGACAATGCATATTTATTTAGAATGTGTGTGCTGAGAATAGTGTTCATTTTAGAAAATTACTTCTAGATTTTGATGTCTTCAGAGTGTGTGTGTAGATTATTTTTTTTTATCCAGAATTTCTAAATCAATGACTATTGAGCATTTAAAAATATTTTAATGGAAATATTTATGTGTATGTCTTAGTATGTCTACRTAATTTACCTGGTAAAGAAAAACCTTTTGTAAAATGCAAGCTTTGAGCAGCACTAATGGAGTTAAGTTTTAGAAACAGGAGATTTCCCTGCAGTTCCATGAAGGCAAGGACAAGAGAGAAATTTTCTGAGTGGCATTAAAAAAAGAAATAAATAATCAGGTTGCTCTTGAGTATTTATATATAAAATAATATAAAACAAACAAACAAACAGGTTGCTCTAAGGTCACAAAGGAATGAGACAGTTAAAACCCCATCAATATGGAAACAAAGACTGAACACAGAGCCAAGGCTTGTTTCCTGGGCTGGATGTTCAATAGACCAATACAAYGTGGAATGGAATAATTCAAATGCAATATCACCCTCTTAAACATTTACTGACAGCACTTAGCATCCTGTGATCCCTTTCCATCAAAAATACAGGCAACAAGAACAGCTATTAAATGCATCAACTATTGAGTGCAGTCCCCCTCTGCCAGATTGACACAAGGTTAGATGAGTTATTTACATATTCTGTCAGGATGAAGCACTCAAATAAGCCACATATAGAGAGAGGCTGATGCTTCTGAGAAATAGATTAGTTGAAAATGCCAATTAAAAAAAATTATTGAAATATTCAATCTAATGAAGCTGAGAAGAAATACTTGGAAAACATGAATCTTTCCCCTTATTGTAGCTGAAATGTGAAAAGTAAATCAGCTTAAGAGGAAAACCTGGACACACACCGGGATCCTATGTGAGGGATTATTGTAGAGCAGAAAAATCAGCAGCACTCCTGTAAGGAATCACTATTTCCTTCRGTGCTGCTGTCTGTCCCCAGCCTTGCCTGCAGAGTGTGTGGACACTCACAGGAGCTGGGTGCTGTGCTCAGCAGTGCAAGATTCATGAGGGCACATGTATGAGGAGATACAGGGGAAAAGCAGCTTCATTTTGTAGCCCAGTGATGCAGCAGCTCCCACGGGGTTTAGTTGTTGTTCCTGATGTTGTTCACATGTTTTATTCAAAGACTATTTAATTCAGAGTTGATGAAAGAGTTGGACACTGCCATCCCCAGAAAGGGAGCACTGGCTGTGAGGTTCCAGAGTTACTTTGGCTTTGTCTGGCATCTTTTCACCTTTAATTTTGAATTTTTTAGTAGCAGTGTGGTACAGGAGGGATGAAAGGAGTCTTTGGTCCAGCCTGGTGCCTGTGCAGGAGATTGGTGCATTCTCCTTGCTGGGAGTTTTGTTTTTAATTGTTTACTGCCCCAGGGAAATCCACAGCTCCCTGTCCTGGAGCTTCTAACCACGGGGCTGGCACTGAGTGGTGGTGGCACCATTCCTGCCTGGCTTTGAGAGAAAAGTGGGAGCCAGTCTGGTGCCAAAGGGAGATCACTGCTCTTCCAAAGGGAGGARTGAGCTTTTCTGAGTCTGGGAAGGGCATTCAGACTGGAAATGTTCTGTCCAGTGCCACTTGTGCACCAATTTTACCTTTTAAGCAGTAACTATATTACAGACTTGTTAGCACCCTCCTTTTTGAAAGGAAAAGTCAACTTTTCACATTGTACAAAAATGTATTTATTTATCCATCTGACAACATGCAGAACTACTGTGAGAACAGCAGCCTGTGATGGAACTGCTCAAATTCCTTGCTTGTTTTACCTGCATCCTCCAGCCCTGAAATGGACTCAGGCTGCACAACCCTGGATCAGAGGAAAACTCACCTGGCATAAATCTACCTGCCTCTGCTGACTCAGTGGTGTGGATGCATCTGGATCACACACAGGAGATGAGCAGGACCCCAGATGCTGTTAAATGACATTTGCCACTAACTTCTGTAAAGACTTCTGCTTTAGTTTGGGTGAAAAGTCAAAATCTGGAATTTTTTTACCAGATTCTGGTTTAAAAAAAAAAAAAAAAAA